>JAIUJO010000019.1:2420000-3020000 GCA_023846275.1 Vanilla planifolia
CACCCAATAATTTGATAATATTTAAAAAACCTAAGGTGTCGTATAGTTTAATATTATTAAATTTTATTATGTAATTTATTTTTTAATTTATAAGAAAAGTAACATAATGGAAAAAATTTCGTTCACTAATGTTTACATTTTTAAAAATAATAGTTTATGTAATTTTTTCTATTAATTTTTTAAAACTAGAATAATTATATTATAATATTTTATGATATATATAATAAGCATAAATTTTAATTAAAAACATATATATGCTTGATAATTTATGAAAATTTTCAAGTGGTACATTACCATGTGAAAAAAAGTTGCAAAGATATTATACTTTGTTTTTTATAAACATGTTCGACCACACCAGCATTTTACCAATGGATCTCATTAGAACTCCAAAGTCAAGAATGCTTCTGTGGTAGTAGTATTGGGTTGGTTACACATCTAAACATAGACTGTTGCACATACATTTTCATAACATTTCTTTTTCTAATAAAAGAAAATTTCATAATATTATAACGCAAAAACAACTATTATAAATGATATTTCATAATTACCAACATAATAACAAATTTTTTAAATAAACTTCACAATAATATTATCAATTTTATGTAATTATAAATATGACACATCACATAATATAAGAAAATAATAACTTTAATTTTGTTCAATGTTTAACAAAATAACTTATATCAATTATAGTAAATTGAAGTAATTTATATCAATAATAGTATATATATGTTGTGTATTAAATTTTTTAAATATATAAATATTATATTAGAAAATATTAAAGACAAAAAATAATTTAAAATTATTAGTCAAAAAAATTTTGAATATTTATACGATTGTAAAATAATAATAAAAAAAATATTTTTTTACATTATTATTGTAAAATATTGTATAAGATTAAATTATTATGTTTTATAAATATTATAAATTTGACGCTTAAGGTTTAAATTTTATTTAATTATTTCATTTTTTTCTCGTTATCTAAATGTCAATCGTATTCCCTCATTTATTTCTTTTCCTTATTATTAATTTCTTTTTGCATCTTCATTCTCTATCGCCTAAAATTATTCTTTGCTTCTCTCTCTCCTCTACTCTTATTTAATTTCTTATTTCTCTCACTTTCGCATTTTAGTTTTCTCTCTATCTAATCTATCTTCTCTATTTTCTTGTCTCTCTCATTAAATAATCTCTCATCTATCTTTATTATTATATTTTTCTTTAGTTTACTCTTATTTTTCATAACGTTTCTCTTTCTCTGTCTCTCTCTCTCTGAATTGTTATTTCTTTGTTCACTATCTTCTTTTTTTGTCTGTCATTTAATAGTATCTATGAAACATCTCGTATTACATAGTGTAATACATAATTTTAATTATAATTATTTTTTTTTTTTTGTGTTTTGCTTAATTTAATTTTTTATTTATAAAAATGGTAAAATATTGAAAAAGATTCTCATTCATTAATGTCAATATTTTTGAAAATAATCATTTATGTAATGTTTTTTTTTAATATTTTGCAAATATGATTTTGATAATATAATATTTTAATATATCTACGATAAGCATATATTTTTTTAAAAACTAAATATACTTCATAATTTAGATTATTTTACAAATGATTCATTATCATAAAGATAATAATTAGGCAACTATGATAAATTATATTTCGCACGCATGTATGATCACATTAACACTATAGTGGTGGACCTCATAAAAATATTAACACTATAGTGGTGGACCTCATAAAAATTTCAAAGTTAGGCATTCTTAAGCAAGAGAACTGTTAGGATAAGTGTTCTTATGAGAAGTCCTTGACTATGACATATTTTTTCCAAGTATTCCTTTTTTTAAGGAGTGACAATTAATTTTAATAACAAGTTAATATACAAAAATATAAATTATTTAAAAAATTATAATTATCAATCAGGCAATTATTATTTCATAAAAATCATATAACATTATTATCAATTTCATATAATAATAAATGTGAAACAATATATAATATAATGAAATAAGAATTTTAATTTTTTAATATTAGGCAAAATAACTTATTTAAGTTATAATAAATTAGATTTAATTTAAGTTTATAATAATATATATATGGTGTGTATGTTTTTTCAAATAAAATAATATAATGTATTTAAAAATAAAATTCTAAATGTTTTCCACTAATGTTAAATGTTATTTATATTTATTGTATATACCATGTTAAATAAAGATAATATATTATAATAATTATATTATATATTATTTAATTAATATTTTTAAGTATGAAAAAAATAATATTAAATTAATAGTTAAAAATATTCTTCAAATATTTATAATATTCTAAATTATAATAAACCTTAATCATTTTCATATTTGAAAATTAATGAATATTATATATGATTCATTTTCCATTTTTAATAAGTATGGTAAGTTTAATTATTAAAAATTAACTTTTATTAAATTATTTTTCTCACTGTTTTCTCTTTATATTAATGTGAAACATATTCTCTCACTTACTTCTCTCTCTTCTTATCATTCTCTTATTTGCCTCTTTATTCTTTATTTTCTTGTTTCTTCCCATCTTCTCTATCACTTTTCTATTCTTTTTTGCTAACTCATTTCTCTCTCTATTTATTTTTTTATTTATTCTTCCTATCTCTTTTATGTTTTCTTTTTCTTCCTCTTTAATAAAACATCTTTCATCTCTTTCTATTACAATTTTTCTCTTTGTCTTATAGTTATCAATCTATGTTTGTTTCTCTTTTAAAATAGTTATCTACATATTTCAATCTCAAATTTTTATTTTTTATGTAAATAGATGTTTTTATTCATAAGAATGATAACAAACAAAAGAAAAAATCGTATGCATTAATATCTACATTATTAAATAAATTTATGATATTTTTTAAATATTTTATATAAATAAAACATTACTACTTGAATATATTATAATTTATTTTTTTTAAGATAATAAAAACACAACTATGATTATTTGTCTTTTTATTCATATATTATCACACCATCATGATAGTACGAGATCATATTTGTTTTATAATGTTAAGCTTACTTAGTTGAAAATAATTTTGGGATGGTTCAACTTTCTAAAGTGTTGTTATGCATATTTGTTAATGGTATTATTTTCTCGAATGAATGATAATTTATTTTAATAAAATCTTATATTTAAAATACTAATTAATAAAAAATTATAATTTTAAAAATTCTATTTTTAATTTAATTATTAATAACAAATTCCTAATATTTTACTCAATTTAATGTAATAATAAATATGACAAAAACTATGATATAATAAAAATTAAATTTTAATATAGTTTAATATTGATAAAAAAAACTTATCAAAAACTTACTTAATTAGAATTAATTTATGCTTACAATAATATATATATATATATATATATATATATATATATATATATATATATATATATATATATATATATATATATATATATATATATATATATATATATATATATATTTTATGTACAAACTTTTTATATAATTAGATTTTTTATTTTTAAGAATGATAACATTACAAATGAAAAAATCATATCCGTTAATATCTATGTTATAAAAAAACATTTTAGGAAATTTTTAATATATTTTATATAAAAAATAATTATTATTTTAATATATTATAATTTATTATTTTTAAGATAGTAATCACACAACTATGATTATTTGCCTTTTTTATTCATATATAACCACAACAGCATTATAGAACTAGATCTTATTTGTTTTATAATGTTAACCTCACTTGGTTCAAAATAATTTTGAGATAGTTTACCACTTGAAAGTGTTGTTAAGAAAATTTGTTCATGGCATAACTTTCTTAAATGAATGATAATCGATTTTAATAACATTTTTTGTTTAAATTAAACGATTACAAATTATATTTTAAAAATTATATTTTTAATTGAATTATTAATAAAAAAAATGATAATATTTTTATCAATTTCATATAATAAAAAATATGACAAAAATATGATATAATAAAAAATAAATTTTAATATAGTTTAATATTGATAAAAATACTAATAAAAAGCAGAATTACAATTAATTTATGTTTATAATAATATATATATATATATATTTTGTACAAACTTTTTTAAATATAATAATATTAAAATATAAAATATTGGAAATCTAAAAAAAATTATAAGTGTTAAATATTATTTATTTTTAATACAAATATTACATAGAATAGAGTTAATATATTAGAATAATTACAATATTTATTGTTTAATTAATTTTTAATTTCAAGGGTGAAAAAAATAATCTTAAATTAATAATCAAAACGTTCTTTGACTATTTGAATTCTTTCAAAATAATAATTAACCTAAAATATCTTTTAGATTTTTTTATTATTAAATATTATGTATGATTAACTTTAATAATTAATAAATACTATATATTTAATTTTTAAGGTTTTAAATTTATTTAATTAATTCTCACAATTTTTTTCTTTATCTTAATGTCTCTCAAATTTGTTTCACTTTCTTCTCTCCTTTATCATCGTTATCTTTTTTTCTCTCCAATCTTTATCTTTTCATATTTTTGGCCTCTCTTTACTTTATATCTCCTTTTTTTCATTTCTTCTTTTTTACTTTTTTATTTATTATCTCTATCTCTTTTATGTTATTATTTCTCTTTCTTCTTTGTTAAATCAATCTCTCATCTCTCTTTGTCACTATTTTTCTTTCTTTTTTTATCTTATTAATATATGACTTTCTCTCTTGTACAAATAGTTATCTCTAGCTCCATTATCTAATTTTTAACTCATCAATAAATAATATTAAATAAAGCTATTTTTTGATAAAGTATAATATATAAATTTTTTAAAATAAATTTATATTTTGTTATTTTTATTTATTATGCAATTTAATATTTTATTTAAAGAATGATAAGATAATAAAATAAATTCATATGTTATAATGTTAATATTATCAAAAATAATTGTTTATGTAATTATTATTTTTTTTCTATAAATAAAATATTGTTATCATAATATTTTATGACTTATATACAAGAATAAAGTTTATTTAAAAGTGTATAGTCTCGATAATTTAGGAAATTTTAGAAATGATTCATTACCTTTAAAGAAATCATACAAATTCGATTTTTTGTCATTTGCATGAATGTCTAAATACATCAGCATTATAGTACTTGATATCATTAGAACTCTAAAGTTAAGCATGCTTAGAAAAGCATAGTATTAGGATATATGACGTCTTTCAAACTCCTCTTATTACACATTTTTTCAATAACATTTCTTTTCTCAATTATCGATATTTATTTTTTTAATAAAATTTTAATTTTGAATAAAAAATATTATAAAAGATAATTTAAAATAATGATTAATTTTAAAAATTTACTTTAAATTATTATTGTTAATTTAATATAATAATAAATATGATATATTACATGATATAATAAAATATTAATTTAAACTTATTTTAATATTAAGAAAAATAACTTGTATTGGTATAAATTAGAATTAAGTTATTTTTATAAATTCATATAGATTCTATTTCAAATTTTTTAATATAAAAATACTATATTTTAGAATATTAGAGATTAAAATAATATTTTAATAATTATAAAAAGTTTTAAATACTTGTAAAACTCTAATATAATAATAATTCTAAAATATTTTTTATATTTTATTATTATTAAATATTATATTTAATGAACATATTATAAGTCTAATTATTTAGATTTAAGTTTTACATAATTATTTTTATGATTTTTTTCTTTATCTTAATGTCTCTAGAATTCTCTCATTTTCTTCTCTCTCCTATTATCATTATCTTTTTTGTCTCTTTGTTGTCTATCTCCATATATTTTTCTTGGTCTATATCTCTCTCTACTTTTCTTTTCTACTTTATTATTTCTCTAACTTTTATTTTTTTAATTTATTTTTTTATCGTTTCTATGTTCTCACTTTTCTTATGCTCTTTATTAAATCATCTCTCATCTTCCTGTATTATTATTTTTTTCTAGTTTGTTTTTATCAATGCATGACTTTCTCTCTCTATTATAGGATAGTTATCTTCATATTTAATATCTCTTTTTCAGGTGTTTAATTACAAATATTTAAGGAGTATTATGTTACATAATGTAATATATAACATTTATGATAAATATATATTTTTATTTATATTTATTAAATAATTTAATTTATCTATTTATATTAATGACAATAAAATTGATGTAATTCTTATGTATTAATATCTACATCATAAAAAATATTATTTTATTAATTATTCCTTTTTAAATATGAAAAATTATTTATATTATAATATATTGTGATAGAAATAATAAGCATAAGAAACTTTTTGGAAGTGTATTTAAATGTTAATTTAGAAACTTTTTAAGTGGTTCATTATTTTTAAAAGAATGATCACCCAACTAAAGTTTTATTTTGCATGCATTTGCGACCACACCAGCATTATAGCACTAGATCCCATTAAAACTCTAAAGTAAAGCTTGATTGGTCTAGAGTATAAAAGGGTTTAGTCAACTCTTGAATAGTCCTCGTGTTGCACGTATATTTTCATAACAATCTCTTTTCTCATTAAGAAAATTAATTTTAATAAGATGTTTGAAGTGAGGCTCACTAAGGAGGACAATTACTATAAATAAAATATTTGTTTAGTTCAAAATAATTCAATATAGTATTTATAGTAATTTTTAATAATGTTTAATAAATATTTAAAAGTGATGTTTTATAAATTCAATTTTTTTTAAAACAATATATTAAATTTAATAAAAGTCATTTAATTGAAAAATAGAAATTAATTAAAAATGTACACAATCAATTTTTATGTTGTTAAACTTATAAAACAAGCATACATCCACTACGAGAATAAACAAGGCAAACAAAACACAATACAAGTTGTTTGTCAAAAGGCAAATAGGCTAAACCCTCAGTATAAAGAGACATATGAGACAAATACTATGGTCTTGCAATAAAATAATTGGAAGATGTTGCTATCGCCTCACAACAAAATAAAAATGGTAAAAGGTGAAAAACATTCAACAAACTAAAATCGAAACCAATACAACCAAAATGATATGCTTGATAAAATCACTAAAGAGGCATAAGCATCTGAATTAAATGAATTAAAGAACAAGAAAATTAATAATTTAGCTAATTTGAAAAGAAAAGGATTTGAAGAGTTTGACGAGTGAATCGCATAGCAGCATATGAAAACAACTCTAGAAACGATCTCCTGATGTCTTTAATTATTTTTTTGCATCACATAAAAATGTTTTCTTACTTTTCTACAAAAACCTCTTAATTACTTTCATTTTAAACGAATAAAAGAGTTACCAAACACCCCATTTAGTCATTATATTTTTCGGTGGTATATAAATATTATAATTAGTAAATAAACAAATTTAAAACTCTCCAAGAGCTTGATATAATGGCTAAAATAGTCGTTACATAGTAGCAGTTCAATGGGATGCTCCGAGAACGTTCGATTTTGAAAACTGTGCAATCAGACGACTGTCATCTCATCGTTGTTTTAATAAATATGAAATTAATCCTACCCATTAAATAAGAATTGCGATCAGACGGTAAGATTTAACTGTCGAGCAGAGGAAATACAGACTGTGCAGTCGTGACATAGTGCAATCGGACAGTTGACAAAATTAGAAGTTTAAATGATAAACAGTGAGTGTGATTGTTTGATTGTGAAAAGTTAGAATGGGACAGTGCAAATTACTCAAAAAATTCTTGAATTCACGGTGTCGAATTGTTTGCTTTGTTTCTCGAACATTTTTAACCGGCTTTAGAATATTCGATTAATAGTTATCTTTGAAACCACAATCTTTGAGCTGTTAAGTTTGGTAGTTGTTCTTAATTGTTTTGGAGTCGATTAGTCTAATCTTTCACCAGTCACGCTGCAGTTATTATTGTCGTACTTGAGTAACCAATGCTGTCTTCTGGAGGGCCTCGATATTTTGGTAATTTTTTTTAATTGCTACAGACTCAAGGATTCGAAGAAGTCTACGGCCGCACTTCAATAATTTTTTTGAATTGCTAATTTGTGATTCGAGCTTTATTTATTTGGTTTTTTGAATTGCCGATTTGTGATTCACAATGATAACTAGTGAATTTTTTGTTGGTTTCATTTATTTTGTTATTGATTCGTTAAGTAGTTTTTAGTTTCTCTATCAAAAAATGAAATGTTTGGAAATAATTATGTGACGAACCCATCTAGATCTAGTTACTGTTGAACCATTGTGGTTCAAAATTGCAACTCAATTTTTTTTGTGGTTAAGTTTTTTAAAATTATTTTTGTCGCATGTTTCTCTTTATCCTAATGTTTAACATATTCTCTTTTATTATTTCTCTCACTTATTATCACTCTCTTATTTGTGTTTTCCTTATCTATATTCATATATATTCTTTTTAGCCTCTTTCATTCTTATATTCTTTTCTACTTTCTTATTTCTCTCCCTTTCACTCATTTATTTATTCTCCCTATCTTCTTCATGTTCCTCTTTTTATTTTCCTATTCGTTAAATCGTGTCTCATCTTTATTTCTTATTATTAACCTCTCCTTTTTGCTCTTATCAATTCATGATTTTATCTCTTTTCTAGAATAATTATTAGTGTCTCTTTTATCTTTTTTTCTACCCATCATTTAACAATATTTAAAAAATCTCACATGTTGTATAGTTTAATATTATTAATTTTATTGCATAATTTATTTTTTAATTTACAAGAAAAGTAACATAATGGAAGAAAATTTCATTCACTAATGATAATTTTTTAAAAAATAATAGTTTATGTAATTTTTTTAAAAATAAAAAAATTATATTATAATATATTATGATGTATATAGTAAGCATAAATTTTAATTAAAAATATATATGCTCGATAATTTATGGAATTTTTGAAATGGTTAATTACCATCTAAAAAATAACCACAGGATTATTATATTTTTTTTTTATAAAAATGTTCGACCACACCAGCATTTTACCAATGGATATTGCTAGAACTCCAAATTTAAGTAAGATTCAGTGGGAGTAGTTTTGGGATTGGTTACCTCTTTAAAGGTCGAGTGTTGCTCATACGATTTCACAGCATTACTTTTTCTAATAAATGACATTTTCATAATATTATAATGAAAAAACAATTACTATAAATGATAGTTCATAATTACTATTGTTTTAATAAAATTTTAAAAATGAGTTCACAATATTATTATCAATTTTATATAATTATATATATGATATATCATATAATATAATAGAATAATAACTTTAATTTAATTAACAATTTAGCAAAATAACTTATATCAATCTCATTTATGTTCTCTTTTTTCTCATTAATAAATAATCTTTCATCTCTCTCTATTATAATTTTTCTCCTTACCTTACAATTATCAATCTATGATTGTTTTTCTCACTTTTAAAATAGTTATCTTTATTTATATCATCTCTTTCTCATATTTATATTGCTTTATATAATTAGATTTTTTATTTATAAGAATGATAACATAACAAAAGAAATACTTTATGTATTAATATCTACGTCATAAAAAAATAATTAATGTCATTTTTATATATTTTATATAAATAAAATATTATTACATGAATATATTATAATTTATTATTTTGAAGACAATAATCATAGAACTATGATTATTTGTATTTTTAATTCATATATGACCAAACCAGCATTATAGAACCAGATCATGATTGTTTTACAATGTTAACCTTGCTTGGTTGAAAATAATTTTCGGATGGACAACCACTTGAAAGTGTTATTATGCATATTTGTTCATGCTATTATTTTCTTGAATGAACGATAATTGATTTAAATAACATTTTATTTTTAAAAAATCAAATGATTATAAAATAAAGTTTAAAGATTATTTTTTTAATTTAACTATGAATAAAACCTTTCAAATATTTTTATCTATTTTATGTAACAATAAATATAACCAAAAAATATGATATAATAAAAATTTAATTTTAATATAGTTTAATATTGATAAAAATAATTATCAAAAACATATTTAATTAGTATATATATATGTTATGTACAAACTTTTTGAAATATAATGTTATTAAATTATTATATATTACAAATCTAAAATAAAATCGTTATTATTTAATATTACTTATATTTAACATCTATATGACATAAAATAATGGAAATATATTAGAATAATCATAATAATTGTTGTTTAATTAATTTTTTAATTTCAAATGTGAAAGCAAAATCTTAAATTAATAATCAAAATATTCTTTAAATACTTGTAATTTTTAAAAATAAGAACCTAAAAAGTGTTTATATTTTTTTATTATTAAATATTACATGTGATTAGCTTGTAATAATTAATAAATATTATATATATTTAATTATAAAGGTTTTAAATTTATTTAATTGTTTCTCTTAATTTTTTTCTTTATTTCGATATTGCACAAATTTTTTCACTTTACATCATTATTTTTTTCTCTTTATTATTTATCTTTTTATATTTTATGACTCTCTCCCTCTTTACTATCTATCTCCTTTTTCTTATTTCTTTTATTTTTATTTTTCTTATTATCTCTTACTCTTCTAGGGTATTGTTTTCTTTCTTCTTTATTAAATCATCTCTCATCTCTCTCTATTATTATTTTCCCATCTATTTTTATCTTATTAATATGTGACTTTCTCTCTAGTAAAAATATTTATCTCTATCGCCATTGTCTCTTTATGAACTCATCAATTAATAATATTTAATAAAGCTCTTTTTTGATATAGTCAAATATAAAATATTTTTTAATAAATTTATAATTTTTTTATTTATTTTTATTAAGTAATTTAATATTTTATTTAAAGAATGATATGATAATGATATAAATTCATATGTAATAGTGCTAATATTATCAAAAATATTAGTTTATGCAATTATTTCTTTACTTTATATAAACAAAATACTTATATCATAATATTTTAAAACTTCTATAAAAGAATAAAGTTTATTTAAACGTGTATATTCTTGATAATTTAGGAAATTTTTGACATGTTTCATTACTTTAAAAAATCCACACAAATTAGATTTTTTGTCATTTACATAAACATCTAACTACATCGGCATTATGGTACATAATATTATTAGAACTTCGAATTTAATAATGCTTAGAAAATCGTATTATTAAAATAGATGACCTCTTTCAAACTCCTCTTATTTCCAATTTTTCCATAATATTTCTTTTTCTAATTGTTAATATTTAGTTTTTATAAAATTCTAATTCTAAATGAAAATTATTATAAAAGATAATTTATAATAAACATTTTAGTGATTAATTTTAAAAATAACTTAAAAATTTAAATTTAAATAAAATTTCGGTAAATAAAATTTTGAGATTTCTTTCAACTTTTTGTTTAAATTAAAACATAAATTTTTTAAAGAAGAATAAGAAAGATTAGTAAAATAATACACAAAAGATTTTTAGGACAATCAGATGCCCTCATGCCAAGGAAAGAAATACAAAAATTTGCATTATAGTATAAACTTAAGACAATTTAAAAGAAGTATGAGGCACACTCAATAAAATAAAAAGTTCAAAGAAAAACAGAAAAAAAAATGGCCAAATAAAAATTGAAAATAGTTGAAGGAAAATCTCTAATTTTGGGTTCCTTCTTGCAACCTTCACTTTGTGAGTTTAGAAGCACCGTATGCACTTAAAATAGGTTAAAACTATGATTTCAAAGCTTTGAGAACTTAGCAATAGTAACCTCTTAGAGCTCTTCATCCTTCCTTATTTATGGAACTCAAATTTGAGCTCTAAATCTACTGCCAATGGCTCTAAAATGAACTAGCCGTTTGGGTAACAGATACATAGCAGTCTCCATTCGATTTGGATCTTGAAATGGATGTTTTTGATTGAATCCCTATTTTACCATTCAAGATCAATCCTAGCCATTAGATCTAAGAGGCCTTGATGTGGGCCATTAGATCACGCATAGATTGGCCTTCATGTATTAGTATAATGTATCCAAAAATTATTTGAATTAGAAATTTGTTGTAGTAGTTCTGCATTGCCTAGTACATGTGCCCCCTGTTCGAAGCTCTTGCATGTCCTTTTCCTGTTTACTTTGAACATTTTACCTTGATTAACCCAAGACGTCGGATCACACCTATCCTTCTGTCTTCATTAACCTCAATTGCCAGATCGTGCCTGCCCTTTGGCCTTCTTTAACAATCAATTGGATGAGAATTGTCCCATATTGCCTTCGGGCTTTGCTCGCCCTTTCTGTTCTATTAAATAATTTTTATTTTATTTCTTCTTGAATCCATAAAGCCTAGACAGGACAGCGGTAGGGTCGGCTTGACCCTCCCACTGCTACAGTGAAAAATCTCGAGACTAAAGTGGCTTTATAACTTTGTGAGAATTTTTGTGCAAACAATTTAAATATAAGTCTACCTAAAAAATTTTATATTATGATAATCTCACATGTGTCCTAAGTGACTATAAAGAAATTCATTAAAAATAATTCCTAAATTATTTTAAAAAATAAAATACCAATGTCTATACTTTTCATCAATAATGCTTGGCCCAAAAATCAAAATTCTACTATTATTAAACTTATAAAATTTTTAAATATTAATACCACTAGTGTGTCACATCATCTAAAAATTTTGATATATCAAATTCATGAACATAAAGAGAAATTCAATTATAAAAATTTTAGTGCATGTCTTCAATTTTCTTAAAGCTTGTCATGACTCCAAGAGCCTTGAATGGCACTATTTTGGACATTTAAAGTTTATGGCTTGACTTAATTGAATATTAACATACTTAAAGAAAACTCATATGGGATATTTATTAACATTTATACTTGACTCATCAAGCACAAGAGTGTAACAATCTCCCCCTTTTGATGATAGCAAGACATAAATATTCTTATTTAAATACAATAATCTAGCAAAGAAAATAGAAATAAATTTTTAAGAAAGAAATTATGAATAAACATGCTCCCCCTATCTTGATGCTCCCCCTAACTCCCAACTATTCTCCCCCTATGACACCATCAAAACGGACTGAATCTTATTCAGTGTATGAAATTCCTAATTGTTCCCTCAATGTTTGAAATTGCTCCGATCGTAAGGGTTTGGTAAAAATGTTAAAGGAAACATACTATAATTCTACTAATCTTTTGACCACTTGGTCTCTTGATAAAGTGATATCTAACATCTATGTGCTTAGTCCTAGAATGATGAACTTCATTCTTGGCTAATGGTAATGCACAAGTGTTACCAATTCTAATAACTATATGTGTGACATCTAAGCCATTGTCTTGAAGTTGTTGTCTTAACAATAGTACTTGAGCAACACAACTTCCAGCTGCAACATATTTGGCTTCAGTTGTTGACAAGGCTATATAATTTTATTTCTTGCTTGACCAAGAAACAAGACAATGTCCTAAGAATTTACATGTGCCTGATGTGCTCTTCCTCTCCACTCTATAACCTCCAAAATCTGAATTGATATAGCCAATGAGTTCATAAGAAAGGTCATTTCTAAAAAAATCCTAGAGTCATGGTTCTCTTCAAATATTTGAAGAATGCTTTAACAACTTTCAAGTTACTTTCCTTTAGGTTTGCTTGGAACCTAGCACATAATCCAACACTAAATAAAATGTTAAGCCAACTAGCTGTAAGGTATAATAAAGATCCTATAAGTCCTATATAAAGTTTTTAGTCTATGGTTTACCCTTATTCATTTAGGTGTAAGTGAATAGAATGGTTCATAGAAACTTTCCTCAGTTTCATATTTTCATAGCCATGTTTTTTAAACATTTCTTTCTATTATTTTGTTTGAGAAATAAAAATATCATCTTTTAGTTATCTTATTTGCAATCCTAAGAAAAAATTTAGCTCACAAAACATGATTTCTTTCAAATTGGTCTAACTCTTCATTCATGGCTGTAACCCAATAATCATCCCCAATGGCTTCTTCTATAGAATCGGGTTCAAAAACTGACACAAAGACACTATGATCTATATCTTTAATCGAGGCTCTAGTCCTCACTCCTTGGTTCACATCTCCTATGATCAAATTTTTTAGATGTGAGGTTAAAAATTTCCATCATCTTGGTAAATTGCCTTTGTTTCTCTACTTCTAGATTTTCTAATTTTTCTACTTCTAGATTGCAGTTCTTTGCTAATTTTGTTTCATCTTCTAAATGCTTGTCACTAACTTGTTTGATAAACTCATCAACTACAACATATATTGTTTTTTCTACCTTATGAGATTTTAGATTAAAGACTCATATGTCTTTCTAATAGTTGAATACCCTAAAAAGATTCTTACCTTTCTTTCTCATCAAACTTTCCTAAATTTGCTCTCTCATTCTTAAGAATAGCACACTTACAACAAAAAACATGAAAATAACTAAGGTCCAATTTTTTCTTCCTAAGCAATTCATAAGGGGTTTTCTTCAACTTTGGTCTCAAGTTAACCCTATTTATAATGTAACATACTGTGCTAATAGCTTCAGCCTAAAAATATTTGGGTAAACTATATTCGACTAACATGGTTCTACCCATCTCAACTAATATTCTATTCTTCCTTTCTACAATACCAATTTTTTGTGGTGTGTATGAGCATGTGAATTGGTGTTTGATTCCATTTTCTTTTCAAAAATCACTTAAATATTCATTCTTAAACTCTCTCCCATTATCACTTTGTACACAAATTAATTTTTGACTATGTTATCTTTCTAACACTCTAATCAAGTTTTCAAAATTCTTAAATGTTTCATGTTTATATCTAAGGAAAATTACCCAAGTATGCCTAAAAAAATAATCAATTTAAGTTTTCTAAATGTCTTAGACATATCTTAGAATGTCTCCAATTATTTTGGAGACATTTTCTTCAAGTCTTCAAAGTTCTACTCTTAAGAACCCAAGTAAGCTTGGGTTGAGCACTAAATAAAGCTTGCATGTTCTCATTCTTAACAATTCATCTAAAATTTTGTTTTTGTGCATACATATTTTGTCTAAAAAAACAAACAATATTTGATGGCCTAGGCGTGCTTATGTATTTAGATTTTTCAAAATTAAAGACATGTGAAGAACAATAAGCATGTGAAGTATAAGAAGTATGTGAAGTTTTCTTACTCTAGCATGCTGAAAAAATTGCATTTTATCTTTCAAAACAAAAATATCATGCTTTAAAGAAGTATTTTCAATGATAAGGGAAGCCTTTTTGTCACGCATATGTTGATTTTCTATACTTTTCTTTTCATCTTCTTTCATAACAAAATCAAGTAATTCAACTTTTTCTTTGCAAGACTTTTTTTAATTTTTTATGAGCACTCATTATAGAAGTCAATATATTCATAATTTCAATATAACTACTTTCAAGAATATCTCTTATCCAAGAGCTTACCTCATTTTCTTATTCTTCTTTACATGAAGATATTGTAGATGTCTCAGTTGCCATAAAACAAATCATCCCTTCTCCTCTACTTGAGCTTGAAATATTTGAATCTTCGGAAGCACTCCATGTAGCTTGGAAAGCTTTCTTTTTCTTCAAGTTCTTCTTATTCTTCTTTTCCTCATTCATATGCTTCTCCATGAGTTTTGGACATTCCAGTTTAAAATGACCGGTTTGACCACACTCAAAGCAAGTTTGTGGCTATTCCTCTCCTTGTTGCTCTTCTTCTTCCATTTCCTATTAAGAAAATATTTTGCCAATTTTTTTGCTAAATCGTTAACATGAAAACTTATCTCATCCTCCAAATCTGTGGAAGAGGTGGAAGTGAAATCCAAATCACATTTGGTAGCTTTGAAGGCCATGGGTTCTTCTTTCTTCACTTCATGCTTTAACTAGCTTGTAAAAGCCTCTTCTATAAGTCTCCTTATCAGCTCTATTTTGATAGTGAGAAGTTCCTCAAGGAGTTCATCAATGACAATTTGTTGACATCTTAGTTGCTTTAATAGCCATTATAAGGGTATCATATTCCTTTAAAAGGATTATCAAAATTTTCCTTACTAAGTCACTATTTGAGAATGCCCTTCCAAGATTTGCCAAGCCATTTATAATGTCATTAAATCTTAAAAACATACTTTTAATACTCTCATCGAGATTTATTCTAAAAAGTTCATAGTTATAAGTGAGGATGCTGTTCTTTGTCTCTTTCACTTATGAGGTGCCCTCATATGTTACTTCAACCTTTTTCCACACCTTAAATGCCATATGCAAATTCATAATTTTTGTGAATTCACTAGGAGAAATTCCACAATAAAGACTATTGAAGGCCTTAGCATTCAATTGAGCCAATTTTTTGTCCTCAAAATTGAGCTCACTAACGGGCTTGACTTCATTAGTAGAAGAATTTCTAGGAATTTCACAAGGCTTAGTCATAACTTCCTACAACTCTAATTCAATAAATTGAATAAAAATTCTAAAATTGGTTTACCAATATAAGTAAATTCCCCTTTAAACAAGGAAAACCAATTTGAAGACAATCCTAAATAGAAAGTTGGACTCATATCAATAAAAAAGGAAGCCATAAAACAAAAAATCACAAAACCACAAAAACATGTAAGAAAGCCTTCTCTTAGCACAAGTGGATCTCCTTGGTTATGTTACTCACGTAGTTTGGGATTCCTCGCTTTGATACCAATATAATTTCTTCATGGTCAAAATAAACCCACAAGACGGGGTGAATTGTGGTAAATAAAATTTTAAGATTTACTTTCAATTTTTTGTTTAAATTAAAACTTAAATTTTCTAAGCAAGAAAAAGAAAGAGTAGTAAAATAGTACACAAAAGATTTTTAAGGTTGCTTGACTCAAAACCGTGGCTACATCCACCCCCAACTAATGTTGCAAAAAAGCCATTAAAAATCACCAAATTATAAGCAAGGTTTTTCGTATGGCTCACCTCAAATCTACTTAGGGCTTTACCTCTAGTTAATCTCGAACCTACTTGAGTTTTTTCCAGGCTCAAAACCCTAGGCTTTTGCACAATTGTCAGGATGCCCTTACCATAGGGAAACAAATACAAAAATTAGCAAAAAAGCATAAACTTAGGACAATTTAAAAGTATGAGCACACTCAATTCAATAAAAATTTTAAAAAAAACCAAAAACACGGGTGCAATAAAAATTGGAAATAGTGGAAGCAAAACCTCCAATTTCGGCTTCCTTCTCACAACTTTATCTTTGTGAGTTTGGAAGTGTCGTATGCACTTGAAATATGTCCAAATGTTGATTTGGAAGCTTTGAGAACTTAGTAATTGTAATATCTTGGAGCTCTACTTTCTTCCCTATTTATAGAGCTCAACTTTTAGCTCTAAATCCACTCCTAATGGCTCTAAATTGAGCTAGATGTTTGGGTGATAGACATATAGTAGGCACCGTTCAATTTGGATGTTGAAATTAACATTTCTATTTGAATCCTAATTTTATTGTTCGAGATCCATCATGGCCATTGGATCTATGCAGGGTTGATGTGGGGCATTTCATAATGAATAGGTTGACCTGGAACAAATTATTCGAATTAGAAATTTGTTCTTGTGGTTTCGCATCATCTCACAGATCTACCTCTGGTTCGATGCTCTTGCTTGTTATTTTACTGTTTACTTATAACTCTTTACCTTTGTTAACCCAAGCCATCGGATCACGCCTGCCCTTTCACCTTCATTAACCTCAGTCACTCGATTGCGCCTGTCCCTCTGCCTTCTTTGAAAATCAGATGGGAATTTGGTCCCATATTTCCTTTAGGCTTTGCTGGCCCCTTCGAGTTTATCGAACAATTTTTATTTTACTGTTTTTAAATCCCTAAATTTGTTTTTTCGTGTTTTGTGAGAATTTTTGTGCCAAAATTTTGAATTTATATTATGATAGTGTAACAAGTGTCATGAGTGACTATTAAAAGAAATTCTTGAAAAATAATTCATAAATAATTTTAAAAAGTCAAATACTAATGTCTGTACTTTTCATCAATAATGTTTGGCCCAAAAAAAAAATTCAACAATTATTAAACTTATAACATTTTCAAATATTAATACTAATAGTGTGCCACATCATCTCAAAATTTGGACAAATTAAATTCAAAAAAATAAAGAGAAATTCAAGTATAAACATTTTACAGCATGTCATCAATTTTCTTGAAGTCTGTCATGACTCCAAGAGCCTTAAAGACTACTATTTTAGATATTTGAAGTTTATGGCTTGATTAAATTAAATATTAACAAACTTAAAGCAAGCCCATATAAGATATTTATAAGCATTTATGCTTGACTTACCAGACACAAGTGTGTAACAAAAACAAATTATTATTAATTACATGTTTGAAGTGAGGCTCACAAAGAGAAGGAAATTCCCATGAATAAAATATTAATTTATTACAAAATATTTCAATATATTATTTTTAGTAATTTTTAATAATGTTTAACAAATATATAAAAGAGATGTTATACAAATTAAATTTTTTTTAAAAATATATTAAGTTTTATAAAAGTAATTTAATTGAAAAGTAAAAAATAATAAAAAATATACACAATAAATTTTTATGTTGTTCAACTTATAAAGCAAGCATACATCCACTCCAAGAATAAACATAACGAACATAATACAATATAATCCTTTCATCAAAAGGCAAGTAGGCTAAACCTACACGACAAATAGACAAATGAGATGACTACTATGATCTTACAATGAAATAAACTAAACATGATGCTATAACCACAAAACGAGATAAAAATGGCAAAAAAAGAAAACCATTCAACGAACTAAAATAAAAATTAATACAACCAAAATGACATGCTTGATAAAATCATTAAAAAGGCACAAAAATCTGAATTAAAAAAGAAAATTAATAACTTAGATAATTTCAAAAGTATTGAATTTGAAGAGTTTGACGCATGAATTACATAGCAGCATTTTAAAACGGCTATGAAAATGAGCTACTAACGTCTTTAATTTTTTTTTTTGCATCACATAAAAATGTTTTCATATTTTTCTACAAAAACGTCTTAATTTCATTTTTAATGGCTAAAAGCTGTTACCAAGCATCTCATTTAGCCTTTATATTTTTCCACACTATATAAATATTATAATTAGTAAATAAAATAATTAAAAACTCTCCAACGGCTCGTAATAATAACTAGAATAGTCGTTACGTAACAGCCATTCGATGGGAATGCTCCATGACCGTTCAATTGCGAAAACTGTATCATCGGACGGATGCCATCCTATATGTACTTTAATAAATAGGAAATTAATCTGGTCTGTTAAATAAGAATCTGAATCAGATGTCGAGATTTAACTATTGAGCGGTGGAAATATGGATAGCGCAATCGCGAAAAAGTACGATCAAGTAGTTGACAAAATTAGAAGTTCAAATGGTAAACAACATTGGTGATTGTTTGATTGCGAAAAGTTTGTATCGTACGGTGCAAATTAATCCCGCAATTCTAGAGTTCATTGTGTCGAATAGTTCACTTATTTTTTCCTACATTGCACACTGGCTTTAGAATATTCGATTTATAGGTATTTTTGCAACCGTAGTCTTTGAGCTGTGACCTTTTATAGTTGTTCTTGGTTTTGGAGTTGATTACCTAATCTTTCGGCAGGCGCACTGTAGTTATTGCTGTCAGACTCGAGTGTCCAATGCTCTGTTATAGTGGGCTTTAGAATTTTGGTAATTTTTCGTTTTCTTAGTTGCTTCGGACTCGAGGATCCTGTCTGCGGGCGGACCTCAATTATTTTGTTTTTTGAATTGCTGATTTGCAGTTCGAACTTCATTTATTTTTTTTTTCTGAATTGCTTATTTGTGATTTATAATGACAACCCATAATTTTTTTGTTTGTTTCGTTTATTTTGTTATTGATTTTTTGAGTCGTTTTTGGATTCCCGACAAAAAAATGAAGTGTTTGGGATTAATTATATGTCGAACCCATCTAGATCTAGTTATCATTGAACTCTTGTAGTTGACCATGGACACTCATTTTTTTTTTTGCGTTTAAGTTTTTTTAAATTATTTCTGTCATATATTTCTCTTTATCTTAATGTCTAAAATATTTTCTTTCATCTTTTCTCTCACTTATTATCACTCTCTTAATTTTGTTTTCATTATTTATATTCTTATATAATCTTTTTAGTCTCCCTAATTCTTATATTCTTTTCTTCTTTCTTATTTTTCTCTCTTTCACTTATTTATTCTATCTATCTTCTTCATGTTCGTCTTTCTAATTTCCTATTCATTAAATCATCTCTCATCTCTCTTTATTATTATTAGCCTCTCTCCTTCACTCTTATAAATTCATGATTTTCTTTCTTTTACATAATAATTATTGCTCTCTCTTTAACCTTTTTTTTTTAATCCATCATTTAATAATATTTAAAAAATCTCACATGTACAATTTAATATTATTAAATTTTATTGCGTTATTTATTTTCTAATTTATAAGAAAAGTAAGATAATCGAAGAAAATTTTATTTACTAATGTTTAGTTTTTTAAAAATTGCACTTTATGTAATTTTTTAAAACTAAAATAATTATATTATAATATATTATGACATATAGTAAGCATAAATTTTTATTAAAAATATGTATGCTTGATAATTTATGTTGAAATCATTCTTTACCATCTTAAAAATAATCATATGATTATTATACTTTGTTTTTTATAAACATGTTCGACAACACCAGCATTTTACCATTGGATCTTGTTAGATCTCGAAAGTTAAGCATGCTTCCTTGGGACTAGTATTGGGATTGGTTTCCTCTCTAAACATCGAGTGTTGCACATACATTTTGATAGCATTCCTTTTTTTAATAAATGACATTTTCATAATATTAAAATGTAAAACACATTATTATAAATTATATTTCATAAATACAATTGTAATAATGAATTTTTAAAAATAACTTCACAATATTATTATCAATTTTATATAATTATAAATATGACACGTCTATAATATAAGAAAATGATAACTTTAATTTAGTTAAATATTTAGTAAAATAACTTATATCAATTATAATAAATTTGAAGTAATTTGTATTTATAATAGTATATATATGTTGTGTACTAAATTTTTTAAAAATATAAATGTTATATTAGAAAATATTAGAGGCAAAAAAATAATATGAAACTATTAGTCAAAAAAGATTTTAAATATTTATAATAGTTTAAAATAATAATAATAAAAAAATATATTACATTATTATTATAAAATTTTGTACAAGATTAAATTATAATATTTTATAAATATTATATGTTCGACTGTTAAGGTTAAACTTTTATTTAATTATTTCATTTTTTTCTCTTTATCAAAATGTCAATTATATTCCCTCACTTATTTCTCCGCCCTATTATTAATCTTTTTTTGCCTTTTCATTCTCTATCTTCTAAAATTTTTCCTCACTTCTCTCTCTCTTCTATCCTTTTTTAATTGCTCATTTCTTTCTCTTTCATTTTTTTATTTTTCACTCTATCTAATCTATATTCTCTTTTTTCTTGTGTCCTTTAAATAATCTTTCATCTATCTTTATTATTATTTTTCACTCCAAATTATTCTTATCAATCAATAACTTTCTCTCACTCAAGTAATTTTTATTTCTTTTTTCACTATCTTTTTTTTGTCCATCATTTAGTAATATTTATGAAACCTCTCATATTACGTTCATCAATATATAAGATTTATTATAATCATATTTTTTTATTATTTATGTTGTTTTTTTAGTTTAATTTTTTATTTATAAAAATGATAAAATATCAAAAAAAAATCTCATGTGTTAATATCAATATTTTAAAAAATAATCATTTATGTGATATTTTCTTCTTAATTTTTACTAAATAAGATATTGATAATATAATATATTAATATATCTATGATAAGCATATATTTTCTAAAAAAGTAAATATACTTCAAAATTTAGATTATTTTAGAAATGATTCATTATCATAAAGATAATAATTACACAATTATGATAAATTATCTTTTGCATGCATGTATGACCACATCTGCATTATAGCATTGATGTTATTAGAATTTCAAAATAAGGCATTCTTAGCAACAGTACTATTGGGATAGGTGACCTCATGAGAAGTCCTCGAGTTACACATATTTTTTCAAAGTATTCTTATTTTTAATGAGTGATAATTTATCTTAAGAACATGTTAATATTAAAAAAGTAAATTATTAATAAAAATTATAATTTTAACTTTGGAAATTAGTATTTAATAAAAACCATAAAACATTATTATCAATTTCATATAATAATAAATGTGACACATTATATAATATAATAAAATAATAAATTAATTTTTTTAATATTTAGCAAAATAACTTATTTCAACTATAATAAATTAGAGTTAATTTAAGTTAATAATATATATATATATATAGTGTATATAGTTTTTTCAAATAAAATAACATTTTTTCTTAAAAATAAAAAGCTAAAATTTTTTCACTAATGTTAAATACTAATTATATTTATTGTTTATATTATGTCAAATAAAGATAATACATTATAATAATTATATTATATATTATTTAGTTAATATTTTTATGTATGAATAAAATAAAATAAAATTAATACTTAAAAAATATTCTTTAAATATTTCTAACATTCTAAAATAATAATAATCCTTAATAGATTTTACATTTAAAAATTACCAAATATTATATATAATTAATTTTTTATATTTAATAAATATTATAATTTAAATTATTAAACTTTAACTTTTATTAAATTAGTCTTCTCAATGATTTTACTTTATCTTAATGCTTAACATATTCTCTCCCTCTTTTCTCTCTTCTTATCATCATCTTATTTGTCTATTTATTCTTTATTTCTTTGTATTTTTTTACTTCTCTATCTCTCTATTATTCTTTTCTACTTACTGATTTCTCTCTCCAATTTATTTTTTATTTATTCTCCGTATTCCCTTTATATTCTCTGTTTTTTCTCTTTAATAAAGAATCTTTCATTTCTCTCTATTAATTTTTTTTATTTTTGTCTTACAATTATCAATTTATGACTTTTACTCTTTTAAAATAGTTACCTCTATTTATATTATCTCTTTCTCATATTTATATTTTCTATATAATAAGATTTTTTATTTATAAGAATGATAGCATAACAAAAGAAAAAATCGCATGCATTAATATCAAGATTAATTAAAAAATTAATTTCTATAAATTTTATATATTTTATATAATAAAATATTATTACTTGAATATATTATAATCTATTATTTTTAAGATAATAATCACGCAACTATGATTATTTGTCTTTTTTATTCATATATGACCACAGTAGCATTACAGCATCGGATCAAATTTATTTTACAATGTTAAGCTTGCTAGGTTGAAAATAAATATAGGATCGGTGACCGCTTCAAAGTGTTGTTATGCATATTTGTTGATGGCATTACTTTCTCAAATGAATGATAACTTATTTTAAGAATATTTTACATTTAAAAAATTAAATCAATATACATTCTAGTTTAAAAATTATATTTCTAATTTAATTATTAATAAAAACATTCTAATATTTTTGTAAACTTCATGTAATAATAAATAGGACACAAAATATTATATAATAAAAAATAAATTTTAATATAGTTTAATATCGATAAAAGTACTCATAAAAAACAATCTTAATAATAATTAATTAATGTTTACAAAAATATATATATTAATATTTTAAGTAGAAACTTTTTAAAATATATTAATACTAAATTATTAAATATCAAAAATCTAAAATAAAATCAATAGTATTAAATATAATTTATTTTTAATACCTATATTAAATAAAATAAAGGTAATATATTACAATAATTATAATGTTTTTTTAATTAATTGTTAATTTTATGTGTGAAAAAATTTATCTTAACTTAATAATAAAAATTTTCTTTAAATATTTGTAATATTTAAAATAAAAAATAATCTAAACTAGTTTTTATACTTTTTTATTATTAAATATTATTTATGATTAGCTTGTAATAATTAATAAATATTATATTTTTATTATTAATATTTTAAATTTATTTAATTTTTTCTCTTAATTTCTTTTTTTTATCTCAATGTCTCACAAATTTTTTCACATTCTTCTCGCGCTTATCATTATTGTTTTTTTCTCTTCATTCTTTGCCTTTTTATTATTTTGGCCTCCATCTCTCTTTATTATCTATCTCCTTTTTCTCATTTCTTATATTTTATTTTTTATTTATTATCTCTATCTCTTTTATGATATTTTTTCTTTATTTTTTGTTAAATCCTCTCACATCTCTCTCTGTTATTATTTTCTCATTTATTTTTATCTTATTAATATGTGACTGTCTCTCTTGTATAAATAGTTATCTTTATCCCAATTGTCTCATTATGAACTCATATATTAATAATATTTAATAATAATCTTTTTTGACATTGTCTAACATAAAATATTTTTTAATAAATTTATATTTTGTTATTTATATTTATCATTTAATTTAATATTTTATTTAAAGAATGATATGATAATGAAATAAATTAATATGTGATAATGTTAATATAATAAAAAAAATTAGTGTATGTAATTATATATTTATTTTATATAAATCAAATATTCATACCATAATATTTTATGACTTATATAAAAGAATAAAGTTTATTTAACAGTCTATATTCTTAACAATTTAGGAAATTTTAGAAATTGTTCATTACCTTCAAAAAATCACACAAATTCGATTTTGTGTCATTTGCATGAATGTTTAACTACATCAGCATTATAGTACTTGATATCGTTAAGACTGCAAAGTTAAGCATGCATAGAAAGGCATAGTATTTGGATAGATAACCTCTTTTGAACTCTTGTCACACATTTTTTCATAATATTTCCTTTCAAATTATTGATATTTAGTTTTTGTAAAATTCTAACTTTAAATAAGAATTACTATAAAAGATAATTTATAATAAACATATTTGTGATTAATTTTAAAAATAACTTTAGATTATTATGTTATTTTATTATAATAATAAATATGAAACATTATATGTTGTAAAAAAATATTAACTTTACTTTCTTTTAATATTAAGAAAAAAAACATATATTAGTATAAATTAGAATTAAGTTATTTTTATAGTTTTATATAGATGTTGTATTAAATTTTTCAATATAGAAATACTATATTATAAAATATTAGAGAGAAAATAATATTTTGTTAATTTAATAAAAAATTTTAAATACTTGTAGTTCTCAAATATAATAATAATTTTAAAATATGTAATTTACTTTATTATTACTAAATATTATATATAATTAACATATTATAAGTTAATTATTTAGATTTAAGTTTTACTTAATTATTTTTATCATTTTTTCTTTATCATAATATCTCTAATATTCTCACTTTCTTCTCTCTCTTATTATCATTCTCTTTTTTCCTCTTTATTATCTATCTCTATATATTTTTCTTGGTCTTTATCTCTCTCCACTATCCTTATCTACTTTTTTATTTCTCGAACTTTAATTTTTTTATTTATTTTTTATCATTTCTATGCTCTCACTGTTCTTATGCTCTTTATTTAATCATCTCCCATCTCTCTATGTTATTATTTTTTTCTAGCATACTTTTATCAATCAATGACTTTTTTCTCTATTATAGAATAGTTATCAATACATTCAATAAACTAAAATCAAAATCAATACAACCAAAATGATATGCTTGATAAAATCATTAAAGAGGCACAAGTATCTGAATTAAACGAATTAAAGATGTAAACAATTAATAATTTAGCTAATTTAAGAAGAAAAGAATTTGAAGAGTTTAATCAGTGAATTGCGTTCCAGCATATGAAAACGACTATGGTAAAGAGCTACTAAAGTCTTTAATTATTTTAATAAAAATGCATTCTTATTTTTCTACAAAAACCTCATAATTATTTTCAATTTAGATTGCTAAAAGTAGTTACCAAACACCCCATTTATTTATTATATTTTTTGACTCTATATAAATATTATAATTAGTAAATAAAAAACTTAAAAACTCTCCAACGGCTCAAAATAAGGCTAAAATGGCCGTTGTGCAGTGGCCGTTCGATTGGCATTCTCCTGAACAGTTCGAGTGCAACAATTGTGTGATCTGATGGATGCCATCCGAACTACGCTTTATAAATATGATATTAATCTGGTCCCCTAAATATGAATCGCGATAAGACTGCAAGGTTTAACTTTCGAGTAGAGGAAATCGAGCCTGTGAGATCCCGACATAGCGCGATCGGACGGTTGAGAAAATTAGAAGTTTAAATGATAAACAATGGCGGTGATTTATTGATTGCAAAAATAGTCCCTATCATACCGTGCAAAATAATCCTGTAATTCTAGAATTCACGGTGTTCAATAGTTCCCTTGTTTTCGCCCACATTGTACACTGGGTTTGGAAAAATCGAATTATAGGTATTTTGCAATCGCAATCTTTCAATTGTGAACTTTGGTAGATATTTTACTTGGTTTTGGAGTCGATTAGCCTAATTTTTCTGCTGGCATGTTGCAGTTATTGTTGTCAAACTTGAGTATCCAATGCTGTCTTTGGGCAGGCTTGAGTGTTTTTGTAATTTTTTGTTTTCTTAATTGATGCGGACTCGATGATCAAAAGCTGTCTGCAGGAAGACCTCAATTATTTTTTTTAATTGCTGATTTGTTATTCGAGTTTCATTTATTTTGTTTTTTCAATTGTCGATTTGTGCTTCACAATGATAACCTGTGATTTTCTGTGGGTTTCATTTATTTGTTTATTGATTTGCTGAGTCGTTTTTTGTTTCTCGATGAAAAAATGAAATGTTTGGAATTAATTATGTGTCAAACACGTCTAGATCTAGTTACCTTTGAACCATTGTGGTTCACAATAGCAACTCGTTTATTTTGGCAAGTAAGTTTTTAAAATTATTTCTGTCACATATATCTCTTTATCATTGTCTAACATATTTTCTTTAGTCTTTTCTCTCACTTACTATTACTCTCTTATTTGTGTTTTCATTATCTATATTTTTATATATTCTTTTTGACATCTTTCATTCTTATATTCTTTTCAACTTTCTTATTTCTCTCTCTTTTACTTATTTACTTATTCTCTCTATCTTCTTCATTTTTGCCTTTTTATTTTCAAGTTCATTGAATCGTTTATTATCTCTCTTTTTAAATGTTGATCTCTCTATTTTGCTCTCATCAATTAATGATTTTCTCTCTTACACAGAATAATTATAGTTGTCTCTTTCATCACTTTTTTAGCCCATCGTCTTATAATATTTAAAAAATCTCACATGTTTTATAGTTTAATATTATTAATTTTTACTGCATAATTTATTTTTTTAATTTATATAAAAGTAACAGAATGAAAGAAAATTTTATTCACCATTATTTACTTTTTTTCAAAAATAATAGTTTATATAATTTTTTAAAACTAAAATAATTTTATTATAATATATAATGACATATATAATAGGCATAAATTTTAATTAAAAATATATATGTTTGATAATTTATGAAATTTTTTAAATGGTTCTTTAACATCTGAAAAATAATTATACGATTATTATACTTTCCTTTTTATGAACATGTTTAACCACACCAGCATTTTACCGTTGGATCTCTTTAGAACTCCAAAGTTAAGCATGCTTCCATGGATGTAGTATCAAAATTGGTTACCTCTCTAAATGTCGAGTGTTGCACATACGTTTTCATAGCTTTCCTTTATTTAATAAATGACATTTTCATAATATTATAATGTAAAAATAATTATTATAAATGATAGTTTATAATTAACATTATACTAATGTATTTTTAAAAATAACATCACAATATTATTATCAATTTAATATAATTATAAATATGACACATCATGTAATATAAGAAAATAAAAACATTAATTTTTTACATATTGAGCAAAATAACTTATATCAATTATAATAAATAAAAAGTAATTTTTATTTATAATAGCATATATATATATTGTGTATTAAATTTTTTTACACATATAAATATTATATTAGAAAATATTTGAGACAAAAAATAATATAAATTATTACTCAAAAAAGATTTTAAATATTTATATTATCCTAAAATAATAATAAAAAAATCTTACATTATTGTTACAAAATATTGTATAAGATTAAATTGTTATATTTTTTTAATATTATAAGTTTGATTTTTAAGGTTTAACTTTTATTTAATTATTTTTATTTTTTCTCTTTATATAAATATCCATCATATTCCCTCACTAATTTCTCCACCCTATTATTAATCTCTTTTTTGTCTCTTCATTATTTATCTCCTAAAATTTTTCTCGCTTCTCTCTCTCCTTTATCATTTTTAAATTTCTGATTCCCCTCTCTTTCACTTTTTTATTTTTCTCTCTATCTAATTTATGTTCCATTTTTCTTGTCTCCTTTATTAAATAATCTCTCATCTATTTTTATTATTATATTTTGCTTTAGTTGACTTTAATGTAATGTTTTTCTTAATTTTATGTAAATAAGATATTGATAATATAATATATTAATATATCTATGTTAAGCATATATTTTTTTTAAAAAAAATAAATAAACTTCATAATTTTGATTATTTTACAAATGATTCATTATCATAAAGATAATAATTACACAACTATTGTAAATTATCTTTTGCATACTTGTACGACCACATTGGCATTATACCTTTGGATCTCATTAGAATTTACAAGTTAAGCATTCCTAGGCAATAGCATTATTGCGATAGGTAACCTCACTAGAAGTCCTCGAGTTGCATATATTTTTTCGAAGTATTCTTATTTTTAAAGAGTTATAAATAATTTTAATAACATGTAAAAACACAAAATAATAAATTATTTGAAAAATTATAATTATCAATATGATAATTCGTGTTTAAAAAAAACTATATGATATTATTATCACTTTCATATAATAATAAACATGACACATTATATAATATAATAAAATTATAAATTGAATTTTTTAAATATTGGGCAAAATAACTAATTTCAATTATAATAAATTAGATTTAATTTAATTTTAATTTTTTGTATATAAGTTTGGTATAATTTTTTTGAATAAAATAATATTACTTTCATAAAAATAAAAATCTCTAATTTTTCCACAAATATTAAATATTATTTATATTTACTTTCTATATTATGTCGAAACAATAATTTATTATAACGGTTATATAATATATTATTTAATTAATATTTCTAAGTATTAATAAAATAATATTAAATTAATAGTTAAAGTTATTATTTAAATATTTCTAATATTTTAAAATAATAAAAATCCATAATAGTTTTTATATTTCAAAATTGATGAATATTATATATGATCAATTTTTCAAATTTAATAAATATTATAAATTTATTTATTAAAATTTAACTTTTATTAGATTATTTTTTCTCATTATTTTCACTTTATCTTAATGCGCAACATATTCTCTCACTTACTTCTCTCTCTTCTTATCATTTTCTTATATTTACTCGACTTGTCAATCTTTCTTTTATTCTTCTCTACTTGCTCATTTCTCTCCCTCTTTTATTTTTTTATTTATTCTACCTATCTCCTTTATGTTCTCTTTTTTTCATCTTTAATAAATCATCTTTCATCTCTCTCTATTACTATTTTTCTCTTTGTCTTGCAATGATAAATCAATGATTTTTTTCACTCTTTTAAAATAGTTATCTCTATTTATATTATCTCTCTCATATTTATATATTTATATATAATTATAATTTTTTTCTTTATAAGAATGATGAAATAATAAAAGAAAACATCATATGTATTAATATATATTATAAAAAACAATTTATGTAATTATTTATATATTTTATATAAATAAAATATTATTCCTATAATATATTATAATTTATTATTTTTAAGATAATAATCACTCAACAATGATTATTTGTCTTTTTTATTCATATATGAACGCACCAGCATTATAGCACGAGATCATTTTTGTTTTTACATTGTCAAGCATGCTTGTTTGAAAATAATTTTCGGATGGGTGACCACTTGTGATAATATTGTTACTCATATTGTTCATGGCATTATTTTCTAGAATGAAGGATAATTGATTTTAATAAAATTTTATATTTAAAAAATTAAATGAATATAAATTATAAATTAAAAATTATATTTTGAATTTAATTATCAACAATTTTCTAATATTCTTTTGAATTACAAGTAAAAAAAATATGACAAAAATTTAATTTAATAAAAAATAAAATTTAATCTAGTTTAATATTAATAAAATACCTATAAAAAAATTCTTAATTAAAATTATTTTTTGTTTACAATAATATATATATATAAGTTATGTACAAAAGTTTTTAAATATAATAATATTAAATTATTAAATATTGGAATTCTAAAAAAATAACATTAGTGCTAAATATTATTTTTTTTAATACATATATTACATAAAATAAACGTAATATATTAAAATAATTATAATATTTATTGTTTAATTAATTTTTTAATTTCAAGTGTAAAAAAATAATATTAAATTAATAATCAAAATATTCTTTAAATATTTGTAATATTTCAAAATAAGAATTAAACTAAAATAGTTTTTATATTATTTTATTATTAAATATCTTATATGATTAACTTATAATAATTCAAAAATATTATATTTAATTATTAATGTTTTAAATTTATTTTATTGTTACTCTTAATTTTTTTTCTTTCTCTCAATGTCTCTGAAATTTTTTCAGTTTCTTCTCTCTCTTATCATCATTATTTTTTGTCTCTTCATTTTTTATATCTTTATTAAAATTTATTATTAAATATTTTATATGAGGCTCACAAAGTGGGGGATCAATTTCTATGAATAAAATATTAACTTATCACAAAATATTTCAATATAGTATTTAAACTAATTTTTAATATTGTTTCAAAAATATATAAAATTTATGTTACACAAATTTAATTTTTTTAAATAATAAATTAAGTTTATGAAAGTTATGTAATTGAAAAATAAAAAATAATTAAAAATGTACACAATAAATTTTTTTGTTCTTTGACTTATAAAATAAGCATACATCTACTACAATAATAAAACAAACATAATATACTATAACTATTTCATCAAAAAACAAGTAGACTAAACCCTCACAATATAGAGACAAATGAGACAGACTACTATGATCTTACAATGAAATAAATGGAACATGCTGCAATAACCTCCCAATGAAATAAAAATGCCAAAAAGAGAAAAAAGATTAAACAAACTAAAATCGAAATCGATACAACAAAAATGATATGCTTGATAAAATCATTAAAGAGATGCAAGCATATAAATTAAACGAATTAATGATGTAGAAAATTAATAATTTAGCTAATTTGAAAAGAAAATAATTTGAAGAGCATAATGAGTGAATTGCGTAGCAGCATATGAAAATGATTATGGAAACGAGCTACTAACGACTTTAATTATTTTTTTTTTGTTCACTTAAAAATGTTTTCTTATTTTTCTACAAAAGCAATTAATTATTTTCGTTTTTAAAGCTAAAAGCAATTACCAAATACACCATCTAGCCTTTATTTTTTTTTACGCTATATAAATATTGTAATTAGTAAAAAAAAATTAAACATTCTCCAATGGCTCGAAATAACCGCTAAAATTGTCGTTGCACAGTAGCCGTTCGATTGCATTGCTCCCAAACCGTTCAATTGCGAGAATTGTGTGATCGAATGGATGCCATCCCAACTACATTTCATAAAAATGATATTAATATGGTCCATTAAATAAGAATTGTGATCTGACGACAAGAATTAACTATTAAGTGGAGAAAATACGGACTCTGCGATCGCAACATAGCGCGATCGGACGGTTGAAAAATATAGTAGTTTAAATGTAAAACAACGGCAATGATTGTTCGATAAGAAAAGTCGATATTGGAAGGTGCAAATTAAACCCACAATTTATAGGTATTTTTGCAACTGCAATCTTTGAGCTGTGAACTTTGGAAGCTGTCTTACTTGGTTTTCGAGTCGATTAGCCTGATCTTTCTGTAGGCATGCTGCAGTTATTATTGTCAGTCTCTAGTATCCAATGCTGTCTTTGGGAGGGCTTCAGCATTTTGGTAATTTTTCATTTTTTTAATTGCTGTGGACTTGAGTATTTGAAGCTGTATGTGGGTGGGCTTAAATTATTTTGTTTTTTGAATTACTGATTTCAAATTGGAGCTTCATTTATTTAGATTTTTGAATTATTGATTTGTGATTCACAATGATAACTGATGAAATTTGATTGGTTTCATTTATTTTGTTATTGATTTGCAGGGTCATTTTTTGTTTATTGATAAAAAAATAAAATATTTGGAATTAATTATGTACCGAACCCGTCTAGATCTCGTTACCAATGAACCGTTGTGGTTCACTATGGTAACTTGTTTATTTTTGAAGGTTAAGATTTTTTAAATTATTTCTCTCAAAAATTTCTCTTTATCTTAATGTCTAATATATTTTCTTTTATACTTTCTCTCTCATATTATCATTCTTTTATTTGTGTTTTCATTATTTATATCCTTATATATTCTTTTTAGCCTCTTTAATTCTTAAATTCTTTTCTATTTTCTTATTTCTCTCTTTTTCACTTATTTATTTTTTTCTCTATCTTATTCATGTTTCCTTTTTTATTTTCCTACTCTCTAAATCGTCTCTCATCTCTTTATTGTTATTTATCTCCCCATTTTGCATCTTATCATTTCATGATTTTCTCTCTTTAACAGAAAAGTTATCGTTGTCTCTTTTAACACTTTTTTAGTACATAATTTGATAATATTGAAAAAAACTCACGTGTCGTATAGTTTAATATTATTAAATTTTATTACGTAATTTAGTTTTTAATTTATTAAAAAAGTAACATAATGGAAAAAAAATTCCATTCACTAATGTTTACATTTTTAAAAGTAATTGTTTATGTAACTTTTTTTAATGATTTTAAACAAGAATAATTATGTTGTAATATATTACGACATATTTAGTAAGCATAACTTTTAATTAAAAATATATCTGCTTGATAATTTACAAAATTTTTGAAATGGTTAATTAACATGTGAAAAATAATCGCAACATTATTGTACTTTATTTTTTATAAACATGTTTGACCACACCAGCATTTCAGCAATCGACCTCAATAGAATTCTGAAGTTAGGCTTGCTTCTGTGGGAATAGTATTGGGTTGGTTACATCTCTAAACATCGAGTATTGCACATACATTTTCATAGCACTTCTTTTTCCAATAAATGAAGTTTTCATAATATTATAATGTAAAAATAATTATTGTAAATGATAATTCGTAATTACCATTACACTAATAAATTTTTAAAAAAAACTTCATAATATTATTATAAATTTTATATAATTATAAATATGACACATCATATAATATAAGAAAATAATAACTTTAATTTAGTTAAATATTTAGCAAAATAACTTATATCAATTATAGTAAATTTGAAGTAATTTATATCTATAATAGTATATATATGTTGTGTATTAAATTGTTTAAATATACAAATATTATATTAGAAAATATTATACAAAAAATAATATGAAATTATTATATTTTATAAATATTATAAATTTGACTCTTAAGGTTTAACTTATATTTAATTATTTCATTTTTTTCTTTATCTAAATGTGAATCATTTTCTCTCATTTATTTCTCTACCCAATTATTAATTTCTTTTCGTCTCTTTATTCTCTATCTCCTAAAATTTTTCTTTCCTTTTCTCTCTCATCTATCCATATTAAATTTCTTATTTCTCTCACATTCACATTTTTATTTTTCTCTCTATCTAATCTATGTTCTCTATTTTCTTGTCTCTTTCATTAAATGATCTCTCAACTACCTTTTCATTATATTTTTGTTTAGTTTACTCTTATCAGTTCATAACTTTCTCTCTCTCTCTCTCTCACACACAATTGTTATTTCTTTGTTCACTATCTTCTTTTTTTTTCATTTATAATTAATTTTTTAATTTATTTTTTTTACTTAATTACATTTTTTATTTATAAAAATGCTAAAATATTGAAGCAAATCTCATATATTAATGTCAATATTTTTGAAATTAATCATTTATGTAATGTTTTTTCTTAATTTTATGTAAATATGATATTAACAATAAAATATATTAATATATCTATGAAAGGCATATTTTTTTAAAACAGTAAATATACTTCATAATTTAGATTTTTTTAGAAATGATTCATTATAGTAAAGAAAATAATGACACAACTATGATAAATTATATTTTGCATACATGTATGACCACATCAGTATTATAGTATTGAATCTCATTAGAATTTCAAAGTTAGATATTCTTAGGCAAGAGTACCATTGGGATAGGAGACCTCGTGAGAAGTCCTTGAGTTGGATCTTTTTTTCCATGTATTCCTATTTTTAATTAGCGATAATTAATATTAATAACAAGTTAATATACAAAAACATAAATTATTAAAAAATTATAATTATCTAACTGGCAATTACTATTTAATTAAAATCATATAACATTATTATCAATTTCATATGATAATAAATGTGACACACTATATAACATAATAAAATAATAAATTTAAGTTTTTTAATATTAAGAAAAATAACTTTTTTTAATTATAATAAATTATATTTAATTAAAATTTATAATAATATATATCGTGTGTATAGTTTTTTCAAATAAAAAAATATTAGGTACTTAAAAATAAAAATCTAAAATTTTTCACTAACATTAAATATTATTTATATTTATTGTCTATATTATGTTAAAAAAAGATAATATATTAAAATAATTATGTTATATATTATTTAATTAATATTTTTAAGTATGAACAAAATAATAATAAATTAATTTTTAAAAATATTCTTTACATATTTATAATATTCTAAATAATAATAAACCTTAATAGTTTTTACATTTCAAAATTAATGAATATTATATATTATTAATTTTTAGTATTTAATAAATATGACAAGTTTAATTATTGAAATATAACTTTTATTAAATTATTTTTCTCACTATTTTCTCTTTATATTAATGCCTCACATATTCTCTCACTTACTTCTCTCTCTTTTTATTATTGTTTTATTTGTGTCTTTGTCTTTATTTTCTTGCTTTTTCACATCTTCTCTATCTCTTTCTTATTCTTTTGTTCTCGATCAATTCTCTCTCTATTTTATTTATTCTTCTTATTTCTTTTATGTTCTCTTTTTTTTCTCTTTAGTAAATCATCTTTCATCTCTCTCTATTACAATTTTCCTCTTTATCTTATAATTATCAATCTATTTTTGTTTCTCTTTTAAAATAGTTGTCTCTATTTACATTATCTCTTTCTCATATTTATAATTTTTATATAATTAGATTTTTATTTATAGCAATGATAACAAATAAAAGAAAAAACCATATGTATTAATATCTATATTATTAAAAAAAATAATTTAAGAAATTTTTAATATATTTTATATAAATAAAGAATTATTAATTGAATAATTATAATTTAATATTTTTAAGACAATAATTACACAATTATGATTATTTGACTTTTTATTCATATATTATCACACTAGCATGATAGCACGAGATCATATTTGTTTTGCAATGTTAAGCTTGCTTAGTTGAAAATAATTTTGGGATGGGTGACGACTTGAAAGTATTATTGCGAATATTTGTTAATGGCGTTATCTTCTCGAATGAATGATAATTGATTTGAATAAAATCTTATTTTTAAAAAACTAAATGATTGCAAACTATAATTTAAAAATTCTTTTTTTAATTTCTTTATTAATAACAAATTTCTAATATTTTAATCAATTTAATGTAATAATAAATATGATAGAAAATTTTATTTAATAAAAAATAAGTTTTAATAAGTTTAATATTGATAAAATTACTTATAAAAAACATACTTAATTACAATTAATTTATTTTTAAAATAATGTATATATATATATATATAGATATATAATGTAAAAACTTTTTTATATAATTAGATTTTTTATTTTTAAGAATAACAATATAACAAAAGAAAAAATCATATCTATTAATATCTACATTATAAAAAAATAATTTAGGTAATTTTTTATATATTTTATATAAATAAAATATTCTTAAGTGAATATATTATAATTTTTTATTTTTAAGACAATAAATTATTTAATTATTTGTCGATCAAAAAATGAAATGTTTGGAATTAATTATTTGTCGAACCCATCTTGATCGAGTTCCCTTTGGACCGTTGTGGTTCACTATGGTGACTCGTTTAGTTTTTGGAGCTAAGTTTTTTTAAATTATTTCTATCACATATTTCTCTTTATCATAATGTCTAACATTTTTCTTTTATCTTTTCTCTCACTTATTATCATTCTTTTATTTGTGTTTTCATTATCTATATATTTTTATAATCTTTTTGGCCTCTTTTATTTTCATATTCTTTTCTAACTTTTATATTTCTCTCTTTCACGTATTTATTTATTCTCTCTATCTTCTTCATGTTGCCCTTTTTTATTTTCCTATTCATTAAATAATTTTTCTTGTGTCTTTATTATTATTTACCTCACCATTTTGCTCTTATAAATTTATGATTTCTCTATTTTATAGAATAATTATCATTCTCTCTTTTATCTCTTTTTATGCCCATCATTTAATAATATTTAAAAAATCTCACATGTTGTATAGGTTAATATTATTAATTTTTATTGCATAATTTATTTTTTAATTTATAAGAAAAGTAACATAAAGAAGAAATTTTCATTCATTATTATTTATTTTTTAAAAAATAAAGTTTATATATTTTTTTAAAACTACAATAATTATATTATAATATATTATGACATATATAGTATGCATAAATTTTAATTAAAACAATATATGCTTGATAATTTATGTAATATTTGAAATAATTCATTACTATAAGAAAAATAATCACATAATTATTATATTTTATTTTTTATAAACATGTTTGACCACACTAGCATTTTGCCGTTGGAACTCATTTGAACTCCAAAGTTAAGCATGCTTCCGTGGGAGTATTATTGGGATTGGTTACCCCTCTAAACGTTGAGTGTTGCACATATGTTTTCATAACATTCTTTTTTCTAATAAATTACATTTACATAATATTATAATGTAAAAACCATTATTATAAATGATCGTTCATAATTACCATTATAGTAATGAATTTTTAAAAAATAACTTCACTATATTATTATCAATTTTATATAATTATAAATATGACACATCATATAATATAAGAAAATAATAACTTTAATTTAGTTAAATATCTGGCAAAATAACTTATATAAATTATAATAAATTTGAAATAATTTATATTTATAATATATATATCTATATATATATATATATATATATATATATATATATATATATATATATATATATATATATATATATATATATATATATATATATATATATATATATATGTTTTAAATGTTTTAAATAAGTAAATATTATATAAAAAAATATTAGAGACCAAAAATAATATGAAATTATTAGGCAACAAATATTTTTAAATATTTATAATATTATAAAATAATAATAAACAAAAAAATATTCTCCATTATTATTATAAAATATTATATATGATTAAATTATTATGATTTTACAAATATTATAAGTATGACTATTAAGGATTAACTTTGATTTAATTATTTTATTTTTTCTCTTTATCTAAATGTCAATCATATTCCCTCATTTATTTCTCTATCCTATTATTAATTTTTTTTATCTCTCCATTCTCTATCTCCAAAATTTTTTTCTCGCTTCTCCCTCTCTCCTCTATCCTATTTTAATTTCTTATTTCTCTCTCTTTCACTTTTTTATTTTTCTCTCTACTAATCTATGTTCGCTTTTTCCTTATCTCCTTTATTAAATAATATCTCTTCTATCTTTTTTATTATATTTGGCTTTAGTTTGCTCTTATCAATCCATAACTTCCTCTCTAACTCTCATAGAATTTTTATTTTTTTCTTCAATATCTTCTTTTTTGTCCATCATTTAATTATGTTTATGACAACTCTCGTATTACAGAGTTCAAAATATAATATTAATTATAAACATATGTATTGTTATTTATTTTTTTTACTTAATATAATTTTTCATTTATGAAAATGATAATATATTAATAGAATATCTCATGTATTAATGTCAATAGTTTTGCAAATAATCATTTATGTAATATTTTTTCTTTATTTTATGTAAATAAGATATTGATAAAATAATATATTAATATAAAATGATAAGCATATATTTTTTAAAAAAAGAAAATATACTTCATAATTTAGATTATTTTACAAACGATTCATTTTCATAAAGATAATAGTTACAAAACTATGATAATTACATTTTGCATGTATGTATGACCTCATCAGTATTATAGCATTGGATATCATTAGAATTTCAAAGTTAGGCATTCTTAGTTAAGAGTATTTTGGGATTGGTGATCTCATGAGAAGTCCTCGAGTTACACAGTTTTTCAAAGTATTCTTATTTTTAACAACTGACATTTAATTTTAATAACATGTTAATATACAAAAAGTAAATTATTAAAAAAATTATAACTGTCAAATTTTTAGTTAGTATTTAATAAAAATAATATAACATTATTATCAATTTCAAATAATAATAAATTTGACAAACTATATAACATAATAAAATAATAAATTTATTAATAGTTAAATATATTTTTTAAATATTTCTAATATTCTAAAAGAATAATATACCTCATTAGTTTTAAATTTAAAAATTAACGATTATTATATATGATTAATTTTTCATATTTAATAAATGCTATAAGTTTACCTATTAAAATTAAACTTTTATAAAATTATTTTTCTCATTATTTTCACTTTATGATAATGACTAATATATTCTTGCACTTACTTCTCTTCCTCTTATCATTCTCTTATTTGTCTCCTTATTCTTTATTTCCTTGCCATCTTCTCGAATTCATTCTCCTTTTTATTCTTTTCTACTTTCTCATCTCTCTCCTTATTTTTTTATTCATTCTCACTATCTCTTTTATGTTCTCTGTTTTTCTCTTTAATAAATCATCTTTCACCTCCTTCTATAACTATTTTCTTTTTTTCTTACAATAGTCAATCTATCATTATTTTTCTCTCTTTTAAAATAATTGTCTCTATTAATATTATCTCTATTTTATGTTATCTCTGTCGAAAATAATTTTGGGATGAGTGACCACTTGAAAGTGTTGTTACGCATATTTGTTCATGGCATTATTTTCTCCAACGAATTATAATTGATTTTAATAATATTTTATATTTAAAAAATTAAATGATTATAAATTATAGTTTAAGAATTTTATTCTAAATTTTATTTTTGACAAAAACTTTCTAATATTTTTTTAAATTTCATGTAATAATAAATATGACACAAAATATCATATAATAAAAAAATTTAATATAGTTAAATATTGATAAAAATACTTATTAAAAAAATACTAAATCAGAATTAATTTATGTTTAAAAAAAACAAAATATTATTACATGAATAAATTATAACTAATTATTTTTAAGACAATAAACACATGAGTACAATTATTTATGTTTTTATTTTATATATGACCGCACTAGTATTATTGCATCACATCATATTTCTTTTACAATGTTAAGCTTCCTTGGTTGAAAATAATTTTGGGCTGAGTGACCACTTGAAAGTGTTGTTGTTCATATTTGTTCATGGTATTATTTTCTAAAATAAATTATAATTGATTTTAATAACATTTTATATTTAAAAACATTAAGGATTAAACATTTTAGTTTAAGAATTCTATTTTTAATTTTATTATTAATAACAACTTTCTAATATTTTTGTCAATTTCATGTAATAATAAATATGGTACAAAATATGATATAATAAAAAACAAATCTTAATAGAGTTTAATATTTATAAAAATACTTATAAAAAACAAATTTAATTAGAATTAGTTTATGTTTACAATAATATATATATATATATGAACAAAAATTTTAAATATAATAAAATTATATTTTTATATATTAGAAATCTAAAATAATATCATTAGTATTTAATATTTTTTTTATTTTTAATACCTATATTACATAAAATAAAGGCAATATATAAGAATAATTATACTATTTGTCATTTAATTAATTTTTTAATTTCAGGTGTGAAAAAAGTAAGCTTAAATTAAAATTAAAAATATTTTTTTAATTATTTATAATATTTCAAAATATGAGTTAACGTACAATAGTTTTTATATGTTTCTATTATTAAATATTATATATGATTAACTTGTAATAATTTTTAAATATTATATATTTAATTACTAAGGTTTTAAATTTCTTTAATTATTTCTCTTAATTTTTTTATTCATCTCAATATCTTATAAATTTTTTTATTTTCTTCTCTCTCTTATCATCATTATTTTTTTGTCTCTTTATTTTTTATCTATTTATATTTTTGGCCTATCTCTTTTAACTATCTATCTTTTTTTCTCATTTCTTCAATTTTTATTTTTTTATTTATTATCTTTATCACTTCTATGATATTCTTTTTCTTTCTTCTTTATTAAATTATCGCTTATCTCTCTCTGTTATTATTTTCTCATCTATTTTATCTTATTAATATTTGACTTTCTCTCTTATACAAAAATTTATATATATCTCCATTATCTTATTTTGAGCTCATCAATTAATAATATTTAATAAAGCTCTTCTTTGATATTATCTAATATAAAATATATTTTTAATAAATTTATATTTTGTTATTTATATTTATTATGTAATTTAATATTTTATTTAAAGAATGATATGATAATGAAATAAATTCATATGTAATAATGTTAATATTATCAAAAATATTAGTCTTGTAATTATATATTTATTTTATATAAATAAAATATTAATAACATAATATTTTTTGACTTTTATAAAAGAATAAAAAAGTTTATTCAAAAGTGTATATTTTTGATAATTTAGGAAATTTTAAAAATTGTTTATTGCTTTCAAAAAATCACACAAATTCGATTTTTTGTCATTTGCATGAATGTCTAACTGCATCAGAATTATATTACTGGATATAATTAGAACTCCTAAGTTATGCATGCTTAGAAAAGCACAGTATTTGGATAGATGACCTCTTCCGAACTCCTCTTACATTTTTTTCATAATATGTTTTTCTAATTATTGACATTTACTTTTTATAAAAATCTAATTTTAAGTAAGAATTATTATAAAAGATAATTTATAATAAACGTTTTCGTGATTAATTTTCAGAAATAACTTTAATTTATTAATGTTAATTTAATATAATAATAAATATGAAACATTATATAATATAATAAAATATTAACTTTAGTTTATTTTAATATTAAGAAAAATAACTTATATTGATATAAATTAGAATTAAGTTATTTTATAATTTTATATAGATGTTGTGTGAAATTTTTCAATATAGAAATATTATATTATAAAATATTCGAGATTAAAATAATATTTTTTTAATTATTAAAAAATTTTAAATACTTAAATTCTCAAATATAATAATAATTCTAAAATATTTTTTATATTTTATTATTATTAAATATTTTATATAATTAAAATATTATAAGTTTAATTCTTTAGGTTTAAACTTTATTTAATTATTTTAATCTTTTTTCTCTTTATCTTGATGTCTCTAAAATTCTCTCATTTTCTTCTCTCTGTTATTATCATTCTCTTTTTTGCTTCTTCATTGTCTATCTCCATACATACTTCTTTGTCTCTATCTCTCTCCACTATCCTTTTCTTCTTATTTATTTTTTTTATTTATTTCTTCACCATTTCCATGTTCTCGCTTTACTTATGCTACTTATTGAATCATCTATCATCTCTCTATATTATTACTTTTTTTTAGTTTGCATTTATCAATCCATGACTTTCACTCTCTCCCTTATAGGGAAGTTATCTCCATCTTTATTATCTTTTTTTGAGTTGTTTAATTATAAATATTTAATAGAGTATTGCAATGCATAATTTAATATATAATATTTATGATAAATATATTTTTTTTTTTAGATTTATTAAATAATTTAATTTATCTATTTATAAGAAAGATAACAAAATTGAAGTAATGCTTATGTATTAGTATTTATGACATAAAAAAATAGTTTATTTAATTATTTATTTTTTTAATATGAATAATTTATTTGTATTATAATATAATATGATAGATATAATAAGCATGAGAAAATATTTTGAAGTGCATTTACTTATTAATTTAGAAACTTTTCTAAATTATTTATTATTTTTAAAAGATTGAACACGCAACTACAATTTTTTTGCATTCATTTACGACAACACCAGCATTATAGCACTAGATCCCATTAAAACTCCAAAGTTAAACTTGATTGGGCTAGAGTATTAATCGAATTGGTCAACTCTTTTGTAATCATCGTGTTGCATATATATTTTCATAACATTCTTTTTTCTTATGAAAATAAATTAATTTTAATAAGATATTTGAAGTGAGGTTGACAAAGATTGGAGTCAATTCCATGAATAAAATATTAATTTACTACAAAATATTTTAATGAAGTATTTATAGTAATTTTTAATAATGTTCAGCAAAAATATAAAAGTGTTGTCATACAAATTTAAATATTTGAAAAATATACTATGTTTTATAAAAGTCATGTAATTTAAAAAATAAAAAAGAATTAAAAATCTACACAATCAATTTTTATGTTTTTTGACTTATAAAACAAGCATACGTCCACTCCAAGAATAAACAAGACAAACACAATATAATATAAGTATTTCATAAAAAAAAATGTAGGCTAAACCCTCACAACAAAGGGATAATGAGAAAGACTAATATAGTCTTACAGTGAAATAAACAGACCATGTTGCTATAACCTCACAACAAAATATAAATGGCAAAAAGATAAAAAAATATTCAACGAACTAAAATCGAAATCAATACAACCAAAATGATATGCTTGATAAAATCATAAAAGAGGCACAAGTATCTAAATTAAATGAATTAAAGATCAAGAAAATTAATTATTTAGCCAATTTGAAAAGAAAAGAATTTGAAGAGCTTGATGAGTGAATTCCATAGCAGCATATGAAAACGACAATGGAAACAAGCCACTAACGTCTTTAATTATTTCTTTTGCATCACATAAAAATATTTCTTAATTTTTCTACAAAAAGTTCTTAATTATTTTATTTTTTAATGACTAAAAGAAGTTACCAAACACCCATTTAGCTATTATATTTTTTGACCCTATATAAATATTATAATTAGTAAATAAAAAAATAGAAACTCTCCAACAGCTCAAAAAAACATCTAAAATAGTCGTTGTGTAGTGGCCATTCGTTGGGAATGCTCCCGAAGAGTTCGATTTCCAAATTTGCACGATCGAGCGGATGCCATCGAAATCGTGCTTAGATAAATATGATATTAATCTTGTCTGTTAAATAAGAATCGCGATCTAATGACAAGATTTAACTGCAGAGCAGAGGAAATCTGGACTGTGAGACCGCGACATAGCGCGCTCACACGATTGAAAAAATTAGTAGTTTAAATGATAAACACCGACGGAGATTTTTTTATTGCGAAAAGTCCCTATCGGACAACGCAAATTAATCCCCCAATTCTTGAATTCACAGAGTCGAATAAATCGGTTCTTTTCGCCCACATTGTACACCGAGTTTGGAAAATTCGATGTATAGGTTTTTTTTCAACTGCAGTCTTTCCTTGAAAGCTTTTCTTCACTTAAAAGGAGGCAAAAATCTGCAATGATAATAGTCCTCTACGGAGGATCAAAAAAAAATCAGACAATAATAGCTTCCGAAGAGGCTCGGGGAGGGACATTCACCAGCCCCAAACAAAGACAGAGAGGCAGGCAGCATGAGCAGCCCAATCAACTGGTGTGTTGTCATCTCTATGGATATGCGTAATAGTAAGCGCGTCGAGTTTTCGAGCATGCAAAATTTTTTTGGCAATTAAACCTCCCACGAGCACCTGAGTGAGGGTCGTACGCTCCTCCTATATTGTGGGCATTGAGTTAGTTTGTATCTCAATGGCTCGAAACTCCGAGAGCGTGGCCCTCACCAACTCAAGAGCCTCTAGCTTGGCATCCACATCCATGACCATACTCACCTTAGAAAACACTTTCCTTCCGATCACCAGTAGGGGTTTCCCCCATGTGATCACTTGCCACCAATCCCAGGCTCGCCAGATCATCACTAACAACAGCGTCACAGTGAATTTTAACACATCTAGTGGGAGGGGGAACCCAGTTTTAGGCTACCATCAGCTCAGGTGAACTGTATAGGTTCCCACAGGACTTGGATGGGCAAGCTTTGCAGAGCATCGCGACCTCAATCTGCAGCTTCCGCAAAAGCGTGCTATAGTTGGGCATTTATTCATTGTGCTTCTTTGCATTTTAGAACTCCTAGATGTAATACATCCCCGTAGCTAGCATTGCTGCATGCATCAAGCTTTCATCTTCACGACGCATAAGCGACCCCATGTACTCAAGGAACCTCTACAAGAAGGGCTCCCTTCCACACACACTAGGATGGAGGCCCAGCGCTGTAACAGCCCCATGCAGCTGGTAGTTGCTCCAAAACTCCTGCACATGTGGACATTCCGACAACATATGCTGTGGCGTCTCATCAGCATCACACCCCTATATACAGTTATTGCTTACAGCCAATCTTCTTCGAGCCATCCATACTACCATTTGGAGATGATCCCCCTCCAAGCACCATCGAAAAAAGTGCACCCTGGGCATCGGTTTCAATTTCCAAATCTTTTTGAGATGCTTCGTGTCCACATTAGGGCTCCCCATGCAGCCTCCAATTCTTTCCAGTGTAACTGCATGCATAATCTTGAGTTGTTGACCTGTACCATTTCTGTATGGGACTTTAAGAGAGAATCGCGATTATGGTTCTGAGCCCAGGGCAAAGGCATTATGCGTTTGAACAATAAATCGCTGGCCCAAGCGCGGACCCTACCCTCATACCAAAAACATGTCTCAACAATGCAATCACCCACGTATTTTGGCCAGTAGAAGTCCATGTTGATGAAGGTGGGCCACCAGTTAATTGGAAGCACAGCAAGCTAGTTATCCTCTGCAAATGGGACGTCATTTCCGTCATCAAGTCTCCATACACATTTGGTGAAAGCACACGACAAAGCTGCACCAACGAGTCTGCATGCATGGGAGGCTTCCTGCGATGCCGTAACAAAACTTCTTGCTGCATAATATTTAGTTCTCATGATCTGTACTCATAAGTTATTCTCGCGATCGATTTCTCTCCTACACTTCTTCATGAGCAACACCCACTTCCAGAAGCGCATGTCTAGTAAGGCAAGACCACCTGCATCCTTAAACAGACTGATAGTATCCCAATTCGCATAGTGCATCATTTTTTAGATGCTTGCATAACATAATAGTTCAGTACGTGGCTTGGGATGGCATTCAGAACAGCCTTGATCATAACCACTCTCCCAGCAAGTGATAATGGCCTGATATGCCATTTGGCAACCTACTCATCGATCTTCTGGAGCATGACGTTGACGTCCCCCTTCTTGATCCGAGATAGGTACACAAAGATAGCTTAGATTATCCCCCTAATCCTTTTGGAACTTCCTTGCAACGAGCTTCCTTCTTTTTGTGCTTGTAGCTTTACTAAAGTAGACCTTCGATTTCACGAAGTTAACCCTCATCCTCGCAGCCTTGTAAAATTCCTGCATGGTCATTTTGACCGCGCGTGCTACCACATGCGTTGTTGGCGCATACACAAGGATATCATCTATGTATAGTAGGTGTGAGACAAGCGATGCGTTTTGTCTATGCCGAAATCCAAGCAGTGATCTAGTCTCATATTTAGGCTTGATGATTGAATGGTATTCCGTCTCAATCGTGAATAAATATGGCGAACGAGGGCACCCCTGACCCAGGTCACGCTGTGCCTCAATCCATGGTAGTCGACTCCCATTAAGCAAAACCCCATCTCTCGAACACATGATGCATGCTTCAATCTAGTCGTACCATCTGCGTGGGAAACCCATGAGCTTCAGCATGTTTATCACAAAATCCCATCTCACATTATCATATGCCTACTCCATATCTACTTTAATTGCCATAAGCCCTACCCTTGTAGAAGATGAATGCATAAGCGAGACCATCTCTTGAGCTATAAAAATGTTGTTTGCAATGCTTCTTCCTGGTACGAATGCCCCTTGCTCACTAGATATGATATTAGGAAGTAGCGAGCTAAGCCTCTCTGCCAGAATCTACGCTTTTACCTTATAAATAACATTGAATAAACTAATTGGCCGGAAGTACTCCGGCTTATTGGCATCATGAATTTTAGGTATGAGGACAATAACGGTGTCTTTCCATGTCCTGTGCATTTGTTTCTCCTCGAAGAATGTAATCACCGTATAGATGATATCCCCACGCGTAATCTTCCTATAGCCTTGGATGAACTCGGCAGTGACCTCATCCATACCCGGTGCTTTGTTCTTCCTAATGGCTCTAATAGCCAAAATGACCTCCTTCTCAGTCACTCTACCTGCAAACATGGTTGCATGTGTGCTGTTGATTCTGGCACGTAGCACCTGCTACATTGAAGGAGGCACGCTATTCACACCACACCACTTCTTATGGAAATAAGGTTCGATGATCGTGCTTATGCTTTTACACGTAGTCTCAAGCATACCTGAGTCGTCTTTCAACTAGGCCATGAAATTTTTACGCCTTCGCGCAGTAGGAGCCACATGAAAAAAAAACTAGTATTATGGTCACCCAATTGAGCCCAATGGATTTTTGCTCTTCGCCACCACCATCTCTCCTCTAACACCCAGCCGTGGTGGAAGTCCAGGATCAGCTGCCCAAGGCAACGATGTTCCTCAGCGTTCTGTCCCTCATGCGACTCCTTCATTTGCAGCTTATTAATACTAAGTTCCATATCTGCATTGCTACTGATGATTTCTCTCACCTCTGTCTTCCTCTACTTGCGCAGTGCGACAAGTGCTCATTTGAATTTATTCGATAGACCATCCATGGGATTCCATTTGGTCTGCCTACTCGAGGTTTGGTGCACCACTGCAACTGCCTTTGGAAACTCCGGCCATGCACTTTCGAATTGAATTCTGCATTTCCTATCCAGTTTATGCCACCATCCACGTCAATGAGCAAGGGACAGTGGCCGTAGCCAATCCGTGCCAAGTGTGTAACTGAGCAGCCAGGGAACGCATGCATACCCGTGACATTCATTATTGCCCCATCCAGCCTCTCCAAGATCCTGGTGCCACCCACCTTTCCATTACACCACGTGAACTTATTTCCAATAAATTTGAGGTCTACCAGTTGAACATCCTGTATCACGTTCGCGAATTCTTGTTTCTCGTTGCCATATATCAACTTCCATCCCCCTCTTCTCACCTTGCGACATTATAAGGTTATAGTCTCCCACAACTATGAGAGGTCGAGCACTCATGGCTTCCTCCCTCAAGAAATCCCACATCTCCCTTTGTTTGTGTTGCTCCTTCGGCCCATAAACCACACAACACTTGAACATAATACCTCCTCTCATGTTAAACTGAAACGACATCACATGCATCGTCGATCGCATGAATTTTACATCCAGCATGCTCCTCCACATTAATACAATACTTGCCGACTTAGTGCCGATGGTTGAGTCGTATAGGTCCAATCTCTGCCCAGCAGCCAGTCGGCATCCTTCCTCATGAAGCTTTGGGCTCCGGTCTCAACAAGGGTCACCACCTCAATTTTTCCTTATCTCACAAACCTCTATAGGTAGCTCCTTGCCTTTTTCTCCCGAATGTCCCTAATGTTTCATACTGTGATTTTGATCATTCAAAGGTATATACTACACCACATCACCTCCAGGGCTTCGCAGCCCACCTTCTGATGCGTTTGCCCTAGCCTCCCTCCTTCAAGGCACTTAACAAGGAAATTTCCCTTCAGGGTACTCAAGGCATGCCATCGAAAGAGAATTGCAGCACCCCTTACATACAAGCACATCCATATATCTTCGCCTGAGGTTTTCCATAGCACGCCACAACCACCACAGCAAATTAGCATGTCTATTGCACCCCACGATGTGCAGTGACAAGGAAATCCTCCTAACCCTTGTTATGGTAGTATTCATCATAACGTTCGCTGACCTCCACAGGCTGATCATTTTCCTGCATTGCCCTCTTCCCTTTAATGTCCACAACGTAAGGGCTCAATGCTCTCCAGCTTGGATCCCTCCCCCTTGTTATAGATATGCTTCTCTTTCGACCATTTTGGCCATCTCCCTCATCCACATTATTCGGTTCATTAACTAATTTGTGTGTGCTCTGATGCATCCATTTTCCTGAAAGATTCCTCCGTGCATCAGGGAACTGTTTTCTTCGCCTTGGTTGCACCAACATCCATGGGCCAAGGTTCTCTTTTTTTGTGCTCTCCTCATCTAGAATGGATTCTTTCCAAACTATATTGTAGGACTTTCCCTTACCCATAGTGATGTTATCAACGGTGATTTTGGCATTTGAGATATGCCCAAAGTGCAACAGGCATCACAGTGAGCGGCCTTTACAGATGCGAGTTGTAATCACACATTGTCACAGAGTGACATCGCGGTGCTGTTGATGCTGAGGCCTTCTCGAAGTCAATCGACGCGGTACTCGCATCCCCTGCGGCAGGTGCAGGTGCAGGAACACCCGACTTCCCAAGCTTGCACTGCTCAACGAAGTGTCCCACATGACTGCACACAAAACATTTTCTAGGCAATCCCTCTTACTCAAACGGCTGAAATGTTCATCCCATTACCTTTCTCAGCCACATACCCAGTTTTAACAGCTTTGATAGATCCAACCTGATGCACACACGGGCAAAGGTCGATCGCTGCATATCTGTCATTCTCCCGTCCAGAAGAATCGGCTCACCCACCGACTTGGCAATCCTCAATCCTGATGTTGTTTAGCTATTTATAATGCCTAATAATATCCTCCACTTGATCATACAATTGGGCAATTGTATGGTCTACATTTTATCCATGTTGAGATCTAAATCCAAATGTCTGACCATGATCCTAAATGTTTGCATCTTTGTTCTGAAGAGTAACATTCGATTAATGTCCAACTGATTGCGTAGTTTTCGAGATCGATCAACCATGGATGCATCTAAACTAGTAGTTTCTATGTAATGACCCCCTTAGCCAATTTTTTGCCATTTATAATTTTTAATCAAAAGATATTTTTGAATTAAATTGTTTATGCTAATGAAAGTTGTAATAACTAATTTTTCTATCTATTAAGAACTTTTATCCATTAAAAATGTTTATAAATTGGAGAACTTTTTAATGAAATGGATTGTTGAATTATTGTAGTAATCCAATATTATTTGTGCATAAATATTTTTGTTCTTAAGAGTAATACCAAATAAAGTTTGACCAATATGAAAGAAACTTCTTCGAAATCTCTATTACCATTATCTTATTAAATTTTAAATTTCATACTTTTAAATAACTTTTTTCTATTTAGTAGGCTTTATAATATATTTTGATTCAAACTTGATTTAAAGATTGAGGATGTTAGGATTGATCTTATTAGCTTATTTGAATATAGCCTTTTGAGATATTTTATCTAATTATCTTTTAATTTTTAAATCGATTCATCAAAATACACGACTTCAACCTAATTCATTTCAATTTTAATGTATGTTTACTTAATATTAAAATAATATTTTATTATTATCTATGTCTATTTATTTTGATAATTTGTAGCAATTTTGAACAAGCTCTAATCAAGACAAAGCAAGATTAATAGAGTAATGTTTATAGGCTCTAATAAATTGCATATTCATTTTTTATGCTTACAAATATTCTTTTCAAAGATTTTATCATGCATTTTAAGATATTATGATCATCTTTTAATTTAACAATGGACAGGTCATAGTTGATCTTGTTAGTATCCTAGACTACAACTTTCCCATAGAAGTTATCTTTTTTTTAAAAAAATTTTACAATTTCATTTGTTTATATTTGTATGAAGCTTTAACTCCCCTATCACATTCCCTTTACATTGCATGTTTTTTCTACATTAAGTTACTTCAATTTACGTAATTTTAGGTTTACTATATATTTATTAAACATTGCAACAATAAATTTTTATTATTTTTGCTTATTTAATTTAATAGTTCATAATAACTCCAATTGAGAATTGATTGAAATGAAATAAATATTATTAGACTCATCTAAATGAGCTCTACCTAATTGAATCTTTATCTATATATTCTTAAATATTTTATTTTTAAAGTTGTTTTGCACACTTCAAAAGCCATTTTGCTTTGTACTTATTTTGGTGGTCAAGAATATTACACTCGATTTCTAATATATTTTTCTTAGATTTTGTTATATTACGATGTAGCAACAAATCTCCCTTTATATGATATTTAATTGTCTTAGATTTCATGATATCACAATGTTTTAGTTAATATCATTTCAATTTTGACATATATATTTGTTTAGTATTATAATATTAATTTATTATTATTTAGCTTATGTATTTTAGAAATTTGGAGTAATTCAAGATTACGCTTGATCAATTCAAAGAAAACACCATTAGAGTCGTGACGACTTGCTCCTCTAAATTATATATTAAATTTTATTGTCTTAAGTTTTTTATTTTTTTCGTTTTTGCATGCTTTATGAGGTATTTTTAATTTATAATATATTTAATAATTAATGATATTACATTTAATCTCGTTAAGATATTGGAATACATCTTCCCATACCTTTAAACTCATTTTTTTTATTTGTTTGTTTGAATAAGTTTTGTTACATTACTTCAAGTTAGCTCATTTTTCATTAATATAAGTCTACTTAACACAAACATTATTTTGTTTTTCTTATGTTTATTTTGTTTCATTATTCTTATTAATTTCAAAGGATGTGGAATTGAAATAAAGAAATGTTGCTAGTCATGGGCATTTCTAGTTACCTAATTTGACATATTTTATGAGATTTTAAGATTGGTTATATTGCTGCGAAACTCTAATTCTCTAGTTGTGTGTCCTTACATTACTTTGTTTTGGTTACATTATATTTTTCATGTTACCTAATTTGAGCGTTACTATATATTAATTTATTACTAAAACCTTAATTTATAAAATTTTAATTTAATATTATTCGTACCAATTTTTTGAACTAATTCATAGTATTTCAAAATTAGTTTTGATTGAGTCTAAACAAAAGTCATTCGATTGGTCTGCATGTGCTCCATACAATTAAATATTTATTTTTGAATTTGTAAATATTTTATTTCCTTTCGTTTTACAAGTTTTATGAAAATTTTATATTTGTCTCTCATTTGATAATCAAGAATGCTATATGAAATCACCTGAATATCATGTAATATAACTTTCCTATATAATTTAACTAATTTCTTTAAAGTGTCATTATGATTTAGTTATAAAATAATATAACTCTAAATCTCTTATTATACCACCATTACATAGCTTTGACTTGTTTATATCATATTGATTTAAAAAATTATGTCTAAGTTTTAATGCATATTTTCTTATTATTAAAGATTAATTTATTATTAATTATTTTTATCTAATTAGGTAACTCGCATCATTCCGAATGAGGCTTGATCAACATGAAATAAACATTGTTGGACTCAAATGATTGACTTCTTATTTAAACTTATCTTTATAATTTTAAATATTTTATTTTCTAATTTTTTAGAACATTTTTTTTAATTATTTTAGTTTGCTCATGATTTAATGATTGAGAATGTTATGCTCAATGTCCTTAGTATACTAAGAAGCAAATTTCCTAGACATATTATTGTATTAATTAAATTATTTTATTTTGTTATATTAAAAAAAAAACTCCTCTCTTGTCTCCTTTAGTTTAGCTAAGTTTTATAACATATTTATTTAATTTTAAAATAATTTTTTACTATTCTTTATGCTTATTTACTCTATTAATTTATAATAATTCCAAATGATGTGTGGATAAGACAAAATTGTTGGTCTCATTTAGACAAGCTACAAACAATTAAATAATCCTTTTTATAATTTTTATGAATGCTTTTCAAATGTATTGGCATGCATTACATGAAATTTGGACCCACACCTAATTTGGTAATTAAGGATGTTAAATTAGATCTTAAGTTTTTTAATGTAGATATTTTGTATAATTTGTCTCATTTTTTAAATATTTTTACTTTTTTGGGATAATTACTATGTAGAGGTAAATCTCATTGAATGTATTGTTTACATGTCACTAAATTTGGTACATAATATAGTTCTACTTATAATATTCTTAGTTATATTATATATTTATTGAATATTAAAATGATTTTTTATTATTGTTTATACTTATTTAATCTTGTAAATCATAATAACATGATATGATATCTTAATGATCCAAATCAGTCATCAATTAACTCAATTATCAAATTAGGGAAGAGAAATATACCTTCTAAAACTTATCAAAGCCTTAAGAAAAATATTCAAAAATAAAAAATTAATATATTATAGTTAAAGCTCATTAAGATGAGTCTAATAAAATTTTTAATGTAGTGTAATCTAACCAAAATAATATGAGGTCACATGGGAAGAGACTTAGTGTTTTGTAGTATTATAACAATATAAAATAAATCCTTTTAAGAAATCAAACAAATTGTTTGGGAAAATTGAATTTTGAGAAGCTAAAGAGATTAAGTATAGCATTCCCAGGGGAAAAGAAGATAAAATTGAAATGGCCAAGAGAGCATGCCAAAACCCTAAAAACTAAAATTTTAAAAATTTTATATTGGATGTTTGATTACATTGTTATTATAGAGATGAGTCCAATGATGTTTTCATCATCTTAATTAAACTATGTTTGGAATTAATACAAATGACTAATTTAGGTAAGCACAAATTGTGACACATTATTATTTTAACATTAGGTAAATATATATATCAATAATGAAATGAGAAAAATTGAAACAATGTAATGTAATCAAATTGATGTCATGTGAAAGTCAAATGTGAGAAAAATTAGTTGTGATTTGAAGAAAAAAGAAAATTATACAATTTATCAAGTCCAATACAATAATATCTTTTTTAGTTTGATTGGGCCTCATTGGCAATTGCTATAGATAAAGAAATAAATAAGCATACATAATAATAAAGTACTCTTTTCATAATAAGCAAATATACACTAAAACTAAAATGTCATAAATCACTAAAATATAATACAACCAAATCAAAGTGATGCAAATGTCACACGAGCAAATATTTTGTGTGGCATAATAATATTGCAAATAAAAGGAAAACACTTAAGAAATGAGATTAAATATGTTACAATTTCCATTCCAAGATGCTTTGGAGATTTAGTACAACATTGAGGATCATCAAATAAGGTAAAAATAATAATTAATAATAAAAAGCATAAAAAGTTATTGAAAAGATATTATAAAACTAATTATTTAATTGGTTGTATCGAATCGAGGTTGGTCTAATGACTTTTATTTCATCCTAAATAGAACTTATTTAGAATTAATATAGATTATTAAATTAAATAAGCCTAAATAATAAAAAAATATTATTTTTATATCAATTTAATGTTTATTTTAGTTGAAGTGAGATGAACAAAACAAATTATAATTTAACCAAATAAAAGACAAGCGAAGGTTAGAAAAGAGTAGATTTATCTTTACACAGTAATATAACAAATTCAAAGAAACTCTTTTTAAGAAATAAGATAAATTGTACATGAATTTAGTATTTCAAAATACTAAGGGGATCGATTGTGACATCTTCAATCATTAAATTGATTGTGAATCTAAATGTCTCAAGAGCTTACGAAAATATTTTGCATTAAATTATAAAACATATCAAGATAAATATTTAATTGGATAAAGCTTGTTGAGGCCAATCAAGTAATATTTGCTTCATCTATATCAGATATTATCTTTAATTACTGGGAAATGATAATGTAAATTTGGAAAAATAAATAAAAATATTATTTTAATTCTATGGAGTAATAAGATAAATTGAAGAGATGTAATAAAATGAAATTAGAATGAGCTAAGAGTCTAATGAGAGGAGAATTAGAGTTACATAGTAACATAACTAAATAAAATCATAATATTTTAAGAAATCAAACATTGCTTAAGAATGTTGTATTAAAATATATAGAATAGATCGAGTGTAACATCATTAGTTATCAAATTAGATACAAATTAACACTCATAAAAATAAATACTTAACTGGATATATCTTATTGAGATGAGTCCAACTGCATTTGTTTCATTTGGATTAGAAATCTTTTGGAATTACTATGAATAACAAAAATAAATGAGCATAAATAATAAAAACAATTGTTATAATATTAAGTAAATATATATTAAAGCTAAAATAATATAAAATGAAACATTTTAACACAAAAAATAAAAGTAAGGTCAGAGGTCACATGGGAATAGATCTAGAGCAACACTGTAACATAACTTAACCATAAAAAAAAATTTGAAGGGAAGAAATAAGATAAATTTTAATAAAAAGTGGAATTCCACAACAGTAATGAGGGAGAGCTTAACGTCCTTGATTATTAAATGAGGTACGAACAAATATACTTGTAAAGCTTCTCTTAGCTAACAAAAAAATATTAAAAAAATATAAAACTTAATAATTAATTCAATATAACTAATCAAGATAAGCCTAACAACATTTCTTTCTTCTTGATCTAACAACAATTGGAATTACAATGAATTACCATGTAAGTAAACGCTAATTCTAATAAATCCTTATTTTAATATTAAGCAATTGTATAGTAGAATTGAAAAGAGATAAACTGATAAAATGCAATATAATCTAAACAAAGTTATGATAAGGTCACATGAGAGATGATTTAAAGTTCCTTATATCATAACAAAATAAAATAAAAAACATCAAAAAAATTAGATAAAATGTATGCAATAGTTGTATTTTAATACATAAAGTGGTCAAGTGTGACATTCTTAATGGTGAAATACGAGACAATATGAAATGAAACATAAATGAAGCTAAAACCTTTAAAAAAATAAAATGTTATAAGATATAAAAATGAATACTTAATTTGATAAATAACAATGAGATGAGTGCTATTATAATTTTTTTATTGCTATAGGACCCCATTTGTAATTATTATGAATTACGAAAGTACATACACATAACTATTGATAAACTATCATTTAAATATCAAGTAAACATATATTAAATCTAAAATAAGATAAGCTAAAGCAATATAATATAACCAAATCATAGCGATGTAGAAGGCATCAGAGAGGAGATTTATTGTTACATAATATTGCCAAATCATAGTAAAACTTTCAAAGAAAAGTGTGAAATTATATGAGAAAGTTGTATTCTATGGCACTAATGGCATAAAGTAAAACATCCATGCTCAAGAAAGGCCTCATTCATGCCAAAACAATAGAAAATAAAGTATTTTTAAAATATTAAAAATAAATTTAATTTTTTAAAATTTTTTGAGAATAGTGTAGTGATGTTTACTTTGTCGTCATCGAATCCCACTTGGAATAGTTGTGAATTACTCAAATTAAAATTCATAAATAATAATAAATTATTATTTTATTATCAAGTAAATTTACATTAAAGTTGAAATAAGATGAGTTGTTGCAATGTAATATAATCAAATGAAGGCATTTGGGGGGTCATATGAAAGCAGAGTTAGAGTAGAACATTTATTTAATCAAATCGAAGTAAAATTTTTGAATAAATGGGATAAGTTATATATGAAAGCTACATTACATGATACAAAGAAAATGGAATGTAACTCTCTCGATTATAGAATCTGCTATGATTCAAACTGCTTCACAAAGCATGCTATATCAATAAAAATTAAATTATTTGAAAAATATAAAAATGAATATTTAATAGGATAAAGCACATTGAGATGAGTGTGATGATATTTGTTTCATCTTTGCTTGATCTCGCTGAGAATTACATTGATTGACTAAATTAAACAATCCTATAAAATAATTAATTATTATTTTTAATCATAAAGAAATGGATAATAAATCTAAAATAAAAAAAATCTAAGCAATGAAATACTATAAAATCAAAGATAGACAAGGTGTCACTACAGAGAAAAAATAGAGTTGCATAAAAATATGGCAAATCAAAGTGAAACATTTGAATGAATTAGATAAACTATAAGAAAACATTCCAATTGAAGATAATCACGACATTAACTGTAACATATTACTTTAAAATAACTTTTTTAGCTTTAATATAATTTTATTAATATTGAAATAAAACTTTTGCTACTATATATGAGTATTAATTTAGTAATTCACATTAATTCGATTTTGCATTAGATTAAGATAGAAAAATGTCACTAAAGTTTTCCTAAAAAGCTCTATTTAATTAAAGATTTCATTCTATATTTTTTATTATATTATTTGATACAATTTAGGCATGCTTTATTCAAAATTTTAATTCATACCTAATTTCATGTTTTACAAGCTCATACGTTATCTAATTAGAATGTTATAATGAAACTATACCTTGTAGTTATAAATCTTTTCTACTATGACATTTGCACCACTTTTATTTGATTATAATACGTTATTTAAATTTAAATCTTTCTTTTTTAATATATATTTATCTTGCAAAAAATAGTAATGTGTTATTATTTGTGCATATTTAATTTTAAAATTCATAATAATTTCAAACAAGGTTTGAGCTTATCCAATTTTATCTATAGAAATCCAACTTTCCCATGCAATTTTCCAAACTTTAAAAATTTTACACTAAATTAGCAATATTAGCATTTAACACTAAAAGTTCTATCTTGTTATTTTTATGTCATTGATTTGGAATATTGTAGTTATTTAATTTAACACATTTTGACTTTTATGTATTTACTTAATATTAGAAATAAATTAACAATGATTTATCTTAGATAATATGTCAATCTAAATCTCATCTTAGGTGATTTAAACGTAGTATTGATTTTATTATATTTGATTTCCTTAATTTAACTTATTTTGGCTTTAATATATATATATATATATCTACTTATTGCTAAAATAGTAATTTATTATTATTTAAACTTATTTACATTGGAAACTTGCAATATTTGTAAATGAGGTTCACTCAAGAGGATGCAAACATCTTTGAACTTATCTAGAAGCGTTATATATAACTAAATATTTATTTTAAATTTTGTTTTATTTTTTTATAAGATATTGTTTTTCTTTATTTGATATTTTGATTCACCCTTGATTTGTTGATGGAGAATGTTACACTTGATCTCATTAGAATCATTGAATATAGTATCCTTATTTTTTTCTTATTTTTTTAAATTTATTTTTTATTTTGCTATATTATAATGCAAGTTTAACTATCCTCAAATTGATCATTATATCCTTTCTATTTAGTTTTATTAAATTTCTTCAATTTATCTTACTTTAAATTTAATTTATATTTACATAATATTAAGTTAAAAAAATTTAAAGAAATGAGATTAATTATATCAGGATGTTGCATTGCAACACACTAAGGAAATCAAGGTTCACATCCTCTATCATTAAGCTTGACAAAATCTTAAAAATTAATTATTTTAAAAAGCCTAAAAAAATATTTAATTCTATCTTGGACATTAAGATGTGCTCAATGGCATTTTTTTATTTTTGTTGGACCTCCTTGTGAATTACAATGAATTATAAAAATAAATAAGAATCTAAAATATTAAATTATAAATTGAGTATTAAGTTTTATACAATAAATTGAAACATAGAAAACTAAAGAAATATAATACAACAAAATCAATGTATTGTAAAGGTCATATTGGAAGAGATTTAGGACTATGTACTAATATAACCAAATGAAACAAAAAACTTTAAAGATATTACTTAAATTATACAAAACAATTCTATCCAAAGATATTGAGAAGATCAACTGTAATATCATGGATCATCTAATCAGGTAAGGTTGAAATTTTCTTATAAGGCATTACCACAAGATTTAAAAATATTTTAAAATTTCAAAATAAATTTTCGTGGAGATATAGCTCATTAAGGTTGGTCTTAAACATATTTTTTTCTTTATCAGACTTAATTTACAATTACCATAAATTATAAAACAAAAAAAGCATAAAGAATACAAAAATACTATTTTAATAAGAAAGCAAATATTTATTAAAAAAAAATTAGGTAATTCTAATGAATTAAATGAGATTAGGACTAACATAATATTTAAAACTAATCCAAACAAATAAATTTGAATGTATTAAATAAGATTAATTATATTGGAAGTTGCATTTCAAGGTCTATTAAAATCAAGTGTAACATCCTTTATCATCAAATTAGGTAAGAGAAACATACTTAGTAAAACATGAAAAAACCTAGAAAAAATAGTAAAAAAATACAAAGACTAATATATAATTTGTTATATCACATTAAAATGACTCAAGAGTATTTCATTTCTCTATGTAATATAACCAAAACAATTCAAGTCACAAAGGAAGAGAATTTTAGTTACATAGTATTATAACAAAGTCAAAACAAGATTTTGAGGAAATTAGAGAAATTGTATGGTATCATTGAATCATAAGAAGCAAAAGAGATTAAGTCCAAGATCCTTAGAAAAAAAATAAGAAACAATTCAAAAGACATTTAATGCTAAAAAAACCCTAAACAATAAAAATTTTATAATAGATATATTAGATTATCCATGTAGGAATCTGTCCAATGAAGTTGTTTTATCATCTCAATCGAACCTTATTTAGAATTACTATAAATTATTAAATTAAATAAGAAAAAGTATTAACAATTTCTTATTTTAATATTAATTAAATATATGTTAAAACTGGTTTGAGATAAATGAAACAAATGTATTATAACCAAATAAAGGGGATGTACAGGTGAAATGCAACAAGATTTACCTATGATTTGAAGGAATGCGATAAATTTGAAGAAATTAGATAAATTATTCACGAAAGTTATGTTCTAAGAACCTAATGTTGTAGATTGTTTTATCCTTGATTTTAAAATTAGAAATTGAATGAAATGACCCGAAATTATGTCAATATCTTAGAAAATTAAATATTTTAAAATATTTAAATTATTATTTTATCAGATGGAGCTTGTTGAGTTGAGCTAAATAATGTTGGTTTCATCACCATTGAACCTCAATTAGAATTATATGAATTACCTCTATCAATTATTATTTTAATATTAAAAAGTATACATTAAAGCTAAAATAAGATAAATGTAGCATTTTAACATAATAAAAAAAAATTAATGTAATGGTGACGAGAGCGAAGCTTTATTGTTAACAAAATAATATATTTAAATAAAATCTTAAAACTCAAAGAAATGAAATAATTTCTATGAAACAGTTAGATTTTATGATACTAAGGAGATATAATGTACCATTAAGAATACCAAAACTTTATAAAAAAGTTTTTAAATATATAACTAAAATCATTTAATTGGATAGAGCTCATTGAGAGTAGTTCAACATCATTTTTTTAATGGGACATTGTTTGAAATTATTATGAATTACAAAAGAGACTAAATTTAAATAAAAATAATTTATTAATTTAATGTCAACAAAATATCTAGCCAAACTTGAAATGAGATAGTTTAAGCTGTGTAATATAACGAAATCAAAAGTTGGTGAGGGTCACACAGGTGGTGAATTTGAGTTACATATTAATATAATCAAATAAATATGAAAATATTGATGAACTTAGATAAATAATAAAATTTTTTTCCATTCCAAGATAACAATGAGATTGAGCATAACGTCGTCGATCAAAAAGAGTTTGAAAGGTAAAAAACTAATGAGCATAAATAACTAAAAAAACTTACTTGTTTAATATTAAGTAAATATGTATTAAAGTTGGAAGAAGATAAATTGAAAAACTGCATAAGCAAATCAAAGTGATGTAAAGGTCACATGAGAAAATATTTAGAGTGATAGTGTTGTAATCAATTGATAATAAAAAAGTTAAGAAAAAAGATTAATTACAATTAAATTTCTTAGTCCAAGATACTATGGAGACAAAGTGTAACATCCAAGATCATTAAATAAGAAAAAAATTAAAATTTAATAGAAAACCATAAAAAAAAATATATTTTTTAAAATATAAATAATAATTATTTAATTAGGTAGATCTCATTAATGTCAATTTAACTATTTTTATTACATTTTAATCAAACTTTATTTAGAATTATTACTAATTATTTAATTAAATAAGACTAAATAATAATAAATTTTTATTTTGATAATAATTAAATATTTATTAAAGTTGAAATATGAAAAATTGAAAAATTATAAAAATAATCAAACCAAAACTAAGTAAAGGTCACATAAAAATATATATGAGGTTGTATAGTACTATAACCTAGTCAAAGAAGAAAGTTCTAAGAAATAAGATGAATTATATGTAAAATGAGTACTGCAAGATACTAATGGGATCAACTGTAATATCCTAGATCGTTAAAGTTTGTATAAATGTAAATGTCACATAAAATTTACAAGAAACATTAAAAGTTAAAGTTTTTAAAATATTAAAATAAGTATTTAATTTTATAAAATTTTGTTAGGCTAATCAAATGATGTTTATTTCATCCTTATGAAACACTATTTCAAATTAAAATTATTTTAATATATAAATTCAAAAAAAAAAACAAAGTATTATTTTATTATTATGTAAATATATAATGAAGTTTAAATAACATAAATTGAAAAAATATAATAAAACCAAATCAAAGCGAGGCAATGCAAATAAGAAGAGAGTTAAGGTTTCAAAGTAATGTACCAAATCAAATCAAAATATTTTAAGATACCTAAATTTACATAAGAATGTTGTGTTCTAATACATTAAATTCATTGAGTGCACCTTCATTGATCATCAAATAAGGTATTCATTAATAGCAATAATAAAAATAAATAACTAAATGGATATAGCTTATCAAGATGAGGCCATCTATATTTGTTTTATCTTGATCGAACCTTTTTTGAAATTACTACAAATAACAAAAAAAGTGCACAAATAGTAAAAATAATTACTATAGTATTAGGCAAATATATATGAGAACTTAAACGAGATAAGTTGAACAGTATAACAAGAGAAAATAAAAGCAATTTAAGGGTCACATGATAATAGAATTAGGGTGACATAATATTGTAACTTAACCAAAGCAGAATATTTTAAGTATAATGAAATATACCTTATAAAACTTGTTAAAGCCCTCAAAAAAGCATTTAAAAAAGATGAAAATGAATATTTATTTTATTATAGATAATTAAGGGAAGTCTAATAACATTTATTTCATCTTAATCAAAGTGTTTGGAATTATTATGAATCAAAAAACTAAAAAAGCATAAATGCCTAATAAATTATTATTTTTAAAAAAGTAAATCTATAATAAAGTTGAAATGACATAAATTGATAAAATAAAATATGATCAAAACAATGTGATTTTAAGGTCACATTAGTTGAGCCTTGGAGTTTCTTATACTATAAGAAATCAAAGTAAAACCTTTGAAAAAATGAGATAAATTTTAGAAGGTAGTTGAATTTTAATATTCCTAAAAGATCAAGTGTAATATTCTCAATAATCAAATAACATATGGCATGAAATGGATCATAATATTAATGGATAAAATATTTTAAAATATTGAACTGAATACTTATTCTGATAAAGATTGAAAAGATGAGGCATACGAATATCTTTTTCATCTTTATAGCACCTCATTACGAATTACTATGAAATATTAAAGAGCATAAGCATAAATTAATAAAATATTACTTAAAAAATAAAGTAAATAACTATTAAAGTTGAAATAAGATAAACTAAATCAATGTGACATAACAAATTAAAATTGATGTTAATGTCAAGGGAGGGTAGATTTAGCCATTGTCATGTAGTTGGGTGCTTTAAAGTCAAAAGTTAAGAATTTCTTATTGCCATTTGATTTGATCAGGTGCGTAATATATCCAAATCTAAGTGAAAAGTTTGAAGAAATGGGTTAAATTATATGGGAATGTTGCATTCAAAGACACTAAAGAGATAACATATAACATCAAAGATTGACAATTGCGTATGAATCCAATCCCTTATCATGCATGCCTAAACCATACAAAATAAATTTTTCCTAAAATATATGAAAATTTTAATTTTGATAGAGCTTGCTATGTCTAGTCCAATGATATTTAGTTTGTCATCATCAAACCTAATTTGAAATTATTAGAAATTGCAAAAGTTAATAAGCACAAATAAAAGTAAATTACTATTCTAATATTAAGTAAATGTATAAAAAATAGGAAATGGGATACGTAGCAGCATTGTTATAACTAAAGGAAAATGATAGGAAGGAAATACAAGAAGGTAGTTCGAATAGCATAATAATTTAATCAAATCAAGGTAAAAAAATTTTAACAAATAAGTAATATGAAAAAGTTACATTCCAAGATACTAAGAATATAGGGTGTGACTTTCTTGATTATCAAATTATGTATAACAAAAAAATGTGTCACAAAGCATGCCAAATCAATAGAAAATAAATTATTTAAAATTATAGAAATGAGTATTTATTAGTATAATGCTCATTTAGATAAGTGTAATGACATTTTTATCATAACTAGACATTGTATGAAATTATTGTAATTTACTAAATTAAATAATCTTTCATCATAATAAATTATTTTTTGAAGTTGAACTAGATCTATATTAAATCTAAAATATGTTAAATTGAAGAAATATAAATTAAAACAAAAAAATTTGAAGAAATTAGATAAATTATCTAAAATGCTCAATATAGCATTGAGATGGCCAACAATTTTTTTGCTTTGATCAAAGCTCATTTGTTATATCATCAATTACCAAAGTAAATAAGTACAAATAATAATAAATTGTTATTTTAAAATTTTTTAAATAAATATTAAAGTTAAAAAGAGAAAATTGAAAACAAATATTATAAACAAATAAAAGGCATGTAGAGCTTGCATAAGAGAATACTAAGAGTAATATACTAATAAAGTAAAATAAATGTTCAGATATTGAAAAAAGTATATAAATTATATGAGGAAGTTCTATTCCAACATACTAAGGAGATCTAGCATAACGTCCTTGATCGCCAAATCAGGTACAAATCAAATTGTCTTGTGAAGCATAAAAAACATCGAAAAATATATTTAGAAATATAAAAAAAATGTAATTATCTAGTGCTTATGAGGATAGTCCAATATAGTTTTTATCTTAATTCTACCAAGTATAGGAACACTAAGCACAAATATAGCAAATAAATAAAAAAATAAATTATTATTTTGATATAACTAAATATATTTTTAAACTAAAATCAAATAAATAAAAAATCATAATTTAACAAAATCAAAGTGATGTAAATGTCATATGAGAGAATATTTAGAGTGAAATAAAAATATTTAAAAGAGCTAGCAAAAAATTTGAAGAAAAAAGAAAAATAGCATAAAAAATTTTATTTCTAAGATACTAAAGAGAAAGAGTATAGTAAATTAAATCACCAAATCTAGTATATATGTAAAATTCTCATAAAGTATTCAAAAATAATAGGAAAACATACTTCAAAATATAAAAATTAACATTTATTTTGATAGATATTGTCAAGATGAATTAAACTATTTTTTATCGTCTCCATCGGTCCTCTTCCATAATTATTTTGAATTACCAAAGTAAATAAGCTAAATATTAATAAATTAGTATTTTAATTTTTGGTAAATTTATATAAAACAAAAATTAAAAAAACTGAAGCAATATAAAATAGCCAAACAAAATGTAGTAGTGATGACATGAGAAGATAAATAGAGTTATACAATGTTAAAACATAATAAAAAAAATAAAACATTTCAACATATTAAATTAATTATGCAATAATGTTGCATTCAAAAAACTAAAGAGATCAAGTGTATCATCCTTGATCATCAAATCATGTAAAAATCAAAATGACTTATAAAAAATGCCAGTATTTTAAAAATAATATATAAAAATATAAAAAAAGAATATTTAATTTGATAGAGCTTATTAATAACTATCTAATAACATTTGTTTCATCTTGATTAGACATCAAGAAAATTACTACAAATTACATAAATAAATAGCATATAGTAAATTAAATTAATTTTTAATGTTAAATAAAAATATATAAAGATTTATATAGGAAAAATTGAAGTAATGTAATAAAAAAATTAAATTGATGTGAAAATTAGGGTTAAATAGTAATATAACCAAACAAAAATCAAGAATTCAACGAACGAAATAAATTATATTAAAAACATTCACTCCATGACATTAAGAAGATCAAGTATAACATCTTTGATTGTTTAAAAATTGAATTAAAAAATCTTGTCAAATATCCCAAAACCCTTAAAAAAGTTATAAAAAAATTAAAAACTAAAATCTTATAAGACATAACCTACTAACAATATTTACTTCGTCTCTGTTAGATCAAGCTTGCAATAGCTATGAATTATTAATTTAAAAAATAAATAAAAAAATTAAATTCTTTTTAAATATTAATTAAATATATATATTATATAAAAAATGAAACAAAAGAAGATTTGTGAAATAAAAAAATAGAAGTGACGCAAAGGTCCTACCATAAGAGATTTATCATTGCATAATCATGTGACTAGGTCAATGAAAAACATTTGAATAAAACAAGATAAATTATACAAGAAAGTTGTATTCTAAGATATTAAAGAGATGAAGTCCAATACACTTGATTATAAAATGAATAATGAATCTAAATGTCTCATATTGTTTGTTAAAACCATGAAAATTATGTATTTCAAAAATCTAATTTCATAGAGGTCATTAAAATCTAGCGAAGTTTGTTTTCTCAAGATCTAGCTAGATTTGGAATTACTACGAATTGTTAAAGGAAATAAATATAAATAATAATAAATTATTAGTTTAATATTAACTAAATAAATGTAAATATTAAAAGGAGTTAAGTTGAAGCAATGTGATATAAAAAAACAAAATGAGCTAAAAGTCATAGGACAAGAGAATTACAGTCACAAACTAATCTAAGCATATCAAACTCAAAAATTTGGGAAAAGATATAAATTGCACAACAAAATTACATTCTATGACACCAAGGAGATTTAGTGTAATATCATCAAACATAGAGTAAGGTAAACATCCAAAATCAGCCATAAAACCTGTAAAATGTTCAATAAATAAAAATGTTTAAAAACATAAGATGAATATTTAATTTGATAAAGCTTGTCAAAATGAGTCCAATTTTACTTGTTTCATCTTTGTCATGCATCATTTGAAATTGTTATAAATAACCAAAGAGAATAAAAATTAAATATATTAAATTATTTTTGAAATGTTAAGTAAATCACTAGTAAAGATAAAATAATATAAATTAAAGCATTATAATATAATCAAATCATAATATTATAAAGGTTTAACAAGAAGCTATTGCGAGTTAGATAATGATATAACCAAATCAAAGTAAAAAATATAAAGAAATGTGATAAATTTTCCAGAAAAATTATATTCAATGTTACCAAGAGATAAGATGAAGGATTCATAATCATCAAATCAATTTCCCACTGAAACATCTTATAAAGTGTACCAAAATCTTATGAAATAAAATATTTCAAAACATAAGGATTAAAACAATTTGATAGTGCTCATTTGGAATGTCTATAAATTATTAAGAAATAAAATATAAATAGTAACAATGTATTCATTTAATATTAAGTAAATATACATTTGCGTTCAAATAAAATAAATTAAATTAATATGATGTAAACAAATCAAAGCGATGTAGTCATTGCATGTGTAGAGAAGAAGATTTTCATCCTAACTTAACCAAGTAAAAGTAAAAAATTTAATAAATTAAGATAAATTGTATTGGAAAGTTTAACTTCGAGGCACAAAGATTATCACATGTAAAATCCTCAATTAGTAAAATAATTACTAATCAAAATATATAGTAAAGCATAACAAAACATAAAAAAATTAAATAATTAAAAATATAAAAATTAACATTTTATCAAAAAGAGCACATTGAGATGACTCCAACATCATTTCTTTTATGTTGATTAGACCACGTTTTTAAAAATTCTTATTACTAAAATAAATAAGCATAGTCAATAATAAATTACCATTTTAATGTTAAGTATTTGTTAAAGGTGAAATGAAATAAATTGCAGTAATGTAATATACCAAATCAAAGTGATTTATAATGCTAAATGAAAGAATAGAAATGCTTAAATAATTGATATAAATTATTAGAAAATTTTCCACTCCAAGAAACTAAAGAGATCGAGTGTAAGATCTGTAATCATAAAAAAATAAAAGAATAGAAATGCTTAATAAAGCACGTTAAAACCATTAAAGAAATATAATATTTTTATTAGAATTTGAAAAAAAATTAAACTAATACTAAATAACAACTTTTGTTATTAAATTTTATCAAAAATAAATAAATAATTATTTGAAAGGATAAAACTAATTGAAACTAATCCAATAAAATTTTGCTCGTCTCGATCTTATCTCATTTAGAATTATCATGAATAAACAAAGTGAAATAAAAATAAATTCTTATTTTAATATTAAATAATTCTATATTATAGTTGAAATGAGATAAATCAAAATAAGACAATATAACAAAACAATAAACAATGTCAAGATGATGTGAGAGAAGATTTAAAGTAACAATATGATATATCCGAATCTACTTAGCAATCTCCTAAAACCTATGGCTTTCCACTACTAAAATCCTATGTTTTTCTAGCTAACTCTAAGTCTTCTAAGCTTGATTTTTTCACTTCTCTTTATAATACTGAGCTTTTTGTGGCTTTTTCTATTCATACACACATAAGAAATAATTTATGTTTCTATTAGATATTCATTTCTTATTCTACTTTGGTTTTTCTTTTGAGTTGTATAGCTCGACATTTGTTAAAGTTCAATTTTAGTTAGATTTCACAAAAAACAAACTTGGTGTTGAGCACATAATAGCATCGGTTATAGTTCAACCCAAAAAAGCTAGGAGGTTGCAGGTGCTCCATAAGGAAAATGTTCAAGCATATTAGAGGTGAATCATAAGGAAAATCCACAAGTCAGAACTCTTTGATAGCGAAGTTTTTCTGGACCTTAATTAGAGGTGGACATAGCACCTAATATGAATCAAACCACGTAAAACTTTCAATGTATAATTTTAATTCTTATTTTTCTTTTTATTAATCAGAATAGTTACATATAAATTTGAATTTCAATATTCTACCATGGTCTTGGTGCTTTATTTCATCATAACAAATGCCAAGTATTTCTAATGAGTTTGGGAAACAAAGTTTTAGTATTCTAAAAATTTGATGCTCATATTATTTAGATAATATAAAGAAGAAAAAAAAGCAAAAATAAAATCTCATGAAAATCATCTTAATGAAAATGACAAACCTCTAACAAATATTTTTTGCAAATATTTATGTTTTTTAATTTTTTTAGAATGTCAGGCTTGATTAAAATTAGTTTTTAAAGGCACAAAGATATTAATTAACACTAACTCTAATATCCTAATTCACCATCCTTTATTTGATATCTCGAATGAACATTTCTCAATCATTTAATTAACATCTTGGAGATCTTATTACTTAGTAATGATTTTAAAAAGAAACTTAAAATATAACTAAAAACTGAATTAGCTTTTCTATTAACCACTCATTGCTTATCAATTTCTACGTTGATTGGGTCATGGGTCAAGGCATCACTCCCAAAAAAATTTTGAAGGACCAATTTTGAAATTGTTTTAGATTTGAGAAATTACTCTTGAACTGGTGTTAAATATGTGTACTAGTAAGCCTTTGGTGATTAAATCTTAGACAAGCTAGGCGGCAACCAACCCCAAAACGAAGCTACTTTTAAAGTGCGCCAAAATTATTATATGGAGAAAACTGCTTCTTAAATACACAATGTCGTGGCACTAAAAGTTTTTAATTTAATATGTGAGCAACATCTAAATTGTAGGAGTGAAGAGCTATTAAATCAAAAAATTTTTTGATTGAACGATAATCGTTGTATCTTATTTTTCAATTCGCTAATTTTCTTAGCCATCCCATAACTCATTTTCATAGTCACACGTCTATATTTATTTTAGTCGACAAGTTAAATCCTACTACTGGATCATGATTCTAGTATAATGGACCATATCTAAAAATATATTTCTTTTAGCCATTATTTTGAACCATAAGGTAAATGTTTCAAAAATATTAAAATTTTTAGTAAAGTTACAGAAGCAAAAATGTAATGACAAAATGTGTTATTTGTTATGTGTGATTTTAGCCATTAGAAGATGTCTATAAATAAGAATAGTTCTTATTACAATTAATTGATGAAATATTTTACAAAATTTCAAAGAAGAATTCTTAAGCCATGACCTAAAAGAAATTGACAACCATTTGTAATCATTGCCTCCTTACACTATGCCTTTCTATAAAGAACTATAAATCTCTTGATTCATCTTCCTATCAGCTAAGCACACATACTCTCATTTTATAGCTGATTAAATGGAAATAATTATGCTCTATTAACTTTTTGGTCAAGCATAAGAATTTATTAGAGTTAATTCTTTTCATCATTTTCTTTTCTTTTTTTACTAATTCTATTTTGTTGTAAGGTTATTGTACTATAGTTTATTTTTTTATTATAAGGGCTTAGCCTACCCATCTTTTGATGAATGAGTCATATGGTTCGTTTATTTTTGTGCCTAATTTTTACTATTAGTGCACATAAGCTTGATAACAAGCTAAATCACTTAAAAATCGCTTGTATAAAAGTTTAATTCTTGCTCCTTATTTTCTCACATTTTCTTAAAACTTTATTTTTAAAATAAAAATTAAAATAATTCTAACAATTAAAATTTTTTATTGAAGAAATTCATCCCCCTCTTACTGAATCATAATTCAATTAGTACTAGAGCTTGTTCCCTTTTAACTAAAAGAAATGCTCTAAGAGATCTGTCTCAAATTAATTACATCATTTAAATTTGGTGAAGGAGCATCTTCCAATATGCCACCACTCTTTTGTGGCGATTATTAAATTTATTTGTAGACTGCTCACTTAAATTCTAATCATGTAGAAATGTTAGAATTCAAGCAAGTTTCTTTTAATTTTCCTATAAAGAAAAATGGATAAAGAACTTTTGTACCCAGGCTGTTGTGTGACATTGATGATAATAAGTGTAATTAAATGATAGGGCCTTAAATATGTTATATTCTGCTTTGATTACTTTAGAGTTTAATAAAACCATGAATTTAGAAAGTACTTATGAGACTTGACATAAATTAGAAGTAACATATGAAAGCAATTCCATATATGAGGAAAACAAAATAAACATGATGGCACATGACTATGAGTAATTTAGGTTGCTTTCGAATGAGTCTGCCAAAACCATATGTACTAGATTTACCAATACTACGAATACACTTGCTAGCTTGAGAAAGATAATTTCTTTGAATGAACAAGTAAAGAAGATCCTCAAAATTTTGTCAAAAGAGTATGCTCAATTGACCACTACCATTAAGACAACAAATAATATTTCTTTAATGACATTTATGACTTAGTTGATGATCTTATGACAAATGTGCTAGAGATGGATTGGAGAAAAGAAGAAGAATTAATATAGAAGAACAAAAAAGAAGAAGGAATAATCAATAGCATTAAAGATGGGGAAAGAATTTTAGAAGAGGAATCAACTGATGATGATGGTATGGCTTTAATTTTTAATGGTTTTTCTAAAGTTCTCGTTGGAAGGTATAAAAAACAAAAGTCTAACAATAGAGTAAGAAGAAAAGAAGAAATTATTTGTCATGATTGTGGAAAGAAAAGACATATTGGGAAAGCTTGCTCTATCATGCAATAAAGAGTTGAAAAAGAAAAGAATAAGATGAATAAAAGTAAGAATAAAAAGAAAGTATCGAAACTAGCTTGGAGTGATTAAGAAGAAACATGCACAAGTTAGGATGAGAACAAGAATGAAGTTTTCCTCTGCATGGTGGCTAGAGAAAGAAGAGGAAGAAGAATAGAGCACATGCTTAAGTGAGGAAGAGATAAATTATTCAAACAAAACTAAACGAAGAATGTTATGAATTTTATGTCTTTGTGATGAAATGTAGAAGGCCAATGATCTATTAATAAAAAAATTAATGAACATGCATCATTAGTTAAAGACTGTAATGATTTCAAATCCTTGCACTCTATTTGTTCATTTTGAAATACAAAACCAATTAGTTGAAATCTTGCACATGCTAGAAGATTTAATATGCATAAGTTTAATGATAATATTAACTTATCACATAGTTTTAATAAACGTGTAGACCATTATTGTATACTTCGACAATCGCATTTCATATATATGTTGGATTAGAAATAATATTTTGTTCAAATTATCCTACTTATGTATGTGTAGTGAAGACAAATAGTAGTTTATATACTATTAAATGTGCTGAACAAAATGGTTTTTGATCGTAAATTAGCAATTAATTTAAAAGTCTTTTTGTGTCATCTTTCTAAGGGTGAGGACATGTGGTTCTTAGATAGTGGGAGATCTAGAGGCATGATTGAAAACATGAAGTTATTCACCCAACTGAAGGTTTATGATGGAGGAAAACTTGTGCTTGGCGATAATACAAAGGAATCTATCAAAAGGATAGGTATTATTGGAAACCTTACATTTTGGAAAGCTTACATTTTCAATTACGAATGTTTTTTTTTCAAGGATTAAAATACAATTTACTTAGCATTAGTCGTCATTATGGTAGTGGTTTTAGCATTTCATTTAAAACCATTCCATGTAAAATTAAAAAAAATAAAATGTAGTAATTATTAGATAAAGAAGAAATAATACAAATTTACTTGATTTGAAAACCATAAATAATTCTCAAAAAGTTTTTTTTGCATCAAAAGCTAGTGACTTAATTTTATGGCATGGGAGATTCTATTATGCTAGTACATAAATATTATTAAAATTTATTAAATATAACTTAGTAAGTGGCTTACTTGAATTAACTTTTGTAGTTTATTTTGTTTGTGGGTTATATAATTTAGGAATGGAAAGGAAAGAAAGCTTTAAAAAAGGAATGATGTAACAACTAAAGGGGTTTTGGAACTTCTGCATGTACACTTATTTGGACCAATATGTCTCATAGGCTTAGGAGGTAAAAATTTTGATTTGTTATTGTGGATTATTCTTCTAGATATACATGAGTTATTTTTTTAAGGAAAAAGAATACATCATGTAAATAATTTCAAATATTGATAACTAAATTACAAAATCTCTTAGGTCATAACTTAACCTCCATTAAGAGTGATAATGGATGGGAACTTAGAAATGTTCAATTCATTAAGTATTACAATATAACAGATTTTTCACGTATTTTGGCACCTAGAACTTCACAAAAAAATGTAGTCAAAAGAGAAAGGACCTAAATTTAGCTCGAAGTACATTAAATGAGTACGATTGAAGGAATTACACTCAGTCTCCTTGGTATATTAGGATAAAACTATTTTATGAAATTTTTTCATTTTTTAATTTTTTTTATTTTTTATATTATTAGGAAACTATAATTCTCTTTCGTTTAACATTTACATCGCATTGATTTTATTATATTATAGTACTTCAATTTTTTTCTTCTATGCTTTAATTTATAGTTACTTATTACTTAAAAAATAATTTATTATTGTTTTTCAAATTTAATTTCATTGTTTGTAGTAATTCGAAATCTGCCACATTGAGGTAGAACAATTGTTAGACTCATCATGCCCAGCTTTGTCCTAATAACTTAAAATTTTTTTGCATTTTAAAGTATTTTTATGTTTTAGGAATCTTTACAAAATATTTTTATTAATACGAGATTTGACAATTAAGTATGCTACAATCAATCTCTTTAGTATTTTGGACTACAACTTCCTAATGTAATTTACTTATTTACTTAAAACTTTAGGTTTGAATATCCTATAATATATTTTTTTGATTTGATTATATTTTGTTATTTCAATTTATCTCATTTTACTTTAATATATATATATATATATATATATATATATATATATATATATATATATATATATATATTTGTTCTTAATATAAAAATAACACTTTATAGTTATTTGTTATTATTTATTTTTATAATTCTTTATAATTATCAATGAGTTGTAGTTGAGATGAAACAAATGTCATTGGTGTCAAGTAGATGAGCTTTATAAAATTAATTATTCAAGGAGTGTAACTTTTCTATAAAATTTAACTTATTTCTTCAAAATTTTCTCTTTTATTTGGTCATATTAGTTTATTTCAAATTAGGTGTGTGTGTGTGTGTATGTGTAGATGCGTGTATGTTTTTGTGTGTGGGTGAATGTGTGTTTTCTTATCTTTTTTTATGTGTGTGTGCACGTGTGGGTGTGTGCATCTGTGTGTATAGTATCTTTTTTTGTGTTTATACTTATGTATGTATGCATATGTCTGGATGTGTGTGTGTATTTCATGTATGCGTGTGTGAGTATGTATAGATTTGCATGTGTGTGTGCATGCTTGTGTGCATGCATGTGTGATTATATCTTTTTGTGTGCATAAGTACACTTGTGTGAGTGTGTGTGACGTGTTCATAAAAAGGTCACGTATGTGTATGTTCCAATGTGTGCGTCTATGTGTTTGTGTTTGTTTGTATGTGTATGAGTGTGTCTACAAGCATGCATGTATGTGCATGTGTGTGAGTATGTGTGCATGCATTTTTGTGTATGTTTGTGTGTGTGTGGGTGTGTACATGTGTTTGCATGTGCATATGCACTTGAGTGCATGTGTTTATGCATTGTATGAATATACCTATATGCAAGTGCATGTCTGTTCTCGTGTTCATGTGTGTGAGTGCATATGGGTGTGGTTTTGTATGTGCACGTGTGTACTGCATGCCTTTGTATGCATGTTTCTGTGAATGTGTGTTTGAAAGGGATGGACGAGGGAAGTGCGCAAATATTTGCATGGGTGTGTGTTTTGTTGCATGTGTTTTTGTGTGTGTGCACATGTTTAAGCACGGATGCATATGTGTGTGTGTCCTTGTTTGTGTGTGAGTGTAGATGCATGCATGTGTGTGAACGAGTGCCTATTTATGCATGGAAGCATATGTGTGTGTGTGTATATGGACATGCATGTGCGTGTTTATGTGTTGTGAGTGCATTTGAATGAGTGGCATGGGAGTTGGTATGTGTGTGTGTGTATGTGCATGCTTGTGTGTACACAACCATGTGTGTGTGCAAATGTGTCTCTATGTGCTTGTGTGTGTTTGCATGTGTTTATGTGTTCCTATGGTTGTGTCTACTAGCAAATATATCCAATTTGGTGCATATGTGGGCATGTTTATGTTTGTGTGCATGAGTGTGTGGCTGTATTTATGCATATATATATATGTGTGCCTATATGCATGTGTATTTGTATAAGCATGTGTATGTACGTGCATGTGTGCATCTTTTCTTATGCATGTGTGTGTGGATGTGTGTGTATGTGTGTTGGAGTGTGTGTAAGTGTGTTTGTTTATGTATGTGTGCATGTGTGTACACATGCATTTGTGTGTTTTTGTTTTTTGTGTCTGTGCATCTTCAGATATATTCATGTGTGTTTATAGGTGCATGTGTGGGTGCATGTTTGTTTATGTTGTTGTGTGTGGGTGTTCGTATGCCTATGCATGTGATTGTGTGTATGTGTGTGTCTCTATGAGTGCACATATTTGTTTGTTTGCGTATGTGGTTGCGCATGTGGGCACATGTGTGTGTGCATTGTTTTGTGTGTGCATATGTGTATGCATGTTTGTTATTATGCATGAGTGTGTGCATGTGTCTATGTGTAGATGGAAACATGTGTGTACACGTTAGGATGTGTGTGTGTTTATGTGCATATGCTTTCATGTTCTTGTGCTTATGTGTGCATTGGTGTGTGTGCTTGTGTTCTTTAATATTTATGTGTGCATATGTGTGTGCATGTGTGCAAGTGCAAACACCTGTGTCTATGTGCATATGAGTATGTGTATACATGTGTGTTGTGTGTGTGTGTGTGCAGGTGTGGACATGCATGTGCGTACATGTGTGTGTCAGCATCTGAGTATGAATGCATGTGAGTGCATCCGCATGCTTGCATATGTGCTTGTGTGGTGCATGTCTTTGTGTTTATGCACTAGCATGTGCATCTATGCATGCATTTGTACATGTGTGCATGTGTGTGTACTTGCATGTGTGTGTGTGCATGTGCATGTGTGTATATGAGTGTGTGTGCACATATGTTTTTTTGTGCAAGTGTGCATGTATGCATATCTGTGTAAATGTGTGCATGTGTGGTTATGTGTTTGTGTGTGCGCAAGTGTTCTCACCTATTTTTGAGTGTAGGCATATGTTTGTTCCAATGTGTGGATGTGTGTGTGGGTATGTGCATGTTTGTGTGCATGCATGTGTATAGGAGTCTATTGGTGCGTATGTGCTTGCATGTGTGCATGTGTGTGTATATATATTTGTGTATGTTCGTGTGTGTATGTGAATGCGTGTGCATGCCTATGTTCATGTCTTTGTGTTTTCCTTCTTGTGTGTGTGAGAGTGTGCATATGTGTGTGTATATGTGTATGTGTGCATGCTTGAGTATGTGTGTGTGTGTGTGCATGATTGTGTGCTTGTGCTTTTGTGCATTTGCATGTCTTTATGTGTGCATGACTTTGTGTGCATATGTATTTTTTTTCATGTGTTTGTACTTATATACATGCTTTTGCATGTGTATGTGTGTGTGTGTGTGTTTACATGTGTGTTTGTGCTTGTATGTGTGTGTGTATGTGTATATGTGTGCATGAGTGTGCATGTATGCATGTGTATGCAGGCATGCATGGTTGAGCGGTTGTGTGTGCACATGTCAATGTGCTCATGTGCATGCATTTGTGTATACATGTGTGTGTGTGGTCATTTACTTGTGATTGCATTAGTATGCGCTTCTCAGTGAGCATTGATGTGCGAGTGTGTGTGTCTATTTGTATATGATTGTGGTCATATGTGTACATGTGTGTGCAGGTGTGGTTGTGCATGTGCATGTATATATGTGTGTGTATGTGGGGATGTGTCGATGAGCATGTGCATGTGTATATGTATGTGCCTTTGTGTGTTTGTGTGTGAGTGCATTTTTATGTGGGTTTTTGTGTTTGTGCATATGCTTACATATATGAGTGAGCATGCATACTTTAACTTGTATGGGTGTGTTTGTTGTGCATGTGTGCATGTATGCATGTGTGTGCACAAACTCCAACTTGGAGCATGCATGTATTGTGTGTAAGTGTGTATGTGTGTGTGTCTTCATTTGTATGCATGCATGTGTGCGCATGTTTATGTCCATGTATGTGTGCATGTTTATGTTAATGGGTATGTGTACATTTGTGAGACTATGGGTGCATATGTGTGCACTTGTTTGTCTGCACTTAAGTGTGCTTGTGCAAGTGTTTTTGCAGATGTGTGTGTGTTTGCATGTATGTTTACACTTGTGTATGTGTGCATGTTTTTGTGCTTGAGTGTGTGCATTGAGATGCATGTGCATCTGTGCATGTGTTTGTGTATTTGCATGCATGTGCATGTGTATCTATGCTTGTCTGAAATTGTTTGGTCATGTGCATATATGTGCATGTGTTTGTGTGTGTATTTATGTGTGTATGCATGTGTTTGTGCATGTATATGTATGCATGCATGTACATGTATGTATTTGTATATGTGTATGTGTGTGCATGTGTGTTCTTTTTTGTGTGTTTGGATGTGTGTATATGTGTATGTCATAAATGTGTAGAAGCATACATGCATGTGTGTGTATTTTTGTGTGTGTGTGTGCTTGTGTATATGCTTCAGTGCATTTGTGTGTTTGTATTTATGTGTGTACATATGTGAATATGTGTCTTTATATTTTTTTGTGTGCATTTTTTTTGCATGTATGCTTGTTTATGGGTGTGGTTGCACGTGTATGTGTGCATGCATATGGATGTGTGTGTGAGCACATGTGAGTATGCATGTGTATGAGTGCTAATGTATGCACATGTACAAGTTTGTGTGTATATATGTCCATGTGTGTACATGCATCCATGTGTGTATGTGTTTGTATGTGCATGTGTGTCCATGTGTAGATGTGCATGCATGTGTGCATCTGTTCCTCCTCATGCACCATAATGCGTGTGTACATGTGTGCACTTGTGTGTACTTGTATGTGAGTGTGTGCAAGTATTGATGTGTGTTCATGTGTGTTTGTGCTCATATATGTGCATGTTAGTGTGCCTGGGTATGCGTATCTTTGTTTATGTAAGTTCTTTTTGCTTGTTTGTCCATGTACATGTGTGTTTTCCTATGTCTTATGTGTGTGTGTCCTTGCTTGTTTGTATAGATGTGCATGTTATTTTGAGTGTATTTGTGCATGTGTTTGTGTGCTTGTGAGTGTGCATGTGTCAGTGCATGTTGTTTATGTGCATACATTCGTGCGTGTGTGTATGGTTATGTGTGGGTTTTTGTGTGGCTGAATGTGCGAGCATGTGCATGCTTGTATGTCTGTGCATGTGTGTATGTGCACATATTTATGCCTATGTGTGTTTGTGCATGTGTGTGCGTGGGTTTGTGCATATTAATGCGTATCTAAATGTGCACGCATTTGAGTATACGTGTGTGTGTGTGTGTGTGCATTCGGGCATGTATGATTATGTTTCAATTTGCATGTGAGTGTTTGTGCATGTTCATGTTTGTTGTTTTGTGTGTGTGTGTGTGTGCATGTATATGTCTTTATGCATTTGCATATATGTATCAATGTGTATGTGTGAGTGTGTGTTCATACATGTGTGTGCATGTACATGTGTGATTGATTGCATGTGTTGTTTTCCACATGTGTGTGCATAGTTACGTGCACTTGAGTACGTTTGTATGTGTTTGAGTGCATGTGCACGTGTATGCATGTGTGTGTGTGAGTTCATATGTGTTTGTTTTTGTTCATGTGTATTGGTATGTGTGAATTTGTATCTATACATGTGTAAATGTGAGGAAATGTATGTCTGTATATGTGATTGTGGATGTGTGTCTACATGCATATAAATGGATATGTGCATGTGTGTGTGTGTGTGTGTGTTTGTGCTTATGCATTTGTTTGTGATTGTGTTGGCCTATGCGCTTGTGTGATTGTGGTCTACACATGTATGTGTGTGTGTTTGTGCATTTGTGCTAGTGATAATGCATATGAGTGTGTCCATGTGTATGTGCATAAGTGTGGCATATGTATATGCATGTGCACGTGTTTGTCCATGTGTGTTGGTGCGTGCATGTGTGTCAATATATGCATGTGTGTGTGTGTGTTTGCTTGTGTGCATGTGTGCATGTGTACTTATGTGCACATGTGAGTTGTTGTGCATATGACTATGTGTATTTGTGTACATGTACACTTATGTCAATGTGTGGGTGTATCCATTTGTTTTTGAGCATGTGTATGTGTGCATGTCTATGTGCATGGGCACAAGTGTAAAAGTGTGCATGCATGTGTGTATGTGCTTTTTTCTTATGTGTGTGTTGTGCTTGCATATTCATGTGTATGTGTGCAAGTGTTGAGACTTGTGTATAAGTATGTGTGTGTATCTATGCATGTGCATGTGTATGTTCCTTCGCATTTGTGTGTGTATGTGTGTGAGTGTGCGTACATCTTTGTGTTTGTGTCGATGTGTGTTTGTGTGTGTCTACATCCATGTGGGCATGTTCCATGTTTATGAGTGTATTCGTGCACATGTGTGTGTGCTTGTGCATATAAGTGTGTGTTTGTGTGTTCATGTTGGTGTGTGGGTGTTTGTGCTTGTGTGTGATACATGTGTGTCAGGATGTGTGTGTGTAAGTATGTTTTTATGCATGAGTGTGCATGCTTGTTTGTGTGTGCATGTTCATGCATGTGCATGTGGGTTTTTAAGACTAAATGCATTAATGTCTCAAGCCAATCTATTTGTATATGTGTGTGTTTATGCATGAAGGTGCATGTGCTTGTGTGCATACATGTGTGCGCATGCAGGTGGGTGCACATGCACATTTTTTTGTATGCACATATGCTTGTGTATGTGTGTGTAGATGCATGAACGTGTGTTTGTGTGTGCACTTGAGCGCATGTGTTCTTATGAGTGTGCAAGTGTGGGTGCATGTGAGTGTGCAAGCATGTATGTGTTTGGGTGTGCATGTGTGTGTGTGCATGTGTAAGTGCATCTATTGTTCATATGTGTATATGTATATACAATTAAGTGGATTTGCACACGTTTGTGTGCTTCTGTGTGCCTACATGTGAGTGATAATGTGTGTATGCATTTGTGTTCGTGTTGTATGCATGGTTGTGCGTGTGTGTCTGTGCATGTATGTGTGTATGTGTTCGGGTCTGAGTATATATTTGTATATGTGAATCCATGTGTGTATACATGTCAATGTGTGTATGCATGTCTATGTGTGTGTGTGTGCATGAGCATCAGCATGTGCATATGCTTCTATTTTCCTATGCTTGCATCTATGTGTTTGTGTGCATGTGTATATGCTTGTATGTGTGTGTGTGTGTGGTTGTGTGTGTGCATGCACTTTTGTGCATATGGGTGCATGTGAGTGCTTGTCATTGTGTGTGGTTTTACATTTGTTTACATATGCATGTACTTTTGTGCTTATATGTCTATATGCATGATTTTTCTACATGTGTTTTATTTTTGTGCATGCATGGGCATGTGTGTGCATGTGTCTGCAGGTGAGTGTGCATGTTCTTGTATGTAGGTATGAATGTGTGTTTATTGGTTCCTTTATGCATTTTTGAGCTTGTGTGTGTGTGAATGTGCATGCATGAGTGGTTTTGTGTGGGCATTTATGCACTTGTGTATGTGTGTGGATTTGTGCAAGCTTTTGTATGTGTGTATGTGTACATGTCTATTGGGGAACTTGTGCATATGTGTTCATATGTGTGCATGCATGTGCACATGTGTTTGGGTGCATCTATGTGTTCACACATATGTGAGTTCTTGTGTTTGTGTGCATGCATGCATGTGCACATGCGTTTGCTATATTACTATAAAACAAAAATTCTACTATTATGAGATCCTTACATTTCTTTGATGTAGTTATATTACATCACTTAAATTTATCTTATTTTTGCTTTAATATATAATAAATTAATTTTAAGATAATAATTTATTAGTATTTATGTTTTAACTAATTTAATAATTGTAGGTAAATGCAAATTAGATCTAATGGACATGAAATAAATGTTGTTCGACTCCTCTCAAAAGAGAATTCCAATTCACTACTAATTTATATATTTTTAAATATTATATTTCTATGGTTTCTGCATAATGTATGAGGCATTTTTCATTATATCTTGCTTGATTGTTAATGTGACACACTCAGTGTGCTAAGTAAGATGGAAATCAAATTCTTATACAATTCATCTAATTTCCTCAAATAAGTTCTTTAATTTGATTATATTATAACGTAACTCTAAATGTTCTCCTAGTTAGCCATGACATCATTTTGATTTAGTATTAGATAGTAATAAAGCAGAATGAAAGTGAAAGAATTAAATAAATGGAACAAATTATGTAGGAATTTACATTTTATGATACTAAGGAGATCAAGTGTAATATGCTTGATGGTTAAATTTAGTACGAATCAAAATTCTCAAAAAAACATACAAAAATAAGTGAAACTAAAATATTTAAGAAATATCTAATCAAAAATTAAATTGAATAGAGGTCATTGAGATGAGTCTAAGGATTTCTGTTTTGCCTAAATTAGATGTCATTAGGAATTATTCGTAATTACCAAAGTAAAAAAATTTAAAAAATGTTAAACTAATTTTTTTAATATTTAGTAAAAAATAATGAAGCAAAAACGAGTTAAATTAAAGTAATATATAGTATGAAAAAATCAACATGATGTAACGATAACACAAGAAGAATTAGTGTGGCATGGTAAAATAACTTAATCAAAATATAAAAATTGATGAAATGAGAAATTATAATGGGAATTTGTATTAGAAAATAATAAAGAGAACAAGTGTATCATCCTTAATTGTCATATAAAGTATGAATTAAAATGTCTCATAAAGTAAGAGAAAAACCTAGAATATAAAATATTTAAAAATATAATAAAAAAAATTTAATTGGATATATCTTATTGAGTATTGTCTAATGACATTTGTTTCCCCTTAATCTAACTTATTTTGGAATTACTATATATCAAAAAATAATGTAAGCATAAATAATAATAAATTATAAATTTACTTGGTGTAATATAACCAACCAATGAGAAACTATCATCAAAGAAGAAAATATTTTGAGTACATACTAATATAACAAAATAAAAATAAAAATTTCAAGAAATGAGATAAATTGGATTGGAAACTTGAATTCCTTGTTACTATGAATATTGAGTGTAACATCATCGAATAAAAAATTAGGTACAAATTAAAATATGTTATTGCACATAACAAAAAATAAAAGAAAATATTCAAAAATATAAAATTAAATATCTAATATAATATATCTCATTGGGATAAGTGCAATGACGTTTATGAAATGTCAATCATGTAACATTTGGAATACTATGAATTACAAAAGCAAATAGGCATAAAAATAATAAATTATTATTCGACATTAAAAATTTATATAACATAGCAAAAAGAATGATAATTAAAGTAATGTAATATAAATAAGTCAAAGCAATGTATAAGATAACAAAGGAGATTTAGATTTACTTAGTAATACATCCAAATCAGGTATAATAGAGACATAATGTAAAGCAAGCTAATGTAAAAAAAAATTAAATATTTTAAAATAATAAAGCATAATATTCAATTGAATAAAGCTCATCTTGACTTGCCTAACAAATTTAGTTTTATAAAGAATGGACCTCATTTGGAATTACCACAAAATAACATGTTAACTTAATGTATATTAAACCTAAAATTAAAAACTGAATCAATGTAATACAACTAATTAAAAAATAATGTAAAGGTGACAACCTAAGAGATTTAGAGTTTCGTAGTAATAAAATCAAATTGAAGCAAAAATATGAAGAAATTAAATCAGTTGGGAAATAAACGTTGCACTCCAGAATATTAAGAATATCTAGTGTAACACCCTTAATCATTAAATTAGATACTGTTTATAATGTCTACAATTCTTCTGTTGTGTGACCTTTATATCAGTTAGATTTTGTTATTACATTAGTTGATCTTATTTTATTTTTTTAATCGTGTAACTTAATAAAAAAATAACAATTTATTTTATTATTATTGATTCCTACTAAATATTGCAATTAAAAGTAGTTCCAAAAGTGATCTAATCGAGAAGAGATAAATATTGTTCAACCTGACTTGATGAGTTCAATCAAATTAAATAATCATTTTCATTTAAAAGTACTATATTTTTTTGTGTCTTTATCATGCTGTTGTAGACATTTTATATTTATCATAGATTTGATGATTGAGGATATTGCACTAGGTCTCTTTAGTATCATGGAATGTAACATTCACATAAAACATTTTGTCATTCTTTCAAAGTTTTTTGCTTCAAGTTATATTACTATGAAACTATAACTCTCCATCATGTGACCTTCACATTATTTTTTTGATATATAACATCATTTAAATTTATCACATTTCAACTATATTAAATGTACTTATTATTAAAATAATAGTGTTTTATTATTTATTCTTATTTCATTTGTAATTTGTAATAATTCCAAATGTGCTATTAGTAAAATGAAGCAAACAACATTAGATCAGTGTCAACGAGTTATGTCGAATTAAATATTAATTTTTATAATCTAAATATTTCATTTTTTAGAATTGTGACATGTTTTTTGAGACAACTTGATTCTTTCATCATTTCATGATTGAGGATGTTACACTTGATCTTCTTAGTATCTTGGAACATAACTTTTTTTCATAATTTATTCTATTTTTAAAATTGTTTTTATTTAATTTGGAGAAACTACTGTAAATGAGAGATTCCAATTCGTGTGATCTTTATAATAATTTGATTCTGTTACACTACAATGTTTCAATTTATCTTATTTTTAATCCTAATATAAATTACTTAGTATTACGAAATGATATATTTTTTTTGTTACTTAAGTTTGTAATTCTTTATAATTTTTAATGATGTTAAGCCAAGATGAAGGAAATGTCATTGGACAAGTCACAACGAATTGTCCAAGTGATTGTTCATTTATTATTTTTTAAACATTTTATTTTCTTAGGCTTTGGCATGCTTTACAACTCAATTTTAATAGATCCTATTTTGAGGATTGAGAATGCTAATCATTCTCTATAGAACCTTTCAATACAACTTTTGCACACAATTTATCTTCTTTTAATTTTTTTTCACTTTCATTTGATTATGTTACATTGCTCCAACTGATGTCATTTTAGTTTTATTTTACATTCATTTAACACAAAACAACAATTTATTATTATTATTTATTTTTACATAATTTGGTAATTTGTAGTAACTCCAAACTAGGTTTGATGGAGATAAAATAATTATTGTTGGACTCATCTTGTTGAGTTCTATGAAAATAAATGTTCAATGATATATTTTAAATATTACGTCTTAGCATGTTTTAGGATACATTTTGGTTCATTCCTATTTGATGAATGAGGATGTTACACTCAATCTCTTGATTATCTTTGGAGAGTGGCATTCTTAAATAATTTATCTTATTTTTTCAAATATTTTTCTTTGATTTTGTTATGTTATTATGAAACTCCAATTCCTAATAATATGACTTTTATATTATTTTTATTTTCCTATATTACATGACTTAAGGTGATCTCATTTTACCTTTGAAGTATATTTATGAAATATTTTAGAACAACTGTATTATTTATGTATATTTAATGGAGAAATTAATATTATTTCTAAATAGTGTCCAATCATGACAAAAAAACCATTGGACCCATTTAGATTAGACTATCTTATTAAATATTTTTTTATTTATGCATTTTTAATAGGTGAATTTTGTGCATTTTATGAGACATTTAGTTTAAAAGCTACTTTGATGATTAGAAATGTTAAACTCAATCTCTTTAGCATATTAAAATGTAAGTTTCTCATAAAATTTGTTTCATTTATTAAATGTTTTTTGTTTGATATTATAATTTGAATATGAAATAATAGTTTCTTCTCAAGTGATCTTTATTACATTCTTATTTGGTTATTTTACATAGCTTCAATTTACCTCATTTGAACTTTATTATACATTTACATAATGTTAAAATTCAAATTTATTTTCATATTTGTTTATTTATTTTTTAAGTCATAATAATTTCGTATAAGGTTTGATCGTGCCAAAAAAATGTGGTATCAAATTTGGCAATTATGAATGTTAGAATTTATCTCATCTCTTTAAATTTTTTGTTTTGGTTTGGTTATATTGCTATGCAATACTAAATCTCCTCTTTTGAGGCCTTTATAACACTTTGAATCAATAATATAATATTTCTTCAATTTATCTCCTTTTAACTTTAATATTTATTCACTTAACATTAAAATAACAATTTAATGTTATGTATTTTGTAGTTGTTGATTAGTTTTTAGTATTGTCAAAAAAGTCAAATATAGAGGACACAAATATTATTGGATTTTACTTGGTAAGTTCTGTTGAGTTAGTATAACAACCAATGATGTGACACTCGACCTCCTTGGTATCTTGCGATGCAATTCTCCCATATAATTTATTTATTTATCAAAAGCTTTTGCTTTTACTTGGTTATATTATTAAATTACTATGTAGCCCCTTACTTCTGGCCTTTACATTACATTGATTTTGATATATTTAATTGCTTTAATTTAACTAATTTTAGTAATAATAAATATTTCCTAAAAATTAAATATTTATGAACTTTTATTTTTTCTCATTTAATTTTATAATTCATGGCAACTACAAAATAGGTCCGATCCATATGAAACAAATATCATAGCATTTGTCTTGATAACATCAATCAAATTAAGAACCGATTTTTTTACTTAAATTAATTTTTCTATTGTTATGCATGCCTTATAAGAAATTTCCATTCGTACTTCATTTGATTATTGAGGACTTGATCTCCTTAGTATGTCAGAAAAACTACTTTAACATTAAATTTCTCAAGGTCTTTCAAATTTTTCTATTTTATTTAATTATATCATATTACTTTAGTGTATTTAGTTTTATAGTTAATGTATATATACTAATTATTAAAATAATGATTTATTTATTTTTATGTTTAATAACATTTGCAATTTACTGTAGTTCAAAATGATATCAGATCGAGAGGTATCAAATGTCTTTGCACATGTCACGATTATTTTTATCTAATTAAATATTAATTTTTGTTTTTTCAAAATATATTAGTTTTAAATTTGAGATTGATTTGAAAAGTGATGTTGCTTCTATTAATCTCTTTAATAACTTGGAATATAGCTTTCTTCTACAATTTATTTCATTTGTTCCAAATTTTTTTTTTATTTTATTATATTACTTTTAAACACTAATTCTATTATCATATGATCTTTATATCATTTTTGTTTGGTTAAATTAGATTTCTTAGGTTTGCCATTTTTTGAATCACATATATATTTAATTAATTTAAAATAATAATTTATTTTTATTTTTGCTTATTTAATTTGGTAAACTTAAGCTATTCCAAAAGATGTGATGTTGAGACAAAGGAAATGTAATCGTACTCATCAAAAAGAGTTTTATTTGATTAATGTTTAATAATATATTTTGAAATATTTTTTTTGAAGGTTTTGGTATTCATTGTGTGACATTTTTACTCATAACTGATTTGACCTTTGGGGATGTTACACTTGATCCCCTTAGTATCTTTGAAGGCAAGTTTCTTGTATTTTAAAATTTAATGTTTTTTCATGTTTTGTGAGAGATTTAGATTCATATGTGACATGACGATTGAGGATGTCACTCACGATCACCTTAATATTTTTAACTCAACATTCTAATATAATGTACTTATTTTTTAAAACTTTTCACTTTTATTTGGCTATTTTACATCGCAATTCTAAATCATCTATTGTGTCTTCTTTAGGACACCATTATTTAGTTATAATAAATTACTTCAATTTGTCTCAGTTAAGCCTGAACACATATGTATGTATATATATATATATATACATATATGTATATATATATATATATATATATATATATATATATATATATATATAGATATATATATATATATTTATATGCATATATATATATTTATATATGTATATAGATATATATATATATATAATATTGTAAAAATAATTTATTATAATGTTTTATTGCTTTTTTAGTTATTCCTTTTAATTCAAAACGAGATCTAATCGAGAGGAAAGAAAATGTTATTCAACTCGCCAAGAACAACTCCTTCTTTTAGTATGCTTTGCAAGACATTTTAAAGATAGTTGATTCATCGACTTGGAAGTTATACTCAACCTCATATATATTTGATAACCCAACTTTTGTAAATGATTTGTTTCTTTTTTTATAATTTTTTAATTTTAAAAATTTTTTTTCTTTGTTTTTGCACATTTTGTTATTAAAATGCAAGTTTATGAGGCATCTCAATTAATACCTTGTTTGGCGATCGAGGATGTACACTCAATTTTCTTAATATGTCAAAACAGATCTTTTGAATGCAAACCATAACATTTATTCAAATTTTCCTCTTTGGTAATGTTATATTATATTTTTTCCTGTTTTGTCATTTCAATTTTAATGTACACACTTAATATTAAAATAAAAATATAATTATTATTTATGTTAAACAAATTTGGTAATTTTCAATAATTCAAAATTAATTTTATTCAAGATAAAACAAAGATATTGAACTCAACTTAACAACCTAAATAAAATTAAATATTAACTTTTTTAGATATATTATTTTTTTATTCACACCTAATAGGGATGTTATGCTTGATCTCCTTAATATCTTCGAATATAAATTTATTATAAAATTTCCCTGATTTATGTAAATGTTTTACATTAATTTTTCCATAATATGATGAAATTCTAATTCTCCTTTCGTGTCACCTGTATATGATTTTGATTTTTTTATTAGCTTGCTTCAATTTCATTAAATTCAATGTCAATAAATATTTAGCTATTGTTAAAATGATACACATTTTAATATCAATTCTCATTTAGTTTTGTAGTTCCACGTTATTAATAAAAGTTGCTTGATAGAGAGGAAATAAACTTCGTTGGACTCATGCTTGTAGGTCCACATCATTTTTTAAAATATTTTATTTTGAAGATGGTGGGACACTTTATGATATGTTCTAATTAATACCTAATTTGATGATAGATGATGTTACCTTTTATCACTTCAATATCTTTTAATAAAACTTTCAACCATCATGTTTTGTCTTTTTGCATTTTCTAAGTTTATTTAGCTATATTTCTGTGAAACTCTAGTTACCCTATTTTGCAAGCTTTAAATTTCTTTGATTTTGTTGTTATAACAAAGTTTTAGATTATCTAAATTTAACTTTTATACATATTACTTAGACTACTCTTCACAAGCTTTATAAAATTAATTAATGATTTATGTATTTTGAAGTATTTTATTTCTAAAAGCTTGTATATTTTATGGGGCATTTTTATTCTTACATAATTTGATGATCAAGAAAGTTACAATCAATCTTTGTAGTTTCTTCAAGAGCAACTTTCTTGTACAATTAGCATTTTTTTCCAAAATTTTTAGTTATATTTTATTATATTATTATGAAATTATAAATCTATTCTATTATGACTATTACATCACTTTGATTTTCTAATTATGTTGTTTCAATTTATCTTATTTCAACTTTAATATATACGACTTAAGTACCTATGTTTAAAATGAAATGTTATGAGTTATACTGAATATGTTGTGGCCATTACATCACTTTGACTCATTTCATCTAGTTCTATCCAATTAATACAATTTTTTTATTTTTAAAGCACTTATATTCCATTTTTGGAAATGTTGCGAGTTATTTTTATTTTGACCTAATTTCATTAGTAAAGATGTCACAGTCAAGCCCTTTCGTATCTTTGAAAATAAATTTCTACAATATATCTAATTTTTTACATTTTTTTGCTTTCATTTGATTATACTTCTAAAAAAGTATAATTCTCCTCTAATGTGACAATTGCATTAATTTAATTTTGTTATATTACATTGCTTCATTTGGTATAATCTTAAATTTATTATTTATTCATCACCTATTACAATAAAGTTTTTTAATACAAAATTAATGTCAATGGACTTGTCATGATGAGCTCAATTTCATTAATAAAGTTTTTTAATCTTTTATTAATTAATATTTTCGAATATTTTATGAGATATTTTATTTGTACCAAATCAAATGGTCAAAGATGTCACACTTAATCTTTTTACTACTTTTTTATACAACGTTCAGGAAAACCTTTTCTCATTTCTTTCAATGCTTATTTAGTTTATTTTGATTTATTCCTATGAAATTATAATAGCCCTTTTGTGTTACATTTTTTTGGTCATCGCTTTATAACTTTAAAATATTTTAATCAGGATTAGAATAATAATTTATTGTTAATTTATTTTATAATTCATGAAAATTTCAAATAAGGTCTGATAAAGTTGAAACTAATATTGTTAGTATGATCTCTATGAGTTGTATACAATTAAATAATATTTTTTCATTTTTAGAAATTTATTTTATATGATTTTGTATGCCTTAGAGAATATCTTGATTTTTGACTCAACTGATAATTAAGAATGTTAGACTCGATCTTAATAGTATCATAGTATATGACATTCTCATATAATTTAACTCATTATTTTTAAAAATTTTCAATTTCTTTAGTGTATATTAGTATGAAACTCTAATTTAGCTCTTGTATTAACTTTATTTTATGTTACTACTATTATATTATGAAAATTAAATTTATTTCCATTCAATTTTATTAAAACTTAAAAACTATTATAAAACAAATTTTTTTTTTATTTTTATTTGTCTATATAATTCATAGTAACTCTGAATGAAGTTCAGATAGGGAAAAATAGAAATTGCTAGACTTATCTCAACAAGCTCCATCAAATTAAATATTTATTTAGTTTTATTATTAATTATATTATTTTGTAATTTTTTGGCATGCATTATAAGGAATTTCTACAAATATTGCGATTGATAACATTAGGCTCGATAACCTTATTACTTGAAAAGAAATTTTCAAATGTAATTGATCTTATTCATTCAAATTTTCTTGTTTGATTTTTTAATGCTTAATTGCATCCACTAATCTTATTTTATACTTAATATATATAATTATTTATTTTTTAAAAAGGATTTTATTATTACTTTTGTTTGATTACATTGGTGATTCATGTTTGCTTTAATGGAGGTTTGATCGCCAAAAAGAAAAAATTGCTAGACTTTTCATTGCAAGTTGTATCAAATAAAAAAAGCATTTTGTTAGTTCAAATAATTTATTTTCTATGGTCTTTTTATGCCATACAAGACATTCTAATTCATTGTAAATTTTGAAATTGAGTATCTCACACTAATCTCCACATTATTCTGCAATGTAACTTTCTCATATAACTTATCTTATTTTTTTAATTCATCTCCTCTAATCTTTTATATATATTTAGTTAATATTAAAAATAATAAATTTTTTACTTTGTTAATTTGTAGAAATTCTAAACAATGTTTAATAGAATGAAAAAAAAGTCATTAAACTTGTCACAAAAAGCATTTTCCAATTAAAAAATCAATGTTATATTTTTCTAATATTTTATTTTACAAACCTTTCACCAACTTTACAACACATTTAGATTTGTAGTTGATTTGATAATATAGGATTTTATCCTTGACCGCATATCTTTCTTGGAACTCTAAACCTCCTTTCATGTAATTCTTTTAATTTCTTTATTTGTGTTAATTACTATGCCTTAATTTCTTTCACTTCAACTTTAAAAAATATTTATTTAAATTTAAAATAAAATTGTACTATTATTTATGATTATTTAATTAGGTAATTCATACTAATTCTGAATGATGGTTGATGAGGATGAAAAAGAAGTCATTGGAGTCATCTCAACATGTTCTATCTAATTAAATATTTTAATTTTTATATCTTTAAATATTTTACATTTGTGAGTTTTGGCAATGTTAATGAAGCAAATTTTGATTATTACTTGCTTTCATGATCAAAGGTGTTCCTTTTGACCACCATAGAATCATGTAATGCATCCATAACATATAGGATATGTCATTTTTTCAAATTGTTTAAGTTAAATTTTAATTACAATTATTTTATTTTAAAATAACAATTTATTTTTTAAGTAACCTCATTTAAGTTTATAATTAATAATAAATCAAAAAATGGTTTGATTGAGAAGAAAAAAATTCCTTTAGGCTCCCTTCGATGAGGTCAATGTAATTAGATATCAATTTATACATTTATATTTACTTTATTTTTAATGATTTTGGCATTTTTAATGAATTTTTTTTACTTGTGCCTAGTTAGATGGTTGGGAACATTACACTATCCATTTATCACCTTGGAAAGGCAATTTCTTGTATACTTTATCTCATATTTTTCAAATTAGCACTTTAATTTTGTTAAATTACAAACTAACTAGAAATTTCCTCGCATTTAATCTCTATATCACATTTTTTTATGTTATATTTTCTCAATGTATCTCATTTTAGATTTATTACATATGTTTTTATTATTATTTTTTAGTTATTACAAATAAGGTCTAATTAACAGAAATAAAAATCATGAGACTCATCATGATGCCCTCTATCCATCTAATTATTAATTTTTATTATTTTTATTATTTTATTTCCAATGTTTTTGCACCTTTTATAAGACATTTTAATTTGTAAACAATTTAATGGTCAAGGTTATTAGACTAAAAATTTTTTGTAATTAAAAGGCAACATCCTCATACAAATCTTCCCATTTCTTCAAAGTGTTAGCTTTTATTTGATTATATTAAAATTTTACAATTTATCTTGTTTATGTTTTAAGGTATCTCTTTAAGATTATAATAGTAATTTTTTTTTATTTATGCTCATTTACTAGGATAATTTGTAGTAATTTCCAATTATGAAGAATTTTTATTTAAACTTGATGTCTATAGTATCATAAAATACAACTTTCTTGCATAATTTATCTCATTTCTTGAAAATTTTTACTTTGATTTGACAATATTACAATCAGCTTAAAATCTTTAACCATGTGATCTTTATGAAGTATTGATTTAGTTATCTTACATTGATTCAATTTCTCTCATTATAGTTTTCATCTATATATAAAAATAATGATAAAATATTTTTTTATTATTTTCGTTTAGTTACATTAATAATTTTAGAAACTAAAATTGTTGTCTGATAGTAACTGATAAACATCATTGAAGTTATATCAATGAGCTCTATCCATTTAAATATTCATATTTATTTTTTTCAAGATTTTTAATTTAATTTTTTTGGTATACTTTAAGAAAAATTTTTATTTATACCTTATTTCATGATTGATGGTGTTAGCCTCGATGTCTTATGTATCTTAGAGCACAACTTTATTATATAATTTGTCAAATTTATTAAAATGTTTTAGATTGATTAGGTTATATTACAATGTCACTATAATCTTTCTCATGCCCTATATTTGTATTGATCTCTTATGTATCTTATAGTTAAACTTTATAAAATAATTTATCTCGTTTTTTAAATTTTTTATTCAAAACTTATTTAGTTGTTAAGAATGTTGTAGCCGATAACCTTAGTATCTATTTATTATTAAAAAAGTACTTTTTTTATTTTGTTTTTTTTGTAATTTACTAGAAATATATTTGGGATATGATTGTGAAGAATAAAATGTATTAAGATTCATCTCGATATGCTTTAACAAGTTAATCATTTATTTTTATAATTTTGGGTGTTTTATTTTTTAACTTTACTTAATCAATAAGGCAATTTGATTCTTAATTAATTTGACAATTAATTATGTCACACATGAACTTTGTAATATTTAGGAATATAGCTTTCCCACACAATTTATTTTATTTCTTAATATTTTTACTTTTGATTTGTTATCATATTATGTTATTCTAAATCTGTCATCATGTGCCGTTACATCACCTTGATTTGGGTATATTTGTTTACTTTAATTCATCTTATTTTAGCTCCAACATGTGTTTGCTTAACATTAGAAAAATATTATTTATTTTTTTATTTTAATGAGCTGCAATATTTCAAGCAAAGTCTAATCAAGATGAAACGAAAATCATTAGACTCATTTCGTTGAGCTTTCTCCATTAAATACTTATTATTATAATTTGAAACATTTTATTTCATAAGATTTTGGAATGCTTTATGACATTTCTACTCATACATGACTTGTTGATCAAAGATATTACACTTGGTATCACTAACATCTAAGAATGTAGCTTTTTAGTGGAATTTAATTTATTTATTCAAAATTTATTCTTTAATTTAGTTATATTACTATGAAATTTTCATTCTATCTCACTTTATGAGGCATTTCAATATGTCTATGATTTGATGATAAACAATGCTACAATCCATCTCTTAAGTATCTTGGAATTAAACTTTCTGATAAAATTTACTTGACTTTTCAAATATTTTATTTTAATTTTGTTATATTACTATGTAACTCTAAATTTCTTATTGTCTAAGTATTAAAGTCTTTCATTCAATTGCATTACATTATTTCAATTTATATCAATTCAATTTTAATATAATTTCACTTAATATTACAATAATAATTTATTATTATTTAACCATTTTTTGTAATTCGTAGTGTTTTCAATTGGGATTCGATTGAGTTGAAAAAACATCATAGGATTCTTCTTAATGTGCTCACTCAAATTAAGTTTTTATTATTATATTTTTTGTGTTTTATTTTTATGGTTTAAATATGCCTTATGAGTCATTTGTTTGTACATAATTTGATAATTAAGGATATTATGCTCAATCTCAATGCAGCTTTCATGTGCAATTTATAAAATGCTTTCAAACTTTTTTTTTTAATTAGATTTTTTTCTTTATCACCATTTTTCTCCTCTCATGTGACATTTACATTGTCTAAGTTTGTTGTATTATATTATTTTAATTTATCTCATTTTAGGTCTAGTATAACTTTACTTAATATAAAAAAAAATTTATTATTATTTATTTTCATTTACTCTAACAATTTATAGTAATTTGTAAAGATGTTTGACTGAGATGTTGCAAACATCATTGAATGCATATTGATGTGCTCAACAAAATTAAATATTAATTTTCTATATTTTTAATGCTTTTATTATTTATAGTATTGGCATATTTTATGAATCATTTCAAATAATAACAAATTTGATGATCGAGGATGCTATGCTTGATTTTCTTAATAACTTGGAATGTAAAGTTTCCATAACATTTACCAAATTACTTCAAATGTTTTTGCTTTGATTTGTTATGTTCTTATGAATCTCATTTCTCCTATTGTGTGACCTTTGTAATGTTTTAATTTTTTATGTTAGATAGATTTAATTTATATCATTTTAGCAAATGAAAATAATAAGATATTATTATTAATGTTACCTATTTGTGTAATTTTTAGTAATTCCAAACAAGGTCCAATCTAGAGGACAAAATGTCATTAGACATGCATTAAAGACCTCTATCTAATTAAATATATATCTTTCCAACAATTTTAAATTTTTTATTTTCTATTATTTTGGCATGCATTGCATGGTATTTCAATTTTATCAAATTTTACTAACAAGGATATTACACTCTTTCTTCTTGTTGCCTTGGAGTGCAATTTGTTTTATAACATTGTTTGTTTCTTCAAATGTTTTAAATTGATTTTGTTATATTGCTATGTAACTCTATTTGTTAGCTTGTGTGACCTCTACATAGCTCTGAGTTTGCTATATTTTATTGCTTTAATTTACCATATCTTATCTTCATCATATATTTACTAAATATTATGATAATAATTTTTTATTATTTTAACATTTTTACTTTAATAATTCATAATAATTCTTAATTAAGTTCAATCTAGATGAAGCAAATGTGGATAAAATCTCTTTTGGAAGCTATATCCAATTAAATATTACTATTGATTTTTTTAATGAATTATATCATTGCGTTTTTATATGTTTTATTAAATATTTTATTTCTTTCCAATATGATGATATAGAATTTTACACAAACACGTGAGTAACTTGGAATGTAACTCCATCATTAATATTATCACATCTTTTAATTTTTTTACTTTAATTTTTTTATATTATATTGCATCAAACAATATTTGATCAAGATAAGAGAAACATCATTGTATTCATCTTGATGAGTTTTATTTGAGTAAATATATATGTTTATGTTTCTAAATGTTTTTTTTATACTTCTAGTACCCAAAACGATAAATTTTAATTTATATCTAATTTGAAGAATTAGGACATTATACTTGACCTCTTTTATGCCTTCGAATGCAACTTTCCTAAAAAATTTATCTCACTTCAAAAACATTTTGCTTTTATTTGGTTATATTAATATGTAACTCTAAATCTACTCACATATTAGTATTGCATAAGATTGATTTCATTGTATTACATTGCTTCCATTTGTATCATTTTGGCATTAATAAAATTTTTCTTATTAAAATAAAAAATTATTATTATTTTTATTTTCTACTTTGGAAATTCCCAATAAATCAAAATGAGCTCTCATTGAGAGCAAACAATTGTTGTTGGACTCACCTCGATGAGCTATATCTACATTATTATTTTATTTTCTAAAATAATATTTTTTTTATTATTGGTTTTATACATTCTACAAAACATTATGATTCATATCTGATTTGGTGATCCAAGATGTTACACATTATCAAATAATTACCTTGGAATGTAGCTTTTATTTATCATTTATGTTCTTTTTTTAAATATTTTCCATTGATTTATTTATATAATAATGAAATTTTAAATCTCCTTCATGTGTCTTTTATGTAGCTTTTGTTTATAATTTATGTTCTTTTTCTTGTTACATTGCTTTAATTTATGTATTTTCTACTTTAATAATATTTATCCAATGCTAAAATAATAATTTATTATTACTGTTATTATTATTTTATTCCTAGTAATTCAAAAATATATTTGATTGAGATGAAACAAATGTGATCGAACGTGTGTGGATGTGCTTTACCAAATTAATTAAACATTTAATATTTCTAAATATTTATTTTCTATGAATTTGGAATGCTTTATGAGTCATTTCATTCTATACCAATATTGACAATAAAGAATATTCCACTCAAATTTTTTAATATCTTGGAAAACAACTTCCCTATGTAATTTATCTAATCTCTTTAAATTGTTTGCTTTGATTTGGTTATATTACTATGTAACCCTAAATCTCATATCAAGTGACCTTAACATCACATTAATTTTATGGTATTATGTTTCTTCAATTTATACATTTTCAATGTTAATATATGTTTGCTTAATATTAGAATAATAAGTTTTTATTAACTATGTTAATTACTTTGATATCTCCATAATTCAAAATGAGGTTTGATTGAGGCAAAAAATAATCATTATATTCAAATTGATGCACAATATCTAATTAAATTATTTTTTAATATTTTTAAATATGTTATATTTTAGGATTTTAGTAGGCTTTATGAGACACTTTTATTTGTATCAAATTTGATAATCTGGAAGATTAAATTTGATTTCATTAGCATATTGGAATGTGACCTTAACATGTCTTTTATTTAGTTATTTGCATTGCTTCAATTTATACCATTTAAATTTTAATTTATATTTACTTAATACTAAAATAATAATATATTATTATTTAAGCTTTTTTATTTATCAATTTGTATTAATTTCAAACGAGGTATCATCGGGATGAAACCAATGCCTTTTTACTCATTTTGGCAAGCAACACTCATCTGTTTGTTTATTTTATTCTATTAAACGTTTTTCAAGATTTTTTTAGGATTTATGAGTTATTTTTATTTTATTTAAATTGATAACCAAGGACAATACACTCAATCTCCATAATATGTCAAAATATAAGTTTTTTTTACATTTATCTCAATTATACCTTTGTGCTTTAATTTGCTTTTATTATAATGTAACAAATAGTCTCCTCTCACATGACCTATCCATTTTTTTTAATTTGGTTATCATACATTATTGTTTATATTTATTTAATTAGAAATTTGTTGTAAGTTCAAACATACTTTGATTGAGATGAACAAAAATGTGATTGGACCAACCTTGATGATCTCTATTGGATTAAATATTTATTTTTATATTAAAAAAACGTTATTTTATTTGTTTTTAGAATGTTTTATAAGACATTTCCATTCATACTTGATTTTATGATAAAATTTATTACACTCAACCCTATTAATATATAGTAGTACAATTTTTATCACACAATTTATCTCATTTTTTAAGGTTTTTTTTCTTTTATTTCGTTATATTTCTATGTAACTGAAAACCTCCACAAGTATGACCTTTAACATCACCAAAATGTTTTTATATTATCTTACTTCATTTTATCCTATTTAAATAATACTATAAAATATCTTATAATTAAAATAATTTTTTGTTGTTATTTATGCATATTTACTTTCATAATTTGGAATTATTTAAAATGAGATTCAAACAAGGAGGGACAAATGTCATCAGACTTGTCTTAGTTAGAATATCCAACTAAGCATTCATTATTTGTTTTAAAATGTTTAATTTTGTTGGATTTAAGCATGATTTGCTTGTCATTTTGATTCACATCTACATTGATGTTCAATGATGTTATACTTGATATTTTTATTCTCATGCGATACATCTTCTTTGTGCAATTCATCTCTTTTATCAAAAATTTAAACTTTGATTTTATTATGTTATAATGTTACTCTAAATATTCTCTTATCTAAGCATTACATCATTTTGGTTGAGCTATATGATGTCATTATTTAGCCATATTTATTTTGATAATCTGTAATAATTCAAAACTAGATTTGATAAATGATATTTAATTTTTTTATTTTCTAAAATTTTGGTATATATTTTTTATATTTAATTTGTACCTAATTTAAAGATTGAAGATATTACACTTAATCTCCTTAGTAACTTGAACTACAATTTTCCTATACAATTTATCTTAATTCATAAAATTTTTAACTTTGCTTTGGTTATATTCCTATGAAGCTTTAATTCCTTAGTTGTTTAATCTTTACAATATTTTGATTTGGTTAAATCTTAATGATTAGTAGGTATGAATAAAAATGAATTTTAAAGTGAATCAAAAAATTTAAAAATTTTAAAAATAAGAAAATAATTTTTTAATTCAATAGAAATTGAGATAAGAATAACCACATTTGTTTTGTCACCATCAAACCTCCTTTAGAATTTACATCGATTACCAGATAAAGAAAGAATAAATAATAATAAAAGATAATTTTATCATTTAATAAATTCATAATATTACTAATCTAACAAAAGTAAAACAATGTAATATATCCAATTTAATACTATGTAAGTGTCATACTAGAGTAGATTTTTAGTTACACACAAATATAATCAAATTAAAATTATAAATTATGAGAAATGATAAATTATGTGAAAATGTTGCATTTCAATACTCTAAGGAGATCAAGCTAACATCCTCAATGCTCAAATTAGATACAAATTAAAATATCTCATCTAATGTGCTAAAATTAGTAAAAATTAAAAACTAAATTATTTTTAAATGAATATTTAATTTAATAAAGCTCATCAAGATGAGTGTGGTTGTGCTTGTTTCTTCTCCATTGGAACTTTCATGAAATTATTTTGAATTACCAAATTAAATAAGCATAAGTAATAATAAATTATTATTTTAATAGGTAAATATATATTAAAACTAAAATAAGATAAACTAAAGTGAAGAAACAAGCTACATGGTAATTTAACAAAATCAATTCTAGTTATATTAAAGGCATATAAAAAACGATAATTAAGCTACATGGTAATTTAAAAAAATCAAATCTAAAACATTAAAAAAATGAAATAAATTATACGAGAATATTCATTACAAGACACTAAGGATAGAGTTTAGGGACCCAGAAAATAAAAAAATTAAATATATTAAAATAACTAAGGGTTATTTAATAGGATAGAGTTTAGTGAGATGATCCCAAAGACTTTTGTTTTGTCATATAAGAAAGGATTTAAAGTTACATAGTAATATAACCAAATCAAAGCACAACTTTTTAAGAAACAAACATAATTATATGTGAAATTTGCATTCCAAAATACTAAAGAATTTTAGTGTGATATCTTAAATTGTAAAATGAGATTCTAATCATAATGTGCCAAAAACCTTGCCATAACAATATAAAATGAAATATTTGGTAATTTATAATTGAATAATTAAATTAACAGATCTCAACGAGATACTCTAGTAATGTTTCTTTCGTCATTATGAGACTTCATTTTAAATATAATGAAGAACCAAAGAAAATGATCCTAAATAATGATAACTTATTATTTTTATAATATGTAAATTAGTATTAAACAAAAAATGATACAAATTAAGGCAATATAACAAAAAAAAATCAAAGGCATTTGAATGTCACAAGAGAGAAGATTCAGAGTTTCATAGTAGTATAGCAAAATTAAAGTAAGAAAAGGAAAGAAATATTATCAATTATAAGAAAAATCACATTCCAAGATGTTAAAAAGCACAACTATAAAAACATGAAATTTCAATTCAAGTACAAATAAAAATGTTTAATAAAACATACTTAAATCCTTGAAAATAAAATATTTTGGAATACAAAATTCAAATTTACATAAAGCTCACAGGCATGAGTCTAACAACATTTTTTCTCTCTCGAATAGCCTTTTTTAGGAGTCCCATTGAATTAGTAAACGAAAATGTGATAAATTAAAATTAATTTAAAATAAACAAATCAACCACATGTAAATGTCACATCATAGGAAACTAGATGTACATAATAATATAGTGAAACTAAATAAAAAAATTTTAGAAAGTTTATAATATTACATGATAAAGTTATATTTTGAGATACAATTGACATCTAGCATAACGTACTCAATAATCATATAAGGTATAAATAAAAATATATCATAAAATATGTCAAAATCTTAGAAAATAAATCTAAAAAAGTTATATAAATAAATATTTAATTATATAAATGACATCAATGTAAAGGTCAAATAAGAGGAGATTAAGAGTTTTTTAGTAAATAAAAAATCAAACCCAAAAATTTGGTAAAATTATATGAATTATATAAACCATTGGATTTTAAGAAACTAATGAGATGAAATGTATATGACAAAATAAAAGTGATGTCAAGGCCATATGAGATGAGATTTAGAGTTACAAAGTAGTATAACAAAGTATAAGAAAAACTTTAAATAATCATGATAAATTACACAGAAAGCTGTACTTCGAGATAACAAAATAAATAATGGCATTTCAATTCATACTAGATTTTATTTGGATATATTATAATAAAACTCTAATTCTACTCCCATAAGACATTCACAACACTAAGATTTAGTTACATTACATTATTATAATTGATCTCATTTCATTATTAATATATATTTTCTTTATGTTAAAATAATAATTTATTATAACTTATGTTTTTTTAATTTTTTAATTTTTTAATTGGCAATGATTTTGAATAAGGTGTGATTGAGACAACAAATATTGTTGGACTCATCTTGATGAATTTTATCCAATAAGATATTCATTTTAAAGATTTAAATATTTTAATTTCCATAGTTTTTGGTAAATTTTATGAGATACTTTATTTTTTATGGCATTTGAGAATCAAGAATATTACACTCGATCTCCTTAAAATCTTGGAAAGTAAAGTTGTAAGTTTTATCTCATTTCTTCAATACTTTTGCTTGGATTTTTATATATATTTGGGTAACTCTAAATCTATTGTCAGGTGACTTTTACATCACTTTGATTTTTTTATATTATATTATTTTCATTTATCTCATTTCGAATTAATACCTTTTTATTTAGTATTAAAATAATAATTTATTATTAGTTATTCTTATTTAATATTGATAATCATAATAAATCCCAATGTGGTATAATTGAGGTAAAGCATACGCCATTTGACTCATATTAATAAACTTTTTAAAATTAAATATCGATTTTTATATTTTTTAAATAATTTATTTTCTAGTGTTTAACCAATTTTATGAGGCATCTTGATTACTATTGGTTTGATAATCATTGCTATTGCAATTGAACTCCTTAGTACGGAAAGCGACTTTCTCATTAAAGGTGTCTAATTTTTTTTGAATTTTTTATTTCATTTGATGATGTTATTATGAATTTATAATTTTTTCTATTATGTGACTTTTAGCTCAAATATGAAATATTGAATTAATAAATGGCTATTATTTAAGATTCCTTAACATTGTAATTTATTGTAATTCAAAATGAGCTCTGATCAAGATTTAAAAAATCATTGGACTCATCTAGTCAAGCTCAATCTACTTAAAATTTATTTTGATATTTAAAAATAGTTTAAATTCTATTATCTTGACATGTCTTAACAAACACTATGACTTACACCTTATTTAACGATCAAGGATGCTACACTATATCTCATTTATATATTAGAATTCATTTTTCTCATCCAAATTATTTAATGTTTTCAAGTATTTCAATTTTTTTTGTTATATTTTTTATAAACTATGATATTCTACTTATATAATTTTTACATTACCTTAATTTGTTTTATTACAATGCCTTAATTTTTTTCATTTCAACTTTAGTATATATTGCTAAATATTGAAATGTTAGTTTATTATTAATTATGTATGTTTTACTTTGAAATTTGTCATAATTTTGAACTTGTTGCAATTATATTGAAAGATATGTCATTAGACTCTCTTCAATGAAAGATATTTAAAAAATAATTTATTTTTATATTTTAAAATATTTTTCATTTTATAATTTTTGCATGATTTAGGAGACATTTTCATTTGTACCTAATTTGATGATTGAGGATGTTACACTTGATCTTCTTATTATCGTAGAATGCAAGTTTTGTATACAATAAATCTCATTTCTTCATATGTTTTGTTTTAATATGGACATAGTCCTTTTAAGCTGTAATTCTCCTCTCGTGTGACCATTTCAACATTCTAATTTAATTATATAACATTCCGACAATTTACCTTATTTTTGCTTTGTTATATATTTATTGAATATTAAAACGATAATTTTCTATTATTCATGCTTTTTAAAACTATATTCATAGTAATTCCAAAAGTCACTTTGATTAAGATAAAACAAATGTCATTTGACTCATCTCAAAGTGTTTTATCAAATTAAATATTTATGTATAAAATGCAAATAATTTATTTTCTAAACTTTTTTTATGTTTTATGAGTAATTTCAACTTGTATCTTATTTTATGATAAAGGATGTTACAATCAATCCCATTAGCACTTTGAATTTAGCTTTTTTATGCAATGTTTCTCATTTTGTGAAATGTTTCAATTGATTTAGTTATATTGCTATGAATCTCTAAATCTTCTCTGGCATGACCATTACATCGCCTTGATTTTGAAATATAAAATTTCTTTAATTTAACTAATTTTAGCATTAATATATATTATTTTTGTATTAAAATAATTATTTGTTGTTATTTATGCTTATTTCCACTAAAAATTTTATATAATTAAAGATGACATCTGACTAAGATGAAGCAAATTTCATTGTAGTCCCTCGATAAGATCTATCAGGTTAATGTTTGATTATAAATTTTTAAATATTTTTTAGGCTGTTGATAAAGTTTATGTGACATTTCGATTATACGTAATTTGATGATTAAGGTTACACATGATCTCTTTAGCATCTCTAAATGCAAATTTTCTTTACCATTTATCTCATTTCTACAAATGTTTTGCCTTAATTTTGTTATATTATTGTGTAATTCAAGATATCCTCTCATGTGACCCTTGCATCACTATAATTTTGTTATATTATATTGTTTCAGTTTATCTCATTTTACCTTTTAATATATATTTAATTATTATCGAAATAAAAATTTATTATAATTTATGCCTATTTTGTTTGGTAATTTTGAGATATTTCTAATAATGTCTGATTAAGATTAAACAAAATTTCACATCTTGACTCAATGAGCTCTATCAAATAAAATATTTATTTATATTTTTTTAATATTTTATTTTATATGGCTTTTCTATGCTTTAAAAGATATTTTGATCTGTACAAGATTCATTGACCAAAGATGTTAATCTTATACATCTTTGTATCTTGGAATGCGACATTCATTGACAGTTTATCTTTATTTTTCAATTTTTTTTCTTTTTATTTTGTTATATTACAATTAATCTCTAGTTCCCCTCTTATGTGACCATTTCATCACAAAGATTTTGTTATATTATATTGCTTAAATTTATCTTATTTTTTCTTTATTATATATTTATTAATAATTAAAATAATATTTCTTTACTATTTATGCTTATTTAGATAGATAATTTATACAATTCCAAACATGTTATGATGGAGATAAACAAAGGTCGTCGGAGTCATGTCAACGAGTTCTATCCAATTAATTATTCATTTCTATAAATTTTTTAATATTTTATTTTTAACATTTTGGTAATCTTTATAAGATATTTCAATTTATACTTAATTTGATAATCGGCTATTTTATACAAGATCTCCTTCATCAGTTGGAATTGGACTTTCTCATTATATTTATCTCATTTTTTTAAATAAATTAATTTGCTTTCTTTATATCACTCTTATTATTAAATTCTAATTCTCCTCCGTTGTGACCTTTACATAAATTTTTTTTCGTTGTATTACATTACTTTAATTTATCTTATTTTAGCTTTAATATATATTTCAGAACTTTAAAATAATAATTTATTATTACTTAATTTATTAAATTTTCTAATTTATAGTAACTCCAATTTAAATCTGATCAAGATTAAGTTAGTATTGTTGTGCTAGTCATGATATACTTTATCCAACAAAATATTCATTTTTGTGTTTGAAAATTTTTTATTTTGTAACATTTTGGCATGCTTTAATAAACACTTTCTTTGGTAAATTATTTCATAATTGTTAAAATAATAATTTATTATTAATATTTAAGCGATTTTTTTGGGAAAAGTGCAGCAACTTAGATAAAGTAAGTTTTAACTACCTCTTCTAGAAGGGCACTATAAATTAATAATATTAATTTTTTTAATTATTTTACTCTATAATAATTGCACATTTTATGACACAACTTGATTCCTTCACAATTTGATGATAAAGAATATTAAACTTGTTCTCCTTAGTGCCTTCGAAAGAAAATTTCTTACTCAATTTATTATAACTTTCAAAATGTTTGATTTAATTTTGTTATTTTAGTTTAAAACTAAAACTCTTATCTAATGTGGCATTTATATAAATTTTATTTAGTTATATTACATTACATTAGTTTCTTGTATTTCATCTTTAAATTATAACTTAATATTAAAATAATAATTTGTTTTTTATTATTATGCTTACTTGGTGTTGTAAATCACTATAATTCCAAAAGACATCTGATCGAGAAGAATCAAACATTATTGGACTATTCTCAATGAGATTTATCTAATTAATTATTCATTTTCTTATTTATAATTTTTTTTATTTTTAGTGATTTTGTCATGTTTTTGTTGACATTTTTTTATTCATCCTTCATTTGATGATTAAAGGCATTACATTTTATCTCCTTAGTATCTTAAAATATATCTTTCCAATAAAACATTTTCTTATTCTTTCAAATGTTTTACTTCAATTAAGTTATATTATGATGATACTCTAATTGTCCACTCATATAACCTTTTCATTTTTTTTATTTTGATATGCTATACTATGTTAATTTATCTCATTTAAATGCTATTTGTATTTATGCAAATTTTGAATAATAATTTTTTATTTTTTTTTCTTACTTCATGGGTAATTTGTAGTAATTCCAAATGAGCTATTATTAGGATGAAGCAAACAACTTTTTGGACTTGTTTCAATGAGTTATGTCCAATTAAAAATTGACTTTTATATTTTAAAATTTTTTCTAGGATTTTGACATGTCGTTTCAGGCATCTTGATTCTATCTTCACTTGATGACTCAGGATATTACAGTGGCTCTTCTTAGTATATGGGAACATAAATTTTTCTAACAATTTATCTATTTTTTTCAGTTTTTTTTATTTTTTTGGGTGATATAATTATAACCGTAATTGCTTCTATTTGACCTATAATCCCCTCTAATTGTTTATTTTTATTATTAATCAATTTTGTAATTCTCTATAATTTTGAATGAGGTTAAATCAATATGAAACAAATCGCATTGAACTTGTCAGGATGAGCTATGTGCAATGAAATGTTCGTTTATTATTTTTTAAATATTGTATTTTTTGTTCTTTTGGCATGTTTTCTTAGTCGTTTTGATTTCAACCTAATTTGATGATTGAATATGCAACTGACATACTCCTCAATATGTTCGAATGCAAATTTCCTATATAACATATCATTTCTTTTACGTTTTTTCTTAGATCTGATAACATTGATATGTAACTTGAAATCTCATCTCTTGTGGACTTTTCATCACTTTTATTTGCTTACAATACATTCCTTCATTTTATCTTGTTTCAACTTTAATATATAATTTGTTAATAATAAATTTAAGAGCTTTTATTATTTTTGTTTATTTATTTTGCTAATTCACTGTAGATCCTTAAGAGGTCCTTTTGAGTGGAAACAAACATTATTGAATCCTTCTTAAAGAGCTGTATCAAATTAAATGTACGTTTTAATACTTTAATTATATTATATCTAGGATTTTGAGATCCTAAAAGAGGCCTTTTTATTTGTACTTTATTTGAAGATCCAAAATGTAACTTTAAATGTCCTTAGTATGTTGGAATGATAATTTTTCCAAACAACTTATCTCGTTTTTTAAAATTTTTTTCTTGTATTTTGTTGTGCTACATTCCACTCAAAATCTCCTCTCTTGTGATGTTTACATCACTTTGATTTTCTTTTATTGCATTGCTATAATTTATCTTAATTCAACTTTAATATATTTTGAGGTAATACTAAAAAATAAACTTATCATTATTTATTTTGTTTTTGATTATAAAATTCATAATAACAATAAAGTAAGCTCGATCAAAACAAAATAAATGTGGTTGGACTTGTCTTTAAGGGTTATGTGCCACTAATGTTTTATTTTTTTATTTTTTTGATATTTCTATGTCGTTTTGGTGTGATTTATAATTCATTTTGAGTTATACTTTGTTTAATGATCGAGGATATTACACATGACCTTGCTAGCGTTTTTCAATATCTCTTGAACATAACGTTTATCACATTAATTCAAATGTTTTGTTTAGAGTTCGTTATATTGTATAAAATTCTAATTGGTCTCTTGTGTGAACAATAAAAAACTTTGATTTTCTTGTATTATAACATTTAAATTTATCTCATTTCTACTTTAATATAAATTTACTTATTAGCAAAAAAATATTTTTTTATTATTTATGTTTAATTTGTTAATTCATAGTAATTCCAAACAATGTTTTTTTGGAGATGAAATAAACATTGCTTCAGTAATGTTAAGGTGAACTATCAAATTAAGTAATCAACATCACCCACTAAAATATTTTACTTTCTAGTGTTTTTATACACTTTGTGGGCATTTTAATTCAAACATGATTTGATTATTTGGATTATCACAATTGAGATTGTCCCTAATTTGTAGTCCTTAGCTTTTTAGTGCAAATTACTTCATTTCTTTAGGTTTTTATGTTTTGTTTTGGTAATGTTACTATGAAATAATAACTCTTTTATCATCTGACCTTTACATTGGTTTGATTTTGTTATATTATAATGCTTTAATTTATCTCGTTTTGATTTTATATATATTACAGAAATATCAAAAGAATAATTTTTTATTATTTTTCCATACTTTATTTTTGTAATTTCTAAAAATTCAAAATTAAGTTTGTTCATGATGAGACAGGTTTTAAGACTTGTGTCTAAGAATTCTACAAATATTCATCATTAATTTTTTAAAAAATTTATTCTTTTAGATTAAATCGATCTTTTTGTGGTATTGTTATTTGCATTTGATTACATAATTGTAGATGTCACACTTGATCAACTTAATATCTTGGAGTGTAACTTTCTCACATAATTATCTCATTTGTTAAATTTTTTTTCTTTTATTTGTTTATATTACTACATAGTTTTATTCTCTTCTCACGTGAAATTTTTATATGTCTTATGTCCATATTGGGTAAAAATGCAAACCTATAGTCGTAGAAGTAGGAATAATGGCACCTGAAATAATATTGTTTCCATAAAGTAGAGACCCAGAAACAGGTTCACGAATACCAACAATATCGACTGGAGGGGCAGCAAGGAAAGCAAAGATAAATATAGAAGTTGCTGTCAATAAAGTAGGGATCATCAATACACAAAACCATCCAATATAAAGACGATTTTCAGTACTAGTAATCCAGTTGCAGAAGTGACCCCATAGGCTTGTACTTTCGCGTCTCTCTAATATTGTAGTCATTGTAGGATCTTGGTTTATTCTATTTTCAAGGACTCCCAAGCACACGTATTAACTAGAAGTAGGAACTAAATATTCAATAGATAATGAAAAGCTAGCTTGTTATCTAATAGTATAACATAGCTTATATCTCAATGTCAACCAATCAAAATGAATTAAATTTTGATATACAATTACTTAATATTAAAATAATAATTATTATTTTCGCTTACTTATTTTTATAATTTGTAGTAATTACAATAGAGATCTGATGGAGAGGTAACAAATGTCATTAAACTCATCTTCACGAGTTTTACAAAATAAAAAATTCATTATTTCATGTGCTTTGCTTTCTATAATTTTAGCATTCTTTATGAAACATTTAAATTTGTACAAAATTTGAAAACCAAGGAACTTCTATCTTTATCCATAGTAACTTGAAGAATAATTTTCTTCAATGGTTTATCTCATTTCTTTAAATGTTTTATTTGTTTTGGATATATTACTATGCACCACTACATCTTTTATAGTGTCAGTATTACGTTACTTTTAATTGGAAATGTTATATCGCATCAATTTATCTTATTTTTACTTTAATCTATATCCTCTTAATATTATTATAACAATTTCTTAGTTTTTATTTACATTGATAACTTTCTATAATTAAAACGGCGGTTTGATAGAGATGAAACAAATGTCCTTAGATTAGTTTTGTTGGTCCCAATCATGTTAAGAATGTATTTTTATATTTTTAAATATTTTTTCTTTAGATTTTGAACACTTTATGATTCTTTTTCAATTTTATCTAATTTTACTATTGAACATTGTAAAATTGATCTTCTTACTAACTTTTATTACAAGTTTCACTTAGAAATTATAAGAAAATTTTTGCAATGACTTGGTTATATTATTAACAAAACTCAAATTCTTTTGCAGTATGAGCTTTACATTGTTGTGACTATGTTATATTATATTTATTGAATTGTTGTTTTTCCAATTTTAGTATAATATTAATTAATATCATTGATATTGATATTTATTTTTTTGCTTTGGTAATACATGAAAATTCTAAATAAGGTCCAATCAAGATCCAATAAACATAGCTAGACTCAAGTCGTTGAGCTTTACATAATTAAATATTTAATTTTGTATTTTTATTATTTTTTCTTTTTTAGAATTTTTAAATAATTAACAAGTCATTTTGATTCGTACTTGATCAAATGACAGAAGATGTTACGATCGATGGCCTTAATATCTTGAAATTTAACTGTCCTTCATAATTTATCTTTTTTTTTTAATTATTTTGCTTCAAATAGTTTATATTTATATTACTCTTTTTTTGTTACATTACATTTGTGTAATTTATCCTTTTTTAGCATTAATATATATTTATTCATAATTAGAATAATATTTTATCATTTTTTTATACTTATTTATTTTTGTAATACATAGTAATTCTAGACAAATTCCATTGAAGTGGAAAAAAGCTTCATTGGAATTATGTCAACTAGCTCTACAACGTTAAATATCGTTTTTTATGTTTTAAAATATTTTAGTTTTCTAAAATTTTTGCTTGCTTTGCATTTTATTTTGATTTGTACTTGATTTTTCAATTAAGGATGTTATGAATGATCTCCTTACTATATTGTAATGGTACTTTCCCATATTATTTATCACATTTTACCAAATTGTTTAATTTAATTTGACTATATTACTACAAAACTCTAATCCTACTCTTATGCTAGATTGACTTGGATTTTGATATATGGTGTTCTTTCTATTTATCTCCTTTTAGATTTAATATATATTTTCTTAATTTGAAAATAACAATGGATTATTATTTATCCCTATTTATTTTTTGTAAATGGTAGTAATTCGAAATGAGATTTGATCAAGATGAAGAAAGAACGTTGGACTCAACTTAATAAGTCGAAATCATTTAAATATTTATTTTTATTTTCTTGGGTTTTTACAAAGATTTTAAATAAATTTAATTCATAGATGATTTGATGATTGAGAATATTATACTAAATTTTTTTGTATTTTCAAATATTTTATTTTCTTTGCTCTTATGGTAGTTTACAAGATATTTTGAATTTTACCTGATTTTATGATAAAGGATTTTGCACTTCATCTCCTTATTGACATAAACTGCAACTTTTGAGTTCTCTAAACTTTCCACTACGTTGCTCTAAATGTCCGCTTATGTGACTTTTTAAGGCTTTTCTTTTGCTATATTATATTACTTCAATTTCCCTGATTAATTCTTTAATAATATTTGATTAATATTAAAATAATAATTTATTATTGTTTTTGCTCCTTAAAACTTTTGAATTTTCAATAATTCTAAAAGAAGTCTCGTCGAGACAAAACAAACATCTTTAGACTCAGATTGATAACTTCTATCAAGTTAAATATTAATTTATATATATATATTTTAAATATTTTATTTGTTATGGTTGTGGCATACTATATAAGACATTATTATTCATATAGGATTTTTTTAATAAAAGATGACACCCTTGATCATTTTAACCTCTCTGAGTACTACTTTCCCATATAATAAGTGATTTCTACAAAAAAAAAATTTCAATTGTTTATATTTTATGTAACTCTAAATCCCATCACATGTGATATTTACATTATTTTCATTTGATTATATTTTATTGCTTCAATTAAATTAAAATTAGTTTTATCATAATTCACTAAGTATAATAACAATAAATTATTGTTATTTATCGTTATTTAATTTTGGGATTTGTAGTTCTTACAAACAATTTTTTGTCAATAAAAAAATTATTGTTTGAATCATTTCAATGAGCAATAATTAATTAAATATAACTTTTTCAAAAAAGTTTAACTTTTAGGATTCTAGCTTATTTTATGAAACATTTTAGTTCATATATTATTTGAAATTAACGATTTATACTCAAACTCCTTTGTATAATTTATTGCATAATTTATCTCATTTTTTTAATCTTTCTTATTCACTTGGTTATATTATTATCAAATTATATTTCCCTTCTCATGTGTCCATTATAATGCTTTTATTTGCTTATATTAAATTTTTTCAACTTATATTTACTTAACTTTAATAGTTATAAAGTTAATATTAAAATAATAATTAGTCATTCCTCTTGTTTGTTTACTTTGGTAATTTGTAGTATATCTAAACGAGGTTAAATGCAGACTACATAAATGCTGTTGGACTCACCTAATAGGCTATGTCCAATGAATTTGTTTTTAGAATTTTAATATGTTATTTTCTTTAGTTTTAGCATGCTTTATGATATATTTTAATTTTTACCAATTTCAATGATCAAGAATGTTGCACTAAATCTCCTTAATATCTTCTAGTACAACTTTTCTCCAATACTTTTTTTCGTTTTTCAACTTTTTCTCTTTGATATGGTTATACTACGATGTAACACTAATTCTACTGTCATGTGACCTTCATGTCCCAAGGAATTGGATTTATCTCAACAACTTAAATCAAATAAAATAATCATTTTTTAATTTTTTTTTTTTATTATTTTTGAAAATTATTTAATGCTTTATAAAATATTTTTTTATATCAAATTTGATGATCCACCTGTCTTAAATTATTACATCAAATAAAATATTTTTTTTATAATTTAAATATTTAAATTTTTAAAGGTTTTAGAATGCCTTACATGTTATTTTTTACTTAATTTCATGATTAAGAATAGTAAACTTGTTCTCTAGAGCACATGCAATGCAACTTTCTTAAAAAAATTTTCCTATTTGTTAAAATCTTTCAATTTTCTTTGGATATATTACTATGAAATACTTAATTTCTACTCATGCATCCACTAAATTTCTTTAATTATAATATATCACAATGCGTTAATTTAAGTTATTTCACATTTAAAAAACATTTGTTATTCTAAAATTTGTAATTTATTATTTTATATATTTATTTTCTTTGTTAATTTGGATTATTTCAAAATGAGGTTAACGAGAACAAAATAATTATTATTAGACACACTATGATGAGTTATATCAAAGAAAGTAATTTTTAAAGCTTTAAAATATTTTATTTTCTACAAATTTTAAAAGTTTTACGATGTGTTTTTGATAGTTTATTTGATGAAAGACGATGATGCACTTGATTTTCCTAACTTCTACAAATGCTTTTCTTTTATTTATTTATATTACAATGTAATTCTAAATTTCTTTTTAAATGAAATTTAGATCACATTGATTAATTATATTATATTTTTTAAATTAATCTAATTTTTGTGTTTAATATAAATTTAATTAATATAAATAATAATTTATTATCATTTATGATTATTTTATTTCGTAATTAATACTAATTCCAAACGTTGTGTAATTGACTAAAAAAGTATATTGTTGGCCTCTCCTTGATGAGCTCTATCTAATTCAATATCAATTCTATATTTTTAGTTGTTATATTATTAAAGGTTTTAGCATGTTCTGTGACATAACACAATTCATACCTATTTTGATGCTCGAGGATGTTACACTCGATCTACTTAGAATATTTAATATCTTGGAGCACAACTTCATTATACGATATATTTTATTTCTCTAAAACTTTCAGCTTGACTTCAATATATCAATATCTAACATAATTTTTCTCTCATGGACTTTTACATTACTTTGATTTATCTAAATTATATTACTTCATTTTATTTCATGTAAAGTTAATTATCTGTTCACTTAAAAATAAAAGAATAATTTTTTATTATTTATGTTCATTTTCTTAAAAATTCTTTGAAATTAAAAATTTGATTTTATCAAGAAAAAATGTCATTAAATAAGGCTTGATGTGCACTATCTAATTACATATTCATTTCTATATTTTTATGCATTTTACTTTAAATTTTCTTTACATGCTTTATGAGATATGTTTATTCATTCTTAATTTTATGATTGAGGATGTTTCCCTTAGTCGCCTCAGTAGCTCGGCGTGAAAGTTTTACATATTATTTATCTCTTTGCATGAAAAGTTTCTTTGATTTTGTATACTACTTTGTAACTATCATGTCATCTATGATAAAATATACATTCTATTAATATAATTATAATAATAGTTTTTATTTATGCTTATTTAAATTTTTAATTAGTGGCATTTCAAAACAAGCTCAGATAAAGAGGAAACAAATGTTGACAGAGTCATCATGAAAAGCACTGTCCAATTAAATTTTTATTTTTTAATATTTTTAAATATTCTATATTCTTCACTTTTCATAGGTTTTGCCTGACATTACAATTCATACATGACTTTGGAATTGAAGATGTTACACTCGACAACCATAGTGTCTTGGAGTGAAACTTTTTGTAAAATTTATTTCATTTCTTCAAATATTTCTCTTTAATTTTGTTGTTTTACTATGTAACTATTAATCTTACAACATGCAGCTTTTACTTTGCTCTATTTTTGCTTTATTATGTTTTCTAAATTTTTTCAATTTTTTTAATATATATTTACTTATTATTAAAATAATAACTTATCATTATTTATTGATAATTAAATTGATAATTCATAGTGCACTAAAAGCTATCCAATAAAGACAAAAGAAACATAGTTGGACACATCATAATATGCTCTAGTCATTTAAATGTTTTTTCAAAATTTTTAATTTTTATTTTTTCATTATTTTTTCTTGCTATTTGAGTCATTTCAATTCATAACATTTTTTAGTAAATGAGGAAGTTAATCTTGATCTCCTTAATATTATGAAATTCAACTTTCATATAAAATTTTCTTATATCTTCAAAATTTTCAATTTTAATGCATTACCTTACTATGTACTAAAAACCTATTTCTATGTGATCATTACATTATATTAATTTTGTTATATTACATTGTTTCAATTTATCTTATCTTAATTTTATTAAATATTTTTAACTTTAATGTTGCAATTTTTTATTATTTAAGCTTATTTATTTAGGAAATTCATATTAATGTTAATTGAGGCCACATTGAGGAGAAATGAGTATTAGATTCATCAATACGAGATCTATCCAATTAAAACTTCATTTATATATTTCAAAAAGGATTCTTTTCTTTGGTTTTGGCATGCTTTCTGAGGTCATTAAATACAACCTTAACATACAATTTCATTCCTTTTTTCAAAATTTATAATTCAATTGTGTTATATTACTCTTAAATTATAGTCTTCCTCTTTTTAAATTTTTACATTGATTTGATTTTAATATATTACATTGCTTAATTTATCTAATTTCAGCTTTTGTATGTACATTAACTAAAAAAAATTATTATTTGTGTTTACATAGTTTGCTAATTCACTGTAATTCCAAACAAAGTCAAGTATAGATAAAATAAACTTCATTGGGCTTCGCTTGACGAGCTCTATTTAGTTAAATATTACTATTTTATTTCCTTGTAAATATTTTATTTTCTTATTGCTTTGTGATTCTTTACATGATATTTCAATTAATAACTAGTTTTACTATCAAGGTTGTGACACTTAATTTCCTTATAATGCAAATTTATCATATAATTTGTCATAGTTCTCTAAACATTTTGCTTTGATTTGATTATATCACTTTGTAATGCCAAATCACCTCATGTGACTCATTTACATCTCTTTTATTTTGTCATATTTCATCACTTCAATTTTTATTATTATTAAAATATTACTTTATTATTATTTATTTTTATTAAATTTGGCAATCTGTAGCAATTCCAAAAGGTTTGCAATCAAGATGAAAAATCATGGTATGACTTGTGTTTAAGTGCTCTATTTTATTAAACATTTATTTTTAAATTTTTAAGTATTTTATTTTCTATTATTCTAACATGCTTTTTGAAACATTTATAATCATACATGATTTGTTGTTCAATGATTTTAATATTTATTTACCTAATAAAAAATAAATAATTTATTATTATTTATATATAAATTTTTTGAGAATTAGTAATATTTCTAAAATAGGACAAATCACGGTAGAACAATAATTGTTGGAGTCGTTTGTGTGAGCTCCCTCCAATTCAATATTGATTTTTCCATTCCAAATATTTTTTTTCAAGTTGTTTGGCACAATTTATGAGGTATTTTGATTTGTGCTTCATTTGAAGATTGAGGATGTTGTACTTGATCTCCTTACTAACATGGAATGCAACTTTCTTATACAATAAATCCCATTCACTAAATAGTTTTTCAATTTTCAAACATTACTATTCACTCTAAGTCTACCCACATGTGACCGATACATTATTTTGATTTAGTTTTATTATACATTTTTATTTATTTTTCTTATTTTAGCTTTGTTATATATTTTGTTAATATTTAAAAACATATTGTTTTGTTATTGTATCTTATTTATTTTTGAAATTCTTCATCATTCTGAACGAGAACATATTAAGATGACAATATGCTATTCGAATTGCCATAACAAGCTCTACCTAAACAGATTTTCATTCTTATATTATTCAAATATTTTATTTTATGGGACTTTTTCATAATTTTTGAGACAATTTGATTTGTATCAGATTTGATAATCAAGGATTTGACACTAAATCTAGATGAAAATAACATCATTAGACTTATCCCAATAAGCTTTATGTTTCGAATATTAGTTATTATATTTTGAAATATTTAATTTTTATTTCTTTGGCTTGATTTATCAGATATTTTTATTAGTACTTGAGTAGACAATGAGTTTGTTTCGGTCGATTACCTTAGTACCTTGGAAGGAAATTTTTTGCAAAAGTAATATAATTTTTTTAAAATGTTTACATTAATTTTTTTATATTACTATGAAGCTCTAAATCACCTATCATGTGATGTTTATAGCTCTTTTGTTTGGTATGATTGCATTTCTTCAATTTCTCACTTTTTTTAACTAATATATATTTACATTTTTTTTAAAATAATAATATATTATTATTTTTTATTTTTTATTTTAGTAATCCAATTTGATTCCAAACAATGTATGATTAAGATGATGTAATTGATGTTGGATGTAACTAGACTAGCTTTACCTAATTATATACTTATTTTTATAATGGGAGCTATTTTATTTTCTATTTCATCATGGTTTTTTAGGCATTTCTATTTGTGACAAATTGAACGATCAATTATGTTACTCTCCATCTCCTCAATGCCTTGAGATGCATTTTTACCTAAAAATTTACCACATTTCTTCAATTCTTCTACTTTGATTTGGAGACACTAATATTTTACTCAAATTCTCATCTTATGTAAACATTGCATTACTCTAATTTATTTATATCATATTATTTTAATTTATCACATTTTAGCTTTAAAACTTATTTACCTAATATTCAAGAGAAATAACTTTTATTATTTATGCTAACTTTGTAATTCATAAGAATTTCAAAGGAGGATTGATGGAGTTGAAATAAACATCATTGGACTCATCTTGAGGGTCTCTAAAAAACTAGGTATTCATTTTTATTTTTAAAAATATATTATTTTCTAGTGTTCTTGCATGTTTTGTGAGACATTTGATTCGTACCTGAAGTGATTATTGAGGACGCAACACTTAATCTCCATATCACCTTAAAATTCAAATATTCCATAAAATTTATGTGGCTTTGACAAATTATTCACGTTCATTTGTTCATATAATTATATAACTCTAAATCTTATTTCGTGTCACTTTAATGTCTCTTTCATTTAGTTATAACGCAATACTTCATTTATCCTCATTTTATTTTTGATATATATTTACTTAATGTTAAAGTAATAAATTCTTATTATTTATGATTATTTTCTGTGATAATTCAAAGTTATTCTAAAAATCATCTAATTGAGATGAAATTAATGTTTTTGGACAAGTTTTGAAAAATCCTACCTAATTATATATTCATTGTAATATATTTTAAATTTTTTATTTTCTAGTAATTTCTTATGGTTTACAAGATATTTAAGTTCATAAATGATTTAATAATTGAAGATGTCATACAAAATCTTCAAAATATCATCGAATGCAACTTTCCTACACAATTTGTATCATTTCTTAATATTTTTTACTTTTATGTTGTCATATTTTTATATAACAGTAACACTTTACTCATGCCAACTTCATAAAGCTTTTATTTTGTTATATTACATTGCCTCAATTTTTTTAGCTTTAATATATATTGAGTTGTATTAAAATAATAACTTCTCAGTATTTATGTTTATTTATTTTGATAATTCATAATCTTCTAAATTTAGTTTTATTAAGATGCAAATATCATTTTACTAGTGTTAACAAGCGTTATCCAATTAAAAAGCTATTTTTATATTTTAACTATTTTTTGTTTATAATTTTTGCAAGCATTACTAGACATTTCTACATATAAATGATTTCACAATTGAGCTTGGTACACATGATCTCTCTAATACCTTGGAAAGCAACTTTCCAACATAATGTATTTCATTTTTAAAATTTCTTACTTTTGATTGGCTAAATTATTATGCAACTTTAAATACTGTCTTTAAGGATATTTACATTTCATTGTCTTATTTATATTATAATATTTAAAATTCCATCACTTGAACTTTAATATATATATTTATTTAATATCAAAATAATAATCTATTGTTATTTAGGCTTATTTAATTTTGTAATTTACAATCTTCCAAATGAGCTCTAATCAAAATGAAACAAATTTTCTTAGACTCCTCCCAATAAACCGTATCTAATTGTATATTTAATATTATATATTAAATGTTTTTAGTTTACATGATTTTTGTATGCTATATGAGACACATAAATTATGCCTCATTTAACAAATATTAATGTAGCACTCGATCTCTTATGCATCTTAAAATACGACTTTGTTGTACAATTTTTCATAATTCTTCAAAGTTTTTTCTTTGCTTTGGTTAAACTTTTATGTAATTCTTTATCTCATCTAGTGTGAGCTTTATGTCACATTCATGCCATTATATTACATTAAGTTTATAATAATTTAACTTTAAAGTATATTTACTTTAAATTAAAATTATTTTTTTATTTTGAAATCTTATTTATAGTACAAATTTATTGTAATTTAAAGAGCTACATCAAATTAAGTATTTATTTTTACATTTTTAATAATTTTTTGCAACGTTTTTCACATTTTATGAAGCATTAATATTTGTTTCTTATTTAGCAATTGTTGATGGTATACTTATTCTCCTTGGCATATTGTAATGCAATTTTGCCATGCAACATAATTAATTTTTTCAAATTTCTTTATTTTGATTTGGATATATTACTAGTAACTTTAAATCTAACATCTACATCATTTTCATTTGCTTATATTATATTTCATTGATTTTTTCAATTGATAATTTTGTATATTTTTACTTAATATTAAAATCATTATTTATCATAATTTATTATTATCGTATTTGGAGTTCATATGTATTCCAAGAATGGTCCAATCAAGATAGAATCACACATTGTTGTTCCCCTATGATGAGCTAATATATATATATATATATATATATATATATATATATATATATATATATATATATATATAATTTTTTAACATTTTAACAATCTTTATGTGACATGTCGTTTTGCACATTATTTAACCGTTGAGGATTTTACACTCAATCTCTTTATTATTTTGGAAAAAAACTTCACTTACAATTTATCTTATTCTTGCTTCAAAAAAATTCTACTAAACAATAAATAAATAATTAAATTTTATTAATAATTTTTTGGTTAGATTTTCCATGGTAATTCGAAATAAGATGTAATTTAGATGAAAAAGTTGTTGAATTCATCTCGATCAATCATATCATATATTATTTTTTATAATTTTAAATAATGTTTTCTAGAATTGTTTCATGAGTTACGTGACACTTCGATTTACACCTAATTTGATATTGGAGGTTGTGACACTCAAAATTCTTTAACGTCTTCTAAAGAAATGTTATGATTCAATTCATCTAATCTCTTCAAATATTTTTCTTTGACTCCGTCATATTACTATGAACTCCAAATCCTCTCTCGTGGGATGTTTACCTCCAATTGTTTTTGTAATATTAAATTGAATCAATTTATCGAATTTCACCATTAATATTTTTCCTTGAAATAAAAATAATTATTTTTTTATGTATATTAATTTAAGTAATTAATAAATATTAAAAACAACTTCGATTGGGATTAAATAAACACTTTGTAATTTACTGTAAATCCATAAAAGGTTTATTTTAGAGGAAACAAATGACTTTCAACTCTTCTCATAGAGATATATCAAACTAAATATTCTTTTTAATACTTTAAAATGGGTATATGTCTGATTTTAAGAGGCTAGTAGAAATTTTTTATTCGTAGGTGATTAGATGACTGAAAATATTACACTTGATATCTTGAATATGTTGAAAAGATATTTTTTGAAAAAATGTATCAAATTTTTCTATTTTTAATAAGTTTTATTTATATTACTATGTACTCTGAATCATGTCTCTTATGACATTTACATCGATTTGATTTTGTTTTATTGTATTGCTTTAATTTATCTAATTTCAAGTTTAACATATTTTAATTTTATTAAAAAAATAAATTATTGTTATTTATGCATATTTAATTTGAAAATTCAAAGTAATTCCAAATGAGATCCCATCGGGATAGAATAACTTTTATTGGATTTTTTTATGATGTGCTATATCTAACTTAGTATTTTTTTTACATTTTATTAATATTTTTTTATGGTTTTCGCATGCTTCATAAGAAATTATGACTCATACCTCATTTAATAATCTAGATTGTTAAACAAAGTAGCCATATAATCATGGAAAGCAAAATTCCCATATAATTTGTCACATTTTCTTTTTTTTATTTGTTTATTTTACTACAAAACTATAAATCTTCTATCAAATGACCTTTACATTGCTTTGATTTGCTTATATTGTATTTCTCTAATTCATATCATTTCAATTTAAAAGTATATTTGCTTGATATTAAAATTATAATTTATTATTATTTATGCTAATTTAAAAAATAATTTTTAGTAATTCTAAAGAAGGTCTTAATGAGATAAAGTAAACATTGTTGGAGATTTCCTGAGGTGCTCTATCTAGTTAAATTTTCATTTATATATATATATAATTTTTTTATTTTGCATATTGTATGAGACTTGTAGTTTCATTCATTATTTGATAGTTGAGGATACTACACTTGATCTGATTAGTATCGTCGAATGCAACTTTTTTGGATAATTGATGATAATTCTTTATGTTTTTTATGATAAGTTGGTTATATTTTTTTATTATTGGATCTCCTATCATTTGAGATTTACATTTCTTTGAATTGATGATAATTTGTTTCAATTTTTGTTGTTTTAGCATAAATATATATTTAATTTACATGAACTAAGAATTTATTATTTTTAATGTTTATTTACTTTGTTAATTTATTGTAATTCCAAATAAGGAATGACTGAAATGAAATAAACTTCATTGGATTCATCTCTGTAAGCTTTATGCAACTAAATATTCATATTTATATTTTTTAAATATTTTATTTTCCAAGATTTTTCCAAGTTTTACAAGTTAATTTCATTCATAATTTATTTATTGCTTGAGAATGTTAAACTTTATATACTAGTGCCTTGGAATCAAAATTTTCAAATAAACGTATCTCATTTCTTCAAATGTTTCGCTTCGATATTTTTATATTGCTATGAAACTATAGATTTTCTCTCATGTGCCTTTTACATCACTTTGATTTCATAATATTATATTGTTTTAATTCATTTGTTTTAGCTTTAATATATATTTACTTCATATTAAAATAATAATTTATTGTCATTTATTCTTTTTTACTTTGATAATTTTACAAAAATAGGTTTAACTGAGATAAAATAAAGCTCATTGGGGTGAAGCAGCTGAGGTTTATCTAGTTAAATGTTTTTAAAACATTTAATTTATAGTGGTTAGTCATAGTTTATGAGGTAGTCTTATTTATACCTAATTTGAGAATCAAGGATGGTGTATTCAAACTCCTTATTAACTTACAGTGTATTTTTCTTATATAATATATGTCGTTTCTTAAAATATTTTGTTAAGACTTTGTAATATTACTATGTAACTCTAAATCTCCTATCATGGGATCCTTTGATCAATTTGAATTAGACTAGTTTTATCACTTAATTTTATCTCATTTTAGCTTTAATATATATTAACTTAATATTAAATGGTAGTTTTATTATTTTCCTTATTTAATTTGAAAATTCACTATAATTAAAAACGAGGTCTAATCAGGACAAAAAAATGTTGTTGGACTCACATTGACAAGCTCCATTGAATTATATATTCATTGTCAATTAGAAATGTTTTATTTTTGTGTTTTAGATCATGCTGTGAGGCATTTGATTTGTGCATGATTGAATGATCAAGGGTATTATACTCGATCATTTTACTATCATGTAATCAAATTTTCCTGTACAATTTGTATTTCTTTGAAGATTTCTCTTAAAAAATTTTATACAACTATGTAACTCTAAATTACCCTTTTTGTCATCATTGCATCACTCTTATTAACTTATATTACTATGTTTTCAATTATCACATTTGAATTTTAATATGTATATTTGCTTAATATTAAAATAATAACTTAATTTTTATATTAAATTTTTATGATATTTCTTCATAATACCAAACAAGAACAATTTGTGGTGAAACAAACGTTACTGAAATCGCCTCAATGACCTCTATATTATTAAATATTAATTTTTATATTTTTCTTAAAATGTACGTTATTTGATGATCAAGGATTCCACACTCATTCCCCTAAATAGTTTTTAATGAAACTTTATTATTGAATTTAACTAATTTCTTTAAATATTTTTGTTATTTAGTTATACTAATATTTATCTCAAAATCTTCTCTCAAGTGACATTCACATTATTTTTATTTGGTCATATTGCATTGCTTTAGTTTATGATATTTTATCTTTAATCTATATTTACTAAATTTAAAAATATAATCTATTCCAATTTCAGTTTTTTTATTTTAATGATGTGTAGTAATTGGAAATATTGTGTTCAAAATGAAATAAATATCATTGGACATGTCTTCACGTGATTTATCTAATTAAATATTCATTACTATATTTTTCATATATTTCTTTTTCTAAGGGATTTTGTGCATGGTTTTTGAGAAATCTAATTTCATACATAATTTTATTATTGGGATGTTGGACTTGATTTTCCTTTTATCATTGAATGAAACTTTCGTAAATAATTTGTCATATTTCTTTAATTTTTTTGTTTTTCTTGCTTATTCTACAACGGAACTCCAATCAATTTATTTCATTTTAAGTTTAATAAATATTTATTTAAAAATAAAATTTATTTTATTATTTACGCTTACTCTCTTTGGTAATTCCCAAAAATTCTAAATCTTGTTTGATTTATAGGCTTTATGGGACATTTTCATTCATTACAAATTTGATGACCAAGGATGTTACACTCAACCTCTTTAGTAACAAGGAATGCAACTTTTTCACAGAATATTTTTCCTTTCCTTTAATTTCTCATTTTGATTTAGTTATATTACATGGTAAATTAAAAGTTTCTTTATTTGACTTTTAAATAACTTTGACTTGGTTATATTACTTCGCTTGAAATTATCTAATTTTAAGTTTCCTATATATATATTTGAAATTAAAAATAAATTTATTATATGTTATTATTATTTAATTTTTTTAAAAAAATAATTCAAAAGGAGTTATGAACAATATCTCTAGGTGCTCTATCTAATTAACAATTTATTTTTATATTTCCCAAGATTTTATTTTCTATGGTTTTTGGCATGTTTTATGAGATAATTCGATTCATAACTCATTTGAAGATCAAGGATGTTATACTTGACTTCTTAAGTATCCTAAAAAGCAACTTTCTTATAATATGTATTTCATTTCTTCAAATTATTGACTTTAATTTTGTTATATTAAAATGGAACTCTAAATAACATCTTATGTGAGCTTTATATCGCTTTGATTTTAGAACATTGAATTGCTTCATTTTTTTTTTCATAGCTACAATATATATTTACATGAAATTAAAAAAATTATTTTTTATTATTCATTCTTAATTTTTTTGTGATTTGCTAAAATTAAAATGAGGTTCAAGAAAAATGAAACAAATTTTTATGAATTCATGTCAACATGCTTTACTAAATTAAAAGTCCTTTTTCATAATTTTAAAAATATTTTTTTGATTATCCTTTTTATTAGCTTAAGAGGCCTTTCAAATTATACATGGTTTGATTATTAAGGATTTTACTCTTGATATCCTTATTATCTTGGATAGAACATTTCAGTATAATTTATTTTATGGTTTAAGATTTTTAGCAATTTTTTATGTTTATCGCTACCTTGCTCTAAATCATCATCCATAAGACATTTACATCAACATAATTTGGATATATTATATTGCTTTCATGTATCTTATTTCCATTTTAAAGTATGTTTAATTCATATTAAAAGAAAAATTTATTGTTGTCAACATTTATTTTATTTAGAAATTCAGAGTAATTGCAAGCAAGATTTGATCGAGATGAGAAAAACTTTTTAGAATTAGTTTAAATAAGCTTTATCAAATCAAATATTATTTATTTTTATTTTTTATTTTTTTTATTTTTGAGTACGTTGATGTGCTTTACAAGGAATTCAATTCATACAAGCGTTGTTGATCAAGGGTTGTATGCTCGATCTCATGAGTATATTGGAATGGAATATTATCATACATTTTATTTTATTTCTTTAAATATGTTTGCTTTTATTTTGTTATATTACTATGAAAGTATAATTTTTCTCTTAGATATTCTTTACATCAATTTTATCTATTTTTATTAAATTATCTCAATTAATATCCTATGTGCTTTAATCTATATCTATTCAAAATTAAAAAAATAATTTATTATTTTAAATGTTTAGTTTTTTATATTTTTTGTAATTCTAAAAGAGTTTAAATGGAGATGAAATAAATATTATTAGACTCATCTCAATGGGCACTATCTAACTAAATATTTTGTAGATTTTAGGATAATTTTTTTGCGACTTTTCATTCCTTTCAAAAATATTTTGTTTCATATGATATTTAACAAAATCAAGTGTTACACATACTCTCCATGGTATGTCATTAGGCAAGTTTCTTATATAATTTATATAATTTCTTCAAATTTTCTCCTTAGATTTGTTTACATTCATATGTAACTCTAAAATTCATTTCCCATGCCCTTTGCATTACTTTCATGTGGCGCTATTATATTACGTCAATTTAACTCAATTAAGCTTTAATATATCGTTTCTTCATATGAACATAATAATTTTATTATATATGTTTATTTCCTTACGCCATTTACCTTAAATTTGTACAAGATCTTCACCAAGATGAAAAAATAGTAGTTCAATTAATCTTAATAAGATATATCTAGCTAAATATTAATTTTTATAATTTTCAATATTTTATCACAAGGATTTTTTAATGCTTTATCGTTGTTTTGATTTGTGCCAAAATTAATGATCGAGGATGTTAGACTTATTCTTTTTAGTATCATGGAATGTCATGTTCTCATACAATTTATCTTTTCTTTTCAAGCATTTTGCAATGATTCTGTTATATAAGTATATCTCTTAATCTCCACTCATGTGACCTTTATATATCATTTATTTTTTTTTATTACATTAAGTAAACGTATTTTATTTTTAGCTTTAATATATGTTTACTTAATATAAAAATAATGATTTATTAATATTTGTGCCTACTTTGGAAATTTCTAGTAGTTACAAATGAGGTTTTATCATCTCGTAATAGATCTTTTATTGGAATTGACTTGTGGAACTTTATCCAATTAAATATTAATTTTTATGATTTATAACTACATGTTTTTAAAATTTTTGCATGCTTTTATGAGTTATTTTGATTCATACCTTATTTGATAAGAAAAAATGTTACACTTGATCCCTTTTTTATTTTGGAAGGAAATTTTCTAGTATAATTTATCTCATTTCTTCAAATTTTTTTCTTATATTTGGTTAACTTTATGTAACTCTAAAAACCAACTCATGTGACCTTTACATAGCTTTTATCAACTTTAATGTATATTTTTACTAACATTAAAATTATAATTTTTATATTTTTTAATTTATTTTAATAATGCTAAATAATTCCAAACAATACCGAATTAAATCGAAACAAACATCATCAGATTCATGTTGACAAATTCAATAAAATTAATTATTCCACTTTATAATTTTAAATATTTTGTCTTCTGTAATTTTGGTACACTTTCGGAATTAATTTTTAATTATTGAAGAAATAAATAACAAATCTAAAATGACATAATTAGAAGTTATGTAATATAAACCAATCAAAGTAAAAAAATAGAAACATGAGATAAATTGCAGAGGACAATCACATTCCAAGATATTTAGGAAATTCAGTATGACATCATTGATTACCAAACCATTTATGAATCAAATTATCTCATAAATTGTCTCGATATTTGATAAATCCCATTAGGATAAGTGCAACATCATTTCTTTAATCTCAAACAAATCCTTTTTGAAATTACTATAAATTAGGAAATTAAATATGAGAAATAATAGAAAATTATTATTTTTAATAATGAGTAAATATATATTAAAGTCGAAAAATGATACCTTGAAACAATGAAAAATATCAAAAACAAAGGAACGTCAATACCTTGAGGAAAGAGATTTAGACATACGATATAATATAACCAAAGACAGCAAAAAATTTGAAAAATAATGAGAAACAATATATGAGAAAGTCTGATTGCAAGACCCTATGGAGTTCGGGTGTAACATCGTTGTCCATTAGATAAGGTTCATGTCATAATGTCTTATAAAGCATGCGAAAACCCTTGTAAATAAAATATTTAAAAATGTTGAAATGTATCTTTAATTGGACACATATTATTGAGACTAATCCAATCTCATTTTTTCATCTCAATCAAACCTTGGTTAAAATTACTGAGTTTTCAAACTAAATAAAAAAATAATATCAAAATAATCATTTTAATATTAGGAAAATATTTGTTAAACATGAGATGTATGACATTTAAGTAATGTTATATAAAAAAACTTAATGCGATGTAAATGACATATGATATTTGATTTATAGTGACATATTAAAATAACTTAGCAAAGTAAAATATTTAAAAATATGAGATAAACAATAAGAAAATGTTGCATTTTGAAGATATAATGGTGCTCGACTGTAACATGCCTAATTGACAAATTATTTGCATGTCAAAATGTCTCACATTCTATGCCAAAGTCATAAAAAGTAAAATAATTCAAAAATATTGCAATGAATATTTTATTACATTGTGATCATAAGGACGAATGGAATGATGTTTATTTCTTCTTAATTAGACAATACTTTGAATTTTTGCAAATTTCCAAAAAAATAAGCATAATAATAATAAATTTCTTTTAAAATATTATGTAAATATGTATATTAAAATTGAAATAAGATAAATTAAAGCAACGTAATATAACCCAATTAAGAACAATGCAAAAGTGACAATATAGAAGATTTAGAATTTCATAATCACAGAACCAAATCAAAGAGAAACATTTGAAGAAGTGGTATAAGTTATATAGGAATCTTGTATTCAAGATAATAAGGAGATAGAGTGTGACATTATTAATCATCCAATAATATACAAATCAAAATATATCATAATTTTTAACAAAATAATAGAATATAAAATAATTGAAAAACATACAAAAAGTATATTTTTATTGGATAAAGCTCATGGAGCAAGTCAAGTGATGTATGTTTTGTGTTGTACAAAAATATTTTCGAATTACTCTGAATAAACCAAATAAATAAGCATGAATAATAATAAATTATTATTTTATTTTGAATAACTAAATGCTAAATCTAAAATTAAATAAATTGAAGAAATAAAATAAACCAAAATAAAAGTAATGTAAAAGTCACATAAGAGCAAAATTAGTATTACATAACAATATAACGAAATGAAAGAAAAAACATTTAAAAGTTTGTTAAATTGTAGAGAAAATTTGTACTAAAAGATATAAAGGAGATTGAGCATAACTTTCCTAATCATTAAATCTAGTACAATCCAAAATATCTATTACAGCCTGGCAAAACACTAGAAAATAAAGCATTTCAAAAATATAAAAGTGAATACTTTCTTGTATCGGGCTCATCAAGATTACACAAATGATGTTTCTTTATATTAATGTGGCATAGTTTGGAATTAATATGAGTTATCAGAGTTAATAAGCATAAATAATAAAAAATAATTATTGTAATAAGAACTAAATAAACAATAAAGCTAAAATGACATAAATTGAAGCAATGAAATATAACAAAATCAAAGTAATATATAACATTTATAAGAAAGTTACATTCTAAGATACTAAAGATATTGAGTGTAACATCTTTGGCTATCACATCAAGTACAAATCTAAAATGTTCTAATGCATTCAATAGCCATAAAAAATAAGAACATTTCCAAATATAGAAATAAATATTTAATTTAAAAGAGCTCCTTAAGACAAGCCCTTTGAAATTAGTTGTCTCCATTGGACCTTATATAGAATTACTATGAATTATCAAAATTAATAAGCATAAATGATAATTAAATATTAATGTATTATTAAGTAAATAATTAATAAAAAAAGGAATAGGTAAATTGAATCAAAGAAAAATAATAAAAACTAATTAACATAAATGTCATGCAAATGGAGACTAAAAGTTACATTGCATTATAACCAAATCAAATTAAAAAAGTTGAAGAAATGAAAAAAATTTTATGTCAATGTTGCATTCTAGTTTATAGAGGAGATGAAGTGTATTATTCATGATAATCAAATTAGGCATGAATGGAAATGCCAAGCAAAGCATGAACAAACCTTTGAAAATAAAATTTTTAAAGATATACAAGTGAGTATGTCGTTAGATAGAGCTCATAATGATAACTCCTGTTAAGATAGTCTAACCTCATTTGGACCACATTTTGATTTATTACAACTTACCAGCAAAGGTTTAAGTCATCTACAAAGGATTTTACCCATAATTCATTCTTAACTATCATTTCCTTTGCTGCCCATGTCGTCAAATTTTCTATGATACTAGACTATCCTGTGCTTGTGTGCCCTTGGGGTGCCAAGCCCCTACTACAGGTGAACAAGCAAGCGACATGCCTATGAGATGCATCTTAGCTTGGATTCTGACTTAGAGGCCTTCATACATAATCCTACATACGATAACATCATGCCATTGGCTTTACATCCAAGTGTAATGACTAATTATTTGAAAAAATGGTTCCTTTAGTACTAGGTTGAATTACTAGCATGACACATTCATCAGTAGAGAAAAGCTAGCCGGCCTCTAAATGGTCTATACCCAACTCACATTCCCCATAGGTGCTCAAACAATCCAACACTTGGTGAATTCTACTTCACAATGATTAGGAGAGTCGAGATTGGGGCATTAAAAAGCAACATCGTCATGAACGATTGGCTACCACAAGCCAGTTATCACTGTGGTAACTTTTCTGACACCTCTAGCTTCAAATTGTGAAAGTCTAAAGGATTGATAGGCCACGCTATCACGATTCGTATTTGTATAGGAAATCAAAATGAAACGAGCTTATACCCTTTTATTTGACAACAGATTTCTATTCTCGTTGAGCTCATCCTATGACACCTATGTTATCTCTTAACAGTTGTGCCGTCCCAGCAAAATTCCCCACCTCACAATGTCTTCCACCCAACTCGAGTCACAGAGGTGAGATTTGGAGCAAAAAAGAACGGCTAGGCCCCAACTCTATCTCATGGAATAAGAAAAATGACATTGAATGTAGCGACATTTCAATTCCATCGGCATGTTGACTCCCACTTATGCTATACCTCTCAAGTCATTTCGCAGAATCAGACTAGACTCAAGCTCAATAGGCTCCTCTTTCCTTACTGATTTTGCGAAGCTCATTCCCTTGGTTGTGGTTCCAGTAGATCGTTGAAAAAGATAGTGGGAATCTCATTAATCCATTCATGTGCATCACTAATTAGATGAAGAGGCATTTAGCTATCTTAAGAGAGTCATAGTTACTCCTGCTGTTTACCCATGCTTGGCTGAATTTCTTCCCTTTGACATTCAGAGCATTAGATAGAAATCACATTGTGTGAGCATCCTCAAGGACCATCATAATGCTTTGTTTTAATTAAACAGTCAAACTCCCCATGTCCATGCCAATTCTGAGCCGATTATTAAGGCCCAGGAAAGGTCCCCACAGACGATGCTCCTAATTCGCCCCCAATTCGACATGTGTCGACCCACTCTCGCAACGCAAGCAGCTCAACTAGTCTGCATACAGCTGAGGGGTATGGGATTGGAACCCTCAAGCCCAAGCCTCAAAGCCAATCCTTTTTCCAAAGTTACGGATCCATTTTACTAACTTTCCATGCCTACATTGCTCCAATGGCCAGAGGCTATTCACCCTGGAGACCTGATACAGCTATGAATACGACATGGCATGCAAGGCACTCAACCATCCAGATTTTCAAGGGTCACCAGGGGAACATAAGACATCCCTTAACATGCAGTGCTCTTCCAACTGCATTGCCCTAACTCTTGTTGAGCTGTTTCTAGGGCATGAGCTTTTAAATAGAAAAGATAACTCTTCTTGAGGCCCCCATTGATGTCTTCAGGCAACTTGACATTGCCATCGATTGTTGCATCCTGGCTCAAGAATTTTAGCTAGACTCGCTTTCCATGTTCGTGTCGAACAACACTCTCCAATGGGTTTCACACGTCTCTTAGGATCAGCTAACCCATATGCAAGTGCCATTGACATGGAACCTTTCCCCCATTTGGCCTTTGAAGTTCTCATTAAATATTTGCTACTACCATGTAGAGCTGCACCAACGGATGCTCCATGTGGGATAGCACCCCATTTTTTGCAGTGATCATTGCACCCTCCTGCTCGTTGAGGACTCGCATTGCTCCAACAGTAAGGTGTTGGTTGCATGCTTAAGTGTCATCCATTTTTGTGGCTAGTTGATTCGACAAGTAAGTTGTTACATCATCCTTTGTGGATTTCAACTTCCATGACCACCATTTTGCTATCTTAATCGACCAACACCATTTTCCTGGCTTTATGTTGGTGAACAATTCGACACCGTAACCTAGCTTTCAGTTCATCCTATATCGCCAATTCTACTTACCAAAAATGGCTTACTTGAGCCTAGATTCTTCGGCACAACTCATCAAAGCAAACAAGCCATACTGCCTATTTAAAGTTTAAGAACAGGTCGAGGGCATTGCAGACCCGATGCTTCTAATCATTGGATTTACCCATCAGAACTCCAATTATTGCTCTAGCTATCCTGGGCAAAACTTTTAAGTGAACCAGCTATTAGATGGTTTGATTAGCTTTTCATTTCTATACCTAAGTTAGATGAACTATTTGCATGTCAGTATAGGTGTAGGCCTCCACCAGTGTTTCCTCTAGCTTCACCCCACTCAGGCATACTTCACCCATTTTTGGGTCCCGATAGGCAAGCCTTAACTCGAACCCTTCATATGAGATCTGGGTCAGTTTATGGCTCACCCATCAAATGAGGATCCCACCAATCAGCTTCCTTGCACCTTCTTAGCTCGCTCACCAACCAACTTGCAAGCATGTCAGACTGTTTGGTCTATGTTTCAAGACGGGTCAAATGGGCAGCCCATTGGCTATCACCCATGCACATGGTGCCACCATGACATGCCTCGATGGTGCAAGAAATGTGACTAACCACCATGACGATTTCTCCTCGAGTGATGTCCGCTTGGGCTTCGGTTGTTTTGATGGCTTGCCATGGTCGACCCCTTGAGCTGTGCAACAAACAGTCATTCAACATTCTGCATCCAATTAAGGCACATTGCAAGCCCATATCTATTTCCCTCTCGATAAGTTCATCTTTCCCTCGTGGTACTTGTTTTCTATCGATCTCTTGCAATTATTTAGCCTTGGATAGAATTTACCACCCAATTTGGGCTACATTCCCAAGCAACCCGAGTTGTTGAAAGCGCCTTATGCAGCAACAGGGTACGAGCCGAGCAAGGCTCTCACCCTCCATGGTGCTCCTTTCCAGGAGACTTGATCCCGATCTATTGATGAGGTCGACTCTCTAGACTATAATTTGGCTTCAGGCTGCCTAGCTTCTAAACTGGGTTGGTTCGATTTTTCTTGTATCTACTAACATAATCCTTGTAAGTTCATTCTGCTACACTTATTTATATAGTTAAACTCAGTGGGTAGCCTTACCTAACATTGGGTCATGATTCCACACATTGGAGCATGGAGATGGATCTGTGAGGGGCATCTCCTTGTCAACCTATAACATTGATTCTTACTGGCCAACACAATGACAGTTGGAGGCATCCACCTCTGATCAAGTCAATGGTCGGCCATCACCTAACACTTCAACACGCCATGCAACAGCACGGGGTGCCTTCAATAACCTCCAAACTGGGGCTAGAGACAAAACAACGATTCCAGGCTTCTATAAGGAGCGACAAGTTGCATTACACCCATTTAGGCATGGCCTCAGCTTGCATCCTCAGCCGCAACCTGTGTGCAAAAAATTGATGCTTCATAGGATTCCACAATTCACCACACGTATCACATTTTACTGCATTCTTCATCGTTGTGAGAGCAAAGATATCCATTGTCAAGAATCGTTGAATGTTTGATACCAAGCCACACTAGACCTAATGATGCAAAGTATAGAAATCTTCTGTGTGATTGTGCAACAAATTATCAAATTAGATAAATTAGTGATTCTACACTTAAAAGATGACTATGAGTTTTCTTTTTCTTATTTGTGCAAGCTCTAATGGGCTGATTTGCACCATAAAACAATTCAAAAAGTCAATGAGTTTGAGCATTGAAGACCACAAGTATGGTTAGTTTTTTAGATTTAAATGAAAAGCTTGATGGCAAGAGTTGCACCCTTGAAAAAACTTACAGAAGACATTGCTTCTAATGCTTTATAGATTGGAATAGGCCCTTATGATTTCTCGACAAGGATTGGCAAAGGAATGAAAGGAAACACTTGTAAGAAGTCCAAATAGATTAAGGGTTGATGAAGGCTCATTATCTAATAAACAAACCACCAAATAATTTCTAAGTATTATCTCTTTTGCAAAATTTCTTTGGTTATCTCCCATTATTGCAATTGTGCTAAATATTTGTTTTTTCTATTTAAAAACATGTTTTCTTTTTGATGTTCTAATTTTGAAAAAGTTTTATATGCAAAATTCACCATCTTCTTGTGTCCTTCAATTTCAAACAAGTGGTATTGGAGCAAGGATTCTAATGGCCTAGCATCCAAGAGATATTCCAAATGAACAAACATTTCTACTCATTGCAGTAATGGTTTAACTTCAATCCACTATCGAATAATAACTAATGAACAAAATACCATTTTCTTTCTAGTAAATGACAATGGTCCACTTTTACAATTGATCAATTATCAGATTTTAAAATTAATTTCAAATAATTATTTTTGACAAATTGAAACACTATATGACAATCTTCTATAAAATCCATTTCATAAATTAATTCAATTATTGATCTTTGTAGTAGAATTAAAAAAAAAAATTATTAGATAATTGAAGCTTAACACCTATTGATTATCTTGAGAAACACATTAAAAATACAATTAAAGAGATATGAGATAAATTGATTAATACACCTAATGTAGTTAGTAACATTTGTGCTTCTCAGATAGATGTTGTTACCCATAGCTATGAAATGTCTTCACAAAAAGTGTGTTAGTACTTTTAAAAATGGTTAGTTTTTTGTTAACAATGTCACAGATGACATGGAGTGAAGAATAATCTTCTAAAAAACATGATGCAACAACAATTATATAATAACAACTTTCGTTCAACAATTTTGTATACATTTAAAAACTACTTCTAGTAAAAAATGTAATAAACTTCAAAATGCTTCTCATGAATTGCAGGAAATGAAAAATAACAACCCCAGAAGTCTAATGACTTGACTTTCATTAAAAGAAGCTGAATGTAGTTTAGTCCCATACATAAGATAGAGGTTTCACCTAGAGGTATGCTAGTCTTATTTAGACTTATAGCCATGCCAAAATTGACTCCTCAATTCCAATTAGTCTCTTATAACTTTATCATTGTTGGACTCAATTACACTTGACACTTGGTACGAGTCAATTCTAAAAAGAACCCTTATGAAAATACACGTCTATGGCACTAGACCATCTAAAATTATAAAAAAATCAGGTATCAATGTCTATGATTTGGATTTATCCAAAGATTATTATGTAAGAACTACCTTTAATATTTGTGATATTTTACTGTATAGATAACTACACACGTTACCTAGTGAGACTTCTAAATCTTCACCAAAATTATTGATTGAATCTATCCTAACACTATAATTTGCCCCACGTAGTTTTTTGAGAGATCAAGTGGAGCAAATTTTAAGAGATCAAGTAGTTCTCACATAGGAATAAGCACAACAAAGACTTTTCATATGTTGGTGAGTCCATCTCACCTCTGATAATGCTTTGATTACCATGGAGGAGCATCAGAACCTAAACTCTGGATGTTAGAAGAATATCAGAGAAGTTGCCCTACACCTAAAAAATTGATCTCTTTCCATCTTAGATGGATGTTGTAATAACATCACATAAAATACACAAATATTCCATTTTGAGTCATACTAATCTTGTTAAACAATGTAGACATGCCAAGATGAACTCTACATCATATTATTCTTTACTATCATTACATTTGTTGGGGTTAATTGTAACAGATCCATATTTATTTTATGTTTTAGTACTCTTTTTGATAGTTTGTTAAGTTATTTACATCTACACCTCAGTTTAAGTAATTCAAAGGTCAATTGGTAGCATTTAATTTTTCTTAGCTACAAAATACTGAAGGATTTCCATTTAGTAGCCCCATAATTATGCTAGTATAGAATTTTGATGAAAATGACTTCAATAAGGCATAAAATTGAGTATTGGGTTCTTTCCATTACCCGTCACAGACTTTATCTCTACTACTATTAGTCAATGACATCACCTATGCCAACTCGCTCAAACTTCGTTGACCCTTTGAACTGGTTGATCCACTCAACCCATCATAAGCTATCAACATGCATAGGCCTAATTTGTTTGCACGCTTGACTAGTCAACCACACTCCTTCACTCTAACACATGTCAGCTAGAAAACTACACCCAAGGTGCAATGTGCCTCTCCCTTTACACCAATTGATCACATGGCTCACCCCCTTTTTACATGTTAGATTATTAGTCAAAATGTACAATCTAACTTATTAACTATTATAATAATTAAATTCTTTATATTTTGAAGGAATGTGTTTGTAGAATTTAATGCATTTATTTATAATTTGTTTTTTTTTTAATTTTCAAATTTCCTTTACTATTTTAAAATGTGTCAATACAAAAATGCCCTTCTATATTCTTGTATAACTAAATTATTATTGTACCCATGAGGCCTCCATAAATAAGAATGCTGACGATGTTATAAAAATTGCAGTTATAAATGAATTAACAAAGTACTAATATAAATTTGTTTGATTTGAGAATATCATCAATGATCAATTTGCGATGTAATTTAAGAGTTTTCTTAAGAAGGCAAGAGATTGGCTCAACCCATTTATCCAAGATTCACAAAGAGAATTAAGTCACCAGGGAAGATCTTAACTACTTTTTTTAACTTTTAGAAAAATTAAATGTCATGCCCAACTTTATCATTTGTGCATGTGATCATCTAATATTTTTTTGGCCATCTAAAAACTTTGCTTATGGGTGTACCTCGCTACTTCACAATCATCGTCATTGCTTCAGGTGTCAATTATTAGAATAGCTTTTTCTTTAAGTTGAGATCCCTTATGTTAAAAAAATACTTGTCTTTGGTTTCTAGTAAAACTTTTAATTACCCAATGACCTTAGGATTTTCAATTCTAAATTAAAAATAGCATAGATATGCTCTAACAAGGACATATTGATATGTTACTTGAACCTGAGCACTTCTTAATTTTTTATGAGCTAAAATAAGTTTTAACAAATCATCCTACATTAAAACCACACAACTATTTTACCTTAAAACATGGTGGACCTAATAAGGGACATTTTAGAGCTCTTCTTTGGAGAACTAATATATTATATTTCTTTCATTTTCCTAGTTAAATGTTTTTACTATTTCGATCAACTATGTTAGGTTATTACTTGTTGTGCCTTTTGATGAGAGTCATATGGTAGGATGGTGAACAAATTTGAAAATGAACCGAATTGCAATATTTCACCATAAAATATTGGTTAGTTGTATGACATGATTTGTTAACAATAGTAATAAGCATGCAGTTGTAAAGTTGAATAAGCTTGTGTTAGTGTGACATCACCATCGTATTAGTTCAGAATGTGATGATCATTAAAATTTGAAGAATTTGATGTGTCCAAGGTAAATAATTACCATTGCATAATAATACAGCAACACATCATTTAATAAGGGGTATGGTGCTAATCACACCAACAAATAAGGTCATTAATATGGAATTCAATGGTCAATTTAAGTCAATAATTTGATCGTATAGGAATGATGTTTTGGAATGTAAATGTATGATATTAAGGGAAGGAAGCTGAATAAAGTGAGCCTTGTGATTAGTTACTTTCAATCACAATCTTCAGTGTCAAGGTGTCTAATTTTAAATTGTTGAGAACAACTTTGATAGTGGTGATTAAATTATTATTTTGAATAGTTTGATTAGTACAATCTAATCAATAGTTTGGATCTTATAGTGATAGATTATAGGTTTGTAGCTATTTATATATAAGATGCTTGAGATAACTTGCCTAGAAGACCCTAACCAATTTATTTTGTATATCCATAGATTTAATTATGTTTATTTAAGACTATTAAATTGTTATGATGTTTCCTTGTTAGGTTTTAAGAACACCTAGTCATATGAAGAGGCAAGGAGGACAATCAAGGGAAGTTAAGACAAACAAGATTTATCCATGACTAGGAAGACAAAGAATGATCCAAAGACAAGAAAGAGAAAAGGTTTACCTTAAGAGAAGCCCTTTTACTTTGATAACAAGGTAGGTAGAATATTAGGATTATAGATGAAAATGTAGATAATTTTTAGGTAAAAAAAATTACTAATTTAATAAAGTTGTATGTGAATAATTGTGATAAATAATTAACATATGTTAGAAACTTCCTCATGCTTCTTGATTTGAGAATGCAAAAGAAATTTAACTAAGCTATGTTCAATTATATATTTTGTTAAATTTTGTGCTTAATGGATAAATTCAAATCTTTAAATTTGATGTTTAGCTAGAATATTGCATTATCCATCACTTCCATCGAGTTATTCTAGCTCAAAAAGGTATGTTATGACTTTTCAATATATGCCCACTAAGCAAAGGTCTCTTTGTGACCTGTGACTTGGAGGATTTTACATGAGCATGTATTCAACTCCATTGTATTAATCTCATTACAAATTATTAATAAACCAAGCATATTATATGGTATTTTCTTATGTAGGCATCTGGGATAGAATAACATTATTATATGCATGCTAAAGTAGAGATTCATTATTAGTTTACATGTAAATTAAAAAGTTTAATTTAGAATGTCATTTCTTGTTATCATTTCTCACTCTATTAAAGCATGACTATGTATAATTATGTTTAAGAGCATATTCATTTGCAATTTGTTTTTGACATTAAGAATATGCAAGCAAAGATAGTCTTTTTTAACATGGAAGCATTGATTCATGTTTTTCGAAACTCCTTACCTGAGGCATGACATTATTAATTTATAATTAAAAGCATGATAAAATTAACATCAATAAGGACGTTGTTACACCCCATTTTTTTCCTAGGCTGATTTTTTGGCATACATTTTTTTTTTTTTTTTTACATATAGACAGCTCAGATCATCCCATACCAACCTGAGTAGCCTACGAAAAACATAGGATATAACACATCATTACACACCCACTTTCCTTAACAATGTGGATCCCATCTCCCGGGTACACCGTCAAATCAGGATTCATGACTCCTGAATTAACTGTTGAACTCGCGCAATGTTACTCCTACTAGACCCAATACTCCTAACCCATACCAGTAGGAGAACCGGTCTAATAGAAGTCTGAACCCCCACGGTTAAGTTCCATAGTCATGTAATGACCTCACCATCAAAATAAAATACATAACATCCTCAGATAAATTATGGCACTCCACACACTATATCACCAAGACAATAAAGTAAAACAGTGAATGGAAACTACATCACAAGAATAAGATCCAAGTCCAACAAATACAATATCATCCAACTAGATACATAAGTCAGAATCACCCTCACATAATACAAGACAAAAATAACAGTCTCACTGAATACATCCAACAGCAACAATCAACTAACCAGAATGTCTCAGAAAATCACAGATCAGATCTCCTCCACTAGCCTACTGATCACGATCCCACCTAAAACTGGGTGGCGTCAAGTCTGCCGAGCCATTGGAAAAATATAGATAAAAAGGAATGAGCTACGCCCAGTAGGAAAGATAGCTAGTAAAAACTCACATGCAAGAGAAGGATAATAGCAAAAGTATAGGAATACAGCATAACAATGTAGGGTGGAAAGGCACTCTCAGTCCCAGACTCCGACCAACCACAGTCACCCCAGTCACACCAGAGTAGCTCTCCTCTAGGCTTCCAGGTAGCATGCCAGTGGGATCGCCCATCTCGAAACATGCACGGTGCTTAGGCAAAGCATGCCAGTGGGATTGCCCATCTCGAAACACGCATCATAACGCCTAGCACCCGACACCTCAGCGTCAATATAGCATGCTAGTGGGATTCGCCCACTCGAAACACGCATGGCGCCTAGGCAAAGCATGCCAGTGGGATTCGCCCACTCGAAACACGCATCACAACCTAGCCTGGGGTTCCAGGTAGCATGCCAGTGGGATTCGCCCACTCGAAACACGCATGGCGCCTACCAGTCACATGTACACTGTGGAAGCTAAGTCTGAACCGCACAGTTACCTACCACAACTACCCTAAAACATCATATAGGGTCTATAGTAGTCCGGTCCAATATGCCAATCCATGAAATATGCCAACACTGAGTAAACTGACTCAAACCATGCCATTGCCATCCAAGCAACACAAACTGTACCAAAATTCTGACTATTCTGGTAGCACTTACCCAAATGTCACACTTCCTTCCAACAAATCTAGCTACACTGAATTTATGGATAATTTCCAACAGTAAATTTCAACTTGGCTATGTGATTTCCTAAAATCACCTTTTTCTCACTTCAGGAACTTTTTAAATTCCAAAATCAATTTCCGCCCTTTATCCATTTTCCGAAATTCGGAATAAATTTCCGAATAAAATTTAAATTCCACATATATCCTTTTTCCAAAAATTCGGATTAATTTCCGAAATTAAATTTTAAATTCCATATATTTCCCGAAAATTCGGATTAATTTCCGAATTAAATCTTTTCCTCCGCCCGTTCGTTCGCCCGAATCCCGCTGAATCGAGGACCCACCGGCCGAATATTTAATCCAATTTCCAGCCGACGTTTAGCATTTAATTATTAATAAATATTGAATAATTACAATTACTTAATTAACAAAACCGAAATTAATCTAATCCATCCCCTTCCTCCACCCGGCGCCCGCGAAACCCTAGCCGACGATTCCTCCGAAAAATTTCGTTTTCCCCGTCGATTTCCGGCGACCGAGATCAAAGAGAAGTAAAATCCGATGTTCGTACTATCCTAATTTGTCAATAATGTCATTAATTTCTATGATTCAATCAAATTTCCCGCCGAAGTTTTCATCCGATCCTCATTTAACAATTTATGAAATTAAACGAACAATCTATGAAATTAAACAATTTTCAGCATTTGATACAATCTTAACATGATTAAAGTCTATAATAGAATCCCCAATTGCTCGGTAAAATTTCCAATTTGACGGGTATAATTTTTCCGAAAACCCTAAAATGCTAAATCAATAATTTGCATTAATCACTTTCAAAAAAACACAATTCACATGCTTTGGTAGTTAATTGCAAAGTAATTCATATTTTTAATTCGCTAATTAACGAAATTTAAACTGAATTTCCTACCTTTTTCTTCTCCGGCGACGGTGGCGACGGTGAAGCTCGCACGCGACCAACCGCTGCTCCTCGCCGAACGAAACCGGTACCAATCGATTCTCCTCAATCACGCGAACCTCCAGGTACAAAAAGCCCCTTGAAAGGCTGCCGGAAAATATCGCCGTCCGCCGCGAACACCTCGTCTCCGGCCGCCGTTCGAAACCCTAAGGGCCGAAACGGTTCGGGTTAAATACCCCGCTTAAACCGGTAATAACCCGTTAACGACCCATTAAGTGCCGGTTGACCTTCTAATAACGCCGCTTAACCCAGATCAACCGGTTAATCTCCACCGCTGATCTCGTCCGTCCGATCCGCTTATCCGCGGCTTATCCAAACGCACGTGCAAACGCACTCGGCGAACCGCCCCCGCCTTCGCTGAACCGCTCCGGTCCGGTTCACGCGCGGTAAAAACCAAATTCCGGTTTTTTTAAAAAATTTAATAGATTTTCGAATTTCCAAAAATCCAATTAAACAGGGAAAATTACTTAAAAATTCCCTCGGTGCTTCGAAAAATCCCCAGAAAATTTCAGAAATTCCAATAGCCTCCAATTGAGCTCCTGGCTCATCCTACTATCGATCTGAAATCATCCCAGCCAATTCGAATTATTGAAGATTAAACCTATAATATTTTACCGGGTATAACAATCTCCCCACCTTATCAGGAATTTCGCCCTCGAAATTCAGCAAGAAGTTCCGACCACTTTTCCGCAACATCCTGCTCTAGCTCCCATGTTGCCTCCCTTTCGTCATGTCTATTCCACAGAACCTTGACCATAGGAAACGACCTATTCCTGACATCTTTCAACATCCCAATCCAAGTCTAGTATAGAGTCAGAGACTAACATAGTATGCATAACTGCGTGCCTGCTCAAAGCATCAGCAACAGGATTAGCCTTATCCTCGCAGTAATTTATCACCAGCTCATAGTCCTTTATCAATTCCAACCATCTCCTTTGCCTCAAATTCGGTTCTAGTAAATCATCAATACGTGGTAAAGGGTACCGGTTACGAATCGTAACCTTATTCAATTCCCTATAATCCACACACAGCCTCATACTACCATCCTTTTTCTTGACGAATAAGACAGGGGCACCCCAAGGTGAACAACTGGGGCGTACGAGTCCTTTGTCTAATAGGTCCTGCAACTGAGTCTTCAACTCTGCTAGCTCGGCTGGAGCCATCCGGTACGGAGCTCTAGCAATAGGAGCTACTCCTGCCTCTAAATCAATCGAAAACTCCACTTCCCTAACTGGTGGAAGTCCAGGCAATTCCTCTAGAAAAACCATAGGGAAGTCTTTCACCACTGGAATATTTGACATAAGGGTAGTGGTGGCTTGACCATCTGCCACATAAGCCAACCAACCAGTACAACACTTCCTCACTAGTCTCTCTGCCTGAAGAATTGAGATCAGGGGAATCTGCCTATTCAGACCAAAGTATATCACATCCTCCGAACCAGGCACCCTGATCCAAACCTTCTTCTCGCAACAATCCATAACCACTACATGGTAGCACAACCAATCCATCCCCAAAATGATGTCGAACTCTGTTAGCGGCACACATATCAACTCTGTTATGAACTCGTGTCCACTAATCAGAATAGATCCATCAATCTTCTGAATAGTGGGAATCTCTTTCCCATCAGGAAGCCTAACCAGTAAGGATTCTTTTAAATAACCCTTGGATCCTGATATCTGATTCCATATCTTCTCAGCAACAAAAAAATGAGATGCACCAATATCAAACAAAGTCACGCACTGTATGTTACCAAAATAAAGCATACCTGTGATCACCTCTGGTGACTCTGAAGCCTGCTACTGAGTTAATGCAAATACTCTGGGCTGTCCCCCAGATGAACCAACCGGTCCTTTGATCCTCTGTTTCTTCCATTCTGGGCAGTCGTACCTTATGTGTCCTGGCTGCTGACAGTGGTAGCAAATCATCCCCCCAGTCCGAGTACCTGTCTGCTGCACTGGCCTCTCAGAAATAGGCCGTGGCTGGATCACACCCTCCTGGGTACCACGGTGATCTCTGTGTCTCTTGTCCTTTTCGTTCTGTTGGGCATTTCTGAATCCCTTTCTCTTCTTGTGAGTCTCTCTCTAGGCCTCCATCCGGATGTCAATAAGCTCAACGGATCTCGCAGCCTCCACTAAGTCACGAAATCTGGCAAATGGCTCAGTCATATATAATAGTAATCCTCTACCACTTATATAAAGAGTACAATAAGTGAAACGTAATAGCGTTTTAATGCCTACAAAGATTAGAGCATAATGCTGTGATGAAGTAGACGAAACATTTTATACTCAGACTAGGAATGAGATCAGATGCTATTACGGGCATAGTTTTGAAAATAGAGGTACTAATATGCATGAGTAGACTCCATAGATATAGTGTTCCATATTTTATGATCATATACTCCTTAGTTTTGCTGGAGTGTCAATTTCTTTTTAGGACTCATACGAAGTAATTGATGTTCCATTTCACATGATTACACACCTTGGTTTATGTAGTGCTAGTCATTTGATTACATACTGCCAAAATTATTAACTACTACATGCCTATTGAGTACATCTTAGAGACTATGGATGTGTTAGATTACATTATCAAGGAGTGTACATGTTTGTTGATAACCCTTTAGAATTATTAAGGCATTAACTATTGCAATTAAACTCCTCAATTGCTTGATAATAGTTTTTGAATATGATAAAGTGTTAAACATTCTTTTAAGCATCAAAGGACACCAAATTGGTAATGGGACACTCATCCTCATGTTTAGCTAAATCATTAGATAAGAAGCTTACAATAATTATTGAGGTTACAATTGATACCAAATAAGTTAAGGCACTTTGTGTTCATTGATGAGGATTCAGATGAGTGTAATTCTTCAGTGATAGTGTCATAGCTTTTTTATCTATTTTATTTGGAAAGAAAAAATCTCTAATGTGATAATTTAAAAAAGTTGGTGTGTCTTAGCTGTGTTGATGTTTGAGCATTTTATTTCATGAGGTCTTAGTTGTAGTGATGATGTTTCCTTTATAGAAAGTGCTGTACTTGTATAAAACTTTTAATAGGTTCAATTATAAGTTGTGTATGTCTTTTATATTTTTTTTTAAGTTGCTCATATTTCACAATGAATGGTTTGTGCATCATGGTGATATGTTGACACTTTTTATTATGTATGGATTTTATTAAATGTTTCGCTAGGATTTCATTAGTATAATCTAGAAATAGTTGTGTTTAGTAGAGTTTTATAGGTTGATTGGTCCACAAAAGAATGGGGATCATTCAAGCCTAGCCAACATGAGCATGATTATCATATTCAAGTACTGTGAGTTCTATTTTTAAAAGAAGGAAATTATGGGGAGGATTCCTCACCACATACATCAATTGGAACAAGGCTTTCGTTACATTGGATCATTTGAAAAAACTTTTACTAAAAAAGTCATGGTGCGATATATCCAGTGAAATTATCAAACCTTTCCTTTTTGCGTAAGTGCAACCAACATTATGATAATCAATCTAATCTACATGTTAAATAATTCTACCTTAATTTCTATACATCAAGGTTAGCATCAAAATATACAAACTATTGAATATCAACTACTTACATTAAAAATATGCGCTCATCCACATTATGTTTTGCTTATTCTCATGGCTTTTATATCATACAAAAGAAAGTAATATGTCATACTTGTATGATTTAGTCTTGTTAACTAAAAGAGAAAGGAATTAAGATAAAAATGTTATAATGTTGTTATAAAAATATGCTATCATTTATCTTATTATAAAAATCATGTTGTTAAGCTTAGAATTGTTAACTTAATAATGCAATTGTATCACACAAGCAGAATTTTAGAAATCTTTTTTTACTATAATAAAAAAATAATAAAAATGAGTAAAAGTTGTACATCTTACAATATGTTCATTATTATTGTAATTCTATGAGAAATTTATGTACTTAAAATAGAATTGTTGGATAGATGGTTTGTCAAAAATATCACCTCTATGTGTTTATCAGCTTCATATGATATATTTATTTTACTTCTATAAGCTATCACTTAAATTTGTAATTGCACTCTAAATCACTTTGGTAAAGTAAAGAAAGTTGTTGGACTTATCCCAAAAATCACGAGGTTCATAAAAATGTAAATATTCCAGTTTTATAGCTTACAACAAGTGGTTGAAAACATTGTTATACCTTATAAAAGAGCGTCCTCTACTTAACGTAAAAGATTTGCTAAAACATTGTAATGCCTTATAAAACATTGTTATACCTTTGTTTTGTTAGCTTTAAAAATGCACATGATGCTTTTGTAGTAGCATGTTTCCATTGTACGCATAACCTAAAAAACTAAATTAGAATAGTTAGCCATATAGCTTGAAAAGTTAAACTTTTAATTTTTATGAGGATTTTTAGCTAGGAATAAAAACAAACATGTTTACTTTTCAAAACAAAAAACATTATGCTATACTTATTTATGCAATATTTTTTGTTAACAATGGAGATTAGTTGCACTGTATTTAATCAATAACTTTTTATTAATAAATAAAAAACATAGTGCCATAGACATTTAAATAGTTCATTTCCCATTAGTAAAATATTTTTAAATATTTTAATGGCATGACCATAAAAAAATACTTTATTATGATTTATATTTGATACAAAACTAAACAAAACTACTAAAAACTTAAATAAAATAATAAAATTCATAAACTTTATAAATTTTTTGTTTGATAATTTTTTGAATGATATAGTCTTAAAAAATGTTTGTAAAAACTATAAACACTAAAGAATACCATCTAGAAAGTTAAGCTTTCCAAAAAAAAAAATAAGCAAACTCTTCTTAACTAATTTATAAATTAAAATACCATAATGCCTCAAAATTTTATAAAATAAAGATGTATGCCATACAATAAAAAACATTAACCATGCTGACCATTTTTAAAAAAATAGAATGTCTACCACAACAAATCTCAAAAATTATCCTTCTCATGAATACCAAATATTCTACAAAAACTTAATTATAATTAAATAATAGAACATAAGAGCCTTAAATATTATAAATGAAATTACATGGTAAAAACATTAGATGTATAGTAAATTTGCTGATAACCCATACATTAATAAGAGATTTTGTCATACTAGTACATAAAAAATAAGAAAAATGATTAAATATAACATAGTAAGAGGCTTATTAAATTTAACCATTGTAGGTCATTTTGTTTATTGATTACGTAATTTTGGTAGAATAATAAAATCATGTTTTAAATAAAAGAAGGATGTAACTTCTAAAAGAATCTTAGAACATTGAAACAGATTTGTTTGATCTTATACTTCGTGTGAGCTTAGGAAGAAAAATTATGAATTTGTCATAGTAAATGACTATTTTAGGTATACATGAGTCATATACTTTACAAAAAAGTGAATCATGTAAATAATTTTAAATATTGATAACTATATTGCAAAATGAGTTTAGATAAAATTTAATTTCCATTAGAAGTGATACTGGAGAAGAATTTAGGAATGATTAATTTCTTGAATATTTAAATAATAATAAACATTCTCACACATTCTTTAAACTAAAGCTCCACAATAAAAAGACCTAATTGAGAGGAAAAGTAGAACATTATTAGATTTAACTTGAGGAATGTTGAATGAGTATGAAATAAAAAAATTCTTTTGGTCAAAAGCCAAGGCTATAACACGTTATGATTTAAATAGATTGCTTTCTTAGCCTTAATTAAAAAAATTATCATATAAAAACTAATGATTACTCATTCACCTATAATTGGTTGTATATGTGATAGATTTCAAATTTTAGATTACACTGAAATGATGAACTATTCAACATTGTCAACTATATTAATGATGAATCCTATGCAAAATTTGAAAAACTCAATAATACATACAATTAATCTACATCATCAGTGTGTTACTTGCTATAAATGATATATATTATTTTGTGTAATGAATGAATGTATTGGATATCTGCTTCATCCATCTTGACCAAACCTTTTTAGTATTTAGAAAGGAATAACATATTCCATGCTTTAGAGGTAGATTATTTTGTTACAATTCCATGAAATTGGCAACTTTGTTACCCTCTTTATAATTATAACTCCAAAAAAAATATGGGATAAATTTATTATTTTTGTTAATCTAATTATCTTAAGTGGGATAGGTGCAATTGTGTTATAACTTGACCTTGCATTACTTTGATCATTATCCTGTTACTCAATAAATTCATTAACAAATTGAATTTTTTATCAAATAACACCTTGTAGCAAAGCTAACAAATGTTACTATATTGCAGATTTTCTATCCCAAACAGAAGAAGACTTCAATTATTTTAACCATATGCTTGCACATAATTCCTGCAAACCTAGATATCAATCATTATGGTTTGACTAGCCATGAGTGTTAAGTTTGTGCTTTTGAGGTAGGGGAGAGATGCATTGAATTACCTCCTATTGCATATTTCTTGTTAAAGTAAATTGTTGTCCTAGTGCAAACCAAAGTATAAAATTGCTTTTTTATGCTAATTATATGAGCTAAAAGCATTGAGAAGTGGTGTAATTTAGAATATTGAACCAATAAAAAAGATTTAGAGTAAATTATTTTTTATATTTTAAATTTTTTTTAGCTTTCTAAATTTCCTTATTTTTGGGAAATCCAAGAATATGTAAAATTTTATCGATAGTCAATGATAACCATTTTATTTCCATAAATTGTTTATTAAATCAGAGAAGGTAAATGCTTATGCTTGCTTAATTTTTAATGCATTAGAAAAGCTTGGACATACTTTTTTAAACTTATCATTGGCTAAAATTCAATGACCAAGAGAATCACCATTCAAGTGAAGTAAATAATTGTTGCCATCAAGAACTTCAAACTTCTCAAAATTTTAGCAAATAGGAATCTTTTTTAAGGATACTTGTAATTAGAATTCAAGACATTTGTTGACGTTTAGGGTCCTAAGACAAAAAGTTTGAATTCATTATAAATCCTTATTCCTAATTGAAATTAATTTTGATTTGAAGCTAAATGTGCATTTTTCATTCAAAGTCTAGAGATAAGTATTTGTTATTCAATAATAGTGTATATGTTTTGAAGCATAATCATTAATGCAATTGGTCCACTTCTAGACATAAAATGAACTCATTTTCTTGTCCAAATTTTAGTATTTCCTTGTCACATAACTTGGCTAGATGAAGATCAAGGTCTTCAATGACCACTATATTTAGGAAAAATATTTAGCCGTTGCATACTTTATGCTTTTATGTCCATGAAGATTTTATAAATCTTGATAGTTAAATTTCTCTTAATTAGAAAAAGGATGTCTATTGACCTTATCTGCATCACCATACAAGAAGCCATTTGTTTCCAATCTACTACACTTCAAATATTACTTAGCAATTTATTTGTCATTAAAAAGAATTTGGAGATTGATGTCAGGCCATGCTTCATAAAAATATGTCTACCACTAAAAAAGAATAGCTCATTCTTCCATCATGACATCTTTCACTTTAGTTTTTTAATTATTTATTGGAAGTAGCTATTTTCGTTTATACAAATTTAAAGACGACAATCTATATATTCAATTGGAATAATAACTCTCTCAAAGCCAAAGTTGCTACTTAATTTCTTTTGAAACCACCTTACACATGTTGGTAATAATGAAATTATCTTTTTCTTAATTCTTTGATGTTTACTTGTTGCTTGATATGCTTTCAATAGCATATAAAAGCTAGATATTGTTCTTTTGTCCTTCTCAAATGAATCTTACCCATTTCCTACATGTGTAATTATTTTTTAATGCCCTAGTTGGGTATTGTGTGAGATATTTTCGATGATTTTGAATATTATTTAGAGCATTATTAAAAACTTTTCTTTTACTAATATCAATAGCAAGACAGAAAGTGGGTTCCATTACTTAAGCCTACTTAATGCATTCAAAAAGACATTGGGCTATGTCGATAAAGATCTACAAGCTATCAAGAATATTAAGAAACAAATTGATAAATTTTTAGCACAATTGAGTTTTGTGAGAACCATAGTTAAGTAATCCAAATCAATTGCATGATATGCACTCATTAGATATATTTTAGCATGCAACTCTTCTCTCTTAGTTTCATATTCAATGACCTAATTAATTCTTGACTTAGTTGAATATTATTAAAAATCTCTCCCCCTTTTTATAAATCCTAATTATTCAAGTGAAATCGTTTTACAATAAGAGTGCAATAGGGTGTCAGTGAGTGGCTTGAAAATACCTTTTTGTGAAATTACACATACTAATTGCCCTATAATCATTAAAAGATTTTATATTCCTATAAGTTTTGGATTCAAAGCTAAGTTTCCACTTATGATTCCATTAAGCGTGGGTGAGCCTCGCAACAAAAACTTCACTATATGTACTGCATCGTATGTAATTATGTTGTAACATTTAATGAAACATTGTCTATTAAAACAATCCATATTGGATTGCTATGTTGGTTCATTTAAAATACGATCTCTTTTATCTAGTCGACTATAATTTGATTCATTAACTCCATATCGTCTAACTCAGTAACTTAAAAGGGACACAACTAAGAAGATTTTCATTGTCCAAACAACCAAAAACAGGTATTAATTTTTCATTATGGTGAATTGCTGTATATTGTTCTTTTTCTTCTTACAAAGTTAGTAGTCCCAAAATATCTTTAATGTAATTTATATTAAATTATGTTCTTTTTTGCTCTTCCATAACATGGAGAATTGTGTTGTTTCTTTCCTAATCTATAAGCTATTTAATGTTTTCCTTTTGATACCAGTACATCTCCACTTTGGTAGTTCCATCCAATAAGTAATCATTACCTTTAAGATGGTCAGCTATCACGCTCTTACTTTGGTAAGATTTAGGTTTTTCATTTTATACATTTACAAATTCTTCATCATGTTTGATAACCTCAAAAATAATATCAAGATGCCTATTTTTTCCATGACTTTAAATATTCTTTAAACCTCTTTAGCTTGATGGACAAAGCTTTCAAACTTATACAATCGCATCTCCTTGCAATAGTTTTCATGAATGTATCATATTTATGCTACATATTTTAAAGTCTAAATTGTTTCAACTTTCAGGTTGACATCATTATCAGCTTTAGCACTTATGGAGTGCAATATGATCCTATTTAGCAAAGGTGATCTATAGTGGATGCTAAAGCTGAATCTTACCAAGCTATTTTCCTTGAATCTCTATAAACCTTCCCATAAGCATCTCCCATTCCATTTCCTAACCCGTGTGAATGAAGTGCCAATGAATAGTAGACCTTTTAGGCTACATTGATTTACTTAATCTAAGAAGTCATACACCTTCTTCAACCATGGGAAGGAGTTCCCCTTATATTCAGCATTACATAAAAATATATTGAAATCTTCTCCAATAAGCGAAGAGTTACAAATAATCACTACAACATTTTAGTGGTTTTCCAAGGAAGTTTCCTTTTCTAACTAGAGATTTTGGCTTTAAAAAGGAGTAATGAATAAAAAAATTTCATGTTCACCATTTGATTAGTAAATAAATGAATTTCTCATCATTAACCATTACTTGGTAATTGAATTCATCCTTCTAAACACATAAATTTTATTAGACATGTTACAAGATAATGATAAAATTGTGACCTCCTCATCAACTCAAACCATTATATTCCTTTATGACATAAGCACAATTAAAAATTTAACCAAAATTTTTAACATTAAAAGATGTTTAACATAGAAACCAAGCTTTTGTTTTTTTTTACTTTCTTGATATTCTTGACAAGAATGTTATTCATTATTTGTTAATTAGATCACAATTTGAATGGAATGAGAGCTTTTATGGGATGCATTAGAGATCCTAAACTTGTCTGGTACTTTCCATAAATTCTAGTTAATAAACTTTCACAGAATAGAATCAATTCCTCCTCCTTTGAGTGAATTAGTAAAGGAACTTTTGTCATCTCATTGCACTCCTTACTATATCATTCCAATGATTGAGCAACACCCAAATAGCTACTTGAGAAAGAATGAAGAATGAAGAGAACCTTTGAAGTATGGGAACAATTGTTGCACAAGAAGGATGGTAAGACTTTGAGAATATCTAAAGTGTAGGGACCAAAAGGGATAATTGTTTTAAATAAGGTATAGGAGAGGGATTCCAAATTGATATAAGTAGTCCATAAGCTTCCAAATGATGGCAAACCATTCAGTGGAAACATTGGTTTTGATCCTATGAGAAATCCATTGTTAAGCATACTACAATTGAAGAAATTTTTGCATAATTAACAAAATAATAAGGGACCCTGAAGAAGAACAAAAACATTAGTTTAATGTAACACCTAAACAATGAAGGCTAAGATGTTACAAGTATCTTGATGCATTTATTTGATTCAATAACAATAGAATATTTAATATTTGATTTTTTAAAATAATATGCAGCTTTTTATTGGGCATGTTTTTGAAATTTCCTTAGAGTTGACCTCAAAATCTTACCTATATCTCCTTTCCTTATTTATCTTAGCATTTGAATTTGTGTTACATCATTATGATCAATTTTTTTCAAAATATTTAATATTTGAATTATGTTGCATTTGCATTATTTAATATTATGCTTTTTTATAGTAGCCTTGATAGCACTTGAGCATGTTATCATATTACACAATTTCGTTGATTTGAAACTCCATAATTTTTTATGATTCTTATTCTAGTGTTAAAATATTTAATTAAATCCACCACAATTCAAAGCCAGAAAACACTTAGCCACATCAAGTTCAACATGGTTGCTTTGACCTTTAATCAAGCAACTATGAAAGAAGCAGTTTAATAGATTGCAACATTGTTGATGAGGTGAGTAGTAGCAACTCAAAAGAATTTCATACCAAAAGTTAGAGAGTGATCCATGTTAAAATGAAAATCAATATTCCACTTGAAGGCACATAGTTTGTTTCAATCATAGAATTCAACAAGAAAAATTCTCAATTAAAGTATGTTGAATATGGCAAGAATTTTAGCAATTTCATCTCAATAAAGATGACCTCAATCTTGCCTTTAAAACTTGATATAATTTTGGTTCTAACTAGACATGAATCCTTTGCCTTCCAAAAAGTGTGCTTAATAGTGATAAAAATCACTACACTATAGGTTGTGCATCCTAATATACCATAATGAGAACAACAAAGATGATGTAGAGCTTATAAGTACAATGTAAGTATAAGATGCTACTAATTTTCCTCATTGAAAATTTTTCTGATTGGAAAATTTGAACCATTTGTCACCGGCCCAATCACATAACCACTCAACTTCTTATTTATATTCATATGAATGAAAAAAATTACTAGCATCTAAGATATAAAAAATATTCAGGGGTATAGAAACATAAACTCATAGAAAGTTAAATCATTTTTAATATTTAGCCTTATATATATTAAGTTAGCGAAAGATAATCTACTGAGAAATGACTAAAATATTAGCAACATTAACAAATGAGAAAGTACACAACAAACAAAGGGAAGTCGTTACTAAGAAATTCTTCCTCAATATGATAGTCTTGCGTTTTGTTAAATGATAGTGTTACAAAAAATGGGTGAATTATGAAAATTATAAACTTATACAATCTAAAGAACATATAATGAAAATTTTCCTCTCTATTAATGGCTTTTAAAAAATGTCGTTTTCAAAGAAATTTTTAACTTTAAAAACCTTGTGTGCAATGAAGCATTAGGAAATGAATATCAAGTTGCTAAATCCACTTAGATTTACATTCCCACTAAAAAAAAAATAGGAAAAAATACCAAAAATATTTTGCAAAATCTAAGTAATACCTACCACTAAGCAAAATGATTGTGCTTGGTAGCCAACAAGACCCCACAATTGTGAGGCAAAAGAGCCCTATAGACCAAAAAAAACTTACAACACATGCCATAGATAACTTACAAATATTCATGTAGAACCCCTACAACTTGGTAAAAGACAAATACAATGCGCAATACATTGTCCATACAATGTGAGAAAGCAAACATGTACAGTCTTGAATCATATGGGCCTCATAGGATGATTTGAATTTGCTTTAAAAATCTAACATACTAGAAATACATCAAGATTAATCTTGATGGTTGCTAAACCATTAAGAGCAAATTCCTCCATGTGTTGCCACATAATGTGGATGTTTTTATACTATCCTTTATCAAAAAATCATCGCTTCTACAAAGAAATTAATCTTTTCTATTTCATAAAACAATAGCTTACACAAACTTTTAGCAAAAATAGCACATGGTTCTGTTATGAAAAAACTACAACAAAGGTTCATAGGGTTAAAATTATGAGCCAAAGATGACTTGGGCTACCAAGTTTATTACTTAAGAAGATGTGTGAGCATGTCTAAATATTAAGGAGATGTAGAGCCAAAGCATGGGTTTTGAGATCCACTGTTAACTAACATAGGAAAATTTAAAAAGTACAGTGAAACAATGTAGTTGTTCTTTATTATTAAAAGTTGAAATAATGCAAATTTATTTGGGCAAGTGTATGTGTGTATGTGTGTGTACTTGTGTATAGAATAACATAAGATAGTGATCAATGGTGATAAGATGAAGGCACCATTATCACCATAGGTATTTATTAAGGAATACTTAAGCATGGATGAGTGTTTCCTGCACTAATATGTAATAACATCTTAGAACAATATCATGGGTTGACAAAATTTTGGTGGATAATGGCATGTAATAAGAAGTATATGCAGCTTCCAAAACTTGTTCATGAAATCATAAATTGTAGTTTTATAAGTGTTGTGACTAAAAAATAGTGGTTGTCATTTTTGTGCAATTACTCTTAGGAGACAAGCACAAGATATTTTAGTCGCAAGGGTTTTAGTGTCAAAATCTTAAACACTTCATCATTATAGGAATAGCTTATGGTACTGGTCAGACATCATCATAATAATAGTGCATTTTAGTAACCAACCATCAAATAGGAATACTATAAGTAAATAATAATTACAATTCAACTAATCCTCAAAGGAAAAGAAGTTTATTGTGAATAAGAAAAGTATTGCACAGATTTTCATAATAGTATGATTAATAAATTAGAACATCTACCTGATCAAAAGTTTAGGAGACTCAATCAAACATGTCTAATTTAATGCTTATCCGTACATGATTGCCTCTTTAAGCACTTTACCACATTTACAATGTTGTTGTTATTTTATTAAGTCTAAAGTAATTTTTAGCTTTGTAGATATATGATCTATGACAATACACATGGTGTGTGGTCTAGTAAGAAGGAGTGAATTACTAGAAAAAAAACTTTAACATCCAAAAAACTTATTGAAAAAATATTTTATAGTAATTATTTTTTAATATCTAAAAAGATTGAGTATTTATACAAAAGCATTGTGCAAAACTTAAAATTTTTTTATAACACATTAATTTTTTAGGAACCTAAAAAAATATTTATGAAATGAAAAATTTACAAACAAAAACAAAGTGGATAGATGCATTTTCGTTGTTTAGCTTAAATTTGAACCAACATCCATCTCCATTGTATGCCAGCCAAAAACTTAACTAACTAATATAAGCCATTTACAGAAAGATAGGTAGGTGAAAAACTCACAAGAAAAAAATAAAACAAATGGGTTACAACAACCTAAAAATCAAATAAAAAAGTAGAAAAAGAAAGCTTGTTGTGACACAGATAAAAAAATAGATGCATACAACGATATTTTGCTTGATAATATATATTATCCTTATATTATAGCTTAATGTCATATGTTTGATCAAATGCACTCTCTAATGCAAGAGAAATTTGAATGACTTAACACTTCTATCACACCACATGATCAAGCTCTCCATAATGTATTACCAATCACATGCACTAACCCGATAAAGTTTTAGAAGTTCTCAACAACCACATGTACTCTCATAAAATATAGGATAACATAACTAGTAGATGGTGCTATCATTATTATGGTTAAAAATTAATGTCATTTTTTACATGACTTACTTAGTTGTTATATATATACTTCTTGGCTACTACTTCATAATTTTATAGTATGCATCATGGATTCTTCATTTTGCCTATAAGTTTACCCACTTATGTTTACGTTTGGATTTAAGAGCTAGGGGTTCATTAGTAATAAACATAGAGATTATCAAAGTGATTGCTTAATGATTCTCCATTGAGCCTGTAACTTCTTGGCTATTAAACTATTATATTCAACTTAGTTGTTCCCTACTGTGTTTTTTAGCAACACTTTTGTAGGTATTCATGGTGTTACCAAATGATAGAGTGACTCCAATGGTTGATTAATTTTGTGAATATTTTATTTATTCTTTGGTATTAAGGATAATGAAAATGTTACTAATTCATTGCATAATAGTTTTTTTGGTGATATTATATTATAAATTGTATGTATATTAGATTCTATAACTACTTGATTTTTTTACAATATTTTTTTTAAAAAATGTTAAGTACCAATGGTATTATGTTGTGAAATTATGAAAAATGTCAATGAAGGCTTGTCATAAATGTCCATTGCTTTTGATTTGAAATTCCTTCCTTAGTATGATGTGATTTAAATTCAAATATTCCTGTAAAGTAATATTAGCAATGATTAGGGCAAACAAGCATCTGGTTATGATAATAGGATTTTGAAAGCATGGGTGCTTTGCACGGTACAAAAACAAATATCATATCATATGACATCATTTGACATGAAGTAGAAAAGATCTATCATCATAATACAACTAATCCCTTAATTTGATTCGTCTTACCTAGTATGGAGTATGAATGTAAGAGATTTGAACTTTATACAGCTGCCTAATACCTTTGCATGTCTTTGGATTCTCTTGTACATCCCAATTATTTTTTACTTTGTTGATGTCATCACCATTTCTATCATGGAATTCACAATTCCATCTCCTTTGAAAATTCAACTCTAGTGAACAATTTTTCTCTTGTCTTATGCTTGATTTTTTAAACAATGTTTGTAAACTCCTAGAGAATGCTTATTTGACCTTACACTTTTTGAGAAGTATTATATAGTCCATTTTTATGACTATGTTATTTATGTTCTTGAGAAATGGCTTCTATTTTTTAAATTTTTTTCATTACATATAATTCTAGTATAACAATCATTCCCACAATGATTCTTCATAAAATTATCAACATTAGCTTTTGCATTTGAAGTGGAGAGCACCTATTCACAATTGCACAACTTTGGTACCTCATTAATGAATATTGACAAATCAAAGCTCAACTATATGATGATTCTCCTAGGATATTTCTCCAATTGAGAGTTGAGGTGTAATCATAATGATGCGAACTTGTCCAAAACTAAAAAACATTGGTCAACCAAGAATGTATATGACGGAAAGGAAGGAGTGGCATCCTGGTTCTTTTATACCCAACATCCTGGTCCATATTATTAAAATTTAGTTGATCGATATGCTTGATTTCTTGTGATTTAAAATTTGAAATTCGAATAGCACATGTTTAAATTTTTGAAATAGACAAATTAAATTTTTAATTTTTAATTTCCAAATATGAGATTTAGAAGTATGGTTGAATAACATGACTTGAGAGACATCAGGGAGGCCTTGATAGCATCATGCTTCATGCCATACAATGAGCTTGTAATTTTATCAATAATATTACTATTATTATCCCTTATCCTTAATATTATTATCAAAAAATGAATGCGTAACAAAGATGTGAATAAGATTCTTCAATGAGGAGTTATTTGACAGATCACAATAAGAGTATTAAAAATGGAAAATGGTTTGTTATGCATATAAGAATATATTAAGAAATCAATATATGAAAAAAAAAGAATAATTGTTGAAATATCTTATAGTAATATCTTACCTTGATTTTGATATTTTAGGAGCTTGATATTGTATATCAAAAAGGGATAATTAAGTTAGGTTTAACTTGAATGGATGAACGATGGCGTAAACAAAATTAAACTTGTTTTTCTCAAAGAAAATATGTGTTTTAAGGAGGCATGGTTGAGAAAATTTAAAATCTTGACGTGTGCTTGTAAGATGTATAAAACATTAGCCACAAAGGGGATATAAAGAGGCTGAGTAAAGGAATACTTGGTAAAAAGCAAGGTAATATAGGTGGAACAAAGAGGGTTAAACATTCGAAGCCTTGTAGTTCCTGTCTTAGGAGAAGACCATTACATGAATTTCATGGTATGATGACCCTTCAATGCATACAAAAAATTTAGCTATGCTCTAAGGAATATTGAAAGTAAATTACCTTGTTAAATTTGTAAGTAGAACCTTCAAAAAGTTGTTTGGATAAAAGCTAGTTGATTTTCTTTTGTGAACCTTTTTTTAAAAGAGGAACCCCTCATACCTGTGATGAAAGAGAATTTTTATTATCATACAATGGTTGTTTATCATTCCTTTCTCATGAAATGTTTCTAGAGGAACCATGCATGATTTTGTGACATTAAAATATGGTGAGGAAATTATTACAATTATTATTTATAGATGGAAACGACCTCACCATTGATTAATGATATTGATGTATGCTAACTTTAGTGCCTTGCAGATAGTGTAAATATGTTAGCCATGTGAAAAGTAAAGCATGATTGATGTTACAAATTATTAAACCATGGTATAACAAATTCTAATGCTTATGTGTCTCAAACTTAAGTCAACTTTTCCTTTTCTTATTTATTTACTAAAACTTTGACTCCAAGCAAGTATTTCAATTCTTTTCCATATAGTAAATCATAAGAAATCTAAAAACTTAGCCAAGAAAAATTATATATGTTATTTGACTTCATCACATATTTGTAATGCATATGTGGATTGTAAAACCATGTATGAAGGTGTGACGCTTATTATATAAAAATTTAAAACTTAAATTCTTCGATCAACCATGATTTAGAACTATGAACTCTAGCAAATACCTTAGTACAAATATAACGATTGATTATAACTAGCCTTAATTTTCCTTGAGAAGCATGGAACCATTTCTTTGCTAAGCTATTATTGGAACAAGTTAAACCCTTAAGAGATCTCAAATGACTTTGTATGTGTGTGTATGGCCCTTGGTTTCTAGGTGGGAAGCCTTTTATATTTATGTTTAATTAAATAAAGGAAGACTAGGTATGGCATTGAATGGTTGGGAACCAAAGAGTTTGTTATCACTAAGAATGCTAAGGCTATTTTTAGACTTAATATTATATGGAAAATCCTTAGTGGGTCCTAAATTGGAGATTTGAGGTTCTTTATATGGCTACCTACGGTAGGCATAGACTTGGAATTATGGTTAAAGGCTTACAATTGATTTATGGAAAAGGAATCTATAATAGAATATCTTAGTAATCGACTCAAAAATACCATTATTGAAGCTCTTTACATATTGTAAATTAAGATTTGATTAGCGATGCTCACATTGAGTGCTTTGAAGAAGGTAGAATAGCTTGGAATAAGACAATGGAATTTATTAAGTTTGACCCAGGAATCTAAAAGGATAAAATTTTGTCTAGACCCTTATGGAAATGAGTGACCTTATTTAATCTCTTAAGGCTTTTGAAGGCACCATCGTTAGAGACCTTATGGACATATGATAGCTTAGGAGAGAATTAGGTTACGTATGGTGACTCAATGTTGGGTTTAGATCTTATGAGTCACTAGTGATACTTTTTTAAGCTTATGCTTAGTTGTAATGGCAATCAACTATACGTGGACCTAATCATAAAAGAAAAGGAATTGTTAACATTATTATTAGGTCAGATAAGAAATGGTAATGGAAAACAAAAGGGCCAGAAAAAATACAAAAAGAATAGTTTATGATATTATGAATTATTGGAAAAGGTTTAGATGAAACATTATAGCATTTAGATAATAATTACTTTGCATTATTGAAATTTGAGTTCGGATGCAAAACCTAAATAGGCATAGAGCATGAAAAATACTAAATAGTTGTGGAAAAAGTTTAGTAGGATGCTACATCGTAAGGTCATTACTTTGATCAAGTGAGGATCAAGTGTAATGAGCCCTTGATCATGCATGCTGATTTAAGTGAAAAGTAAGATAAGATACATTATTGTGCTCGCCAAGAGGTACATACACAAGGTGTGTTTCCACTATAAAGGAGCATTATAACAAATTATAAGAATTTGTAGGATTGGTTAAATGTCATTACAAAACTTGTCCTAGTAGGGAATTATGAGACATATAGCCCCATGGAGAATCATATAATATAATATACCTTTTATGGAAGTCCATGTGGTTGCTAAAGGCTTCTTAAACCATATGGGATTGGCTTATGTGGTCAGCTCTCCTTTGTTGAGTGCTAGATGTCATGTGAAAAGGGTGCCAAGTTTTATCATGAATCTCATGTACAAAAGACTGTCTTAGATTAAATAGGGGACATTATGCCATAATATAAACACAATATATATATATATATAGATATATGTATATATATGTAAAAAGAAATATATACATATATGTATATATATATATATAAATAAATACATATATATATATACACATACATATATATTGACTTCGCTAGTAGATGGTGATGTCATTGTAGTTGTTAAAAACTAATGCCATTTGCCAACAAGATTTAATCAATTGTTACAAGCAAACTTCTTGGCTACTAAATATTAGTTTTGTGGTATGACCCAAGAATTTCTTATTGAGACTCTAATTTTATCCCCTCATATTTTTGTTGGACTTGGAAGAATGGGGTCAATAGTAATCAATTTAGAGATTATCAAAATGAGTGCATATATTGCATGATTTATCATCAAAGGTTATAGATTTGATATTTTTTGTGATTAGTTAGTTCATATTACACATGTGATGCTATTGGACTCTTATATTATGCCTGGTAGTTTCTTTCTAAGTTTTTTTAGTAATTTTTTGTAGTTTTGATGGTTTTGCCTTGGAATGGAGTTGATATAAATGGAATATTCATTCTACTCGTATTTTATTTATGTTTTTGTCATAAGGATGACAAAAATATTTTGGATTGGTAACATGAGAGTATTTTGAACATTATTATTTTATCAATTTCATGTGGAATTTGACAATATGATTATTGGTTTTTTATTCCATTTATTTTTTAAACAACAAATGCACATTAAAGGTACATTGATCTCCAAATATGAAATGTGAGAACAATGGCTTATCGTGAATGTACATTCCTTTAGATTTAAAATTCGTTTTTTAAGATGATATGATTTCGGCTTAGGCATGCTTATAAATCATAATTAGCCATAACTAAAGAAAAAAAAACATATTGTTATGGTGCTGGTACTTTTTATGCAACGTATGCTTTGTATCTTATGATGATGAATATCACATTATGTAAGATGATTACACATGCAATAAAAATAATACTATCATCATATTAGAACTAATCTGCTAGGGTGATTATTCATACTAGGTATCAAGTGTGAATGTAAGAGATTTGAACTTCATCTAATCGACCAATAGATTACCTTATCTGTGAAATTTTTTGAATATCCCAATTTTTTAGCTGCACGAGTTATACGACAATTTCTATGAGATAATAAACCATTCTATTTACTTCTTTGACAATGCAACTCTAGTGAATTGTTATTGCATTGGCCTTCTGCTTGATTTGTTGAATAATGTTTGACAGCTCAAAGAATGTCAATTTGACCATGCACTTTTTAAAGGATTATAAAAGAGTCTATTTGGATGACTAACTTATGTATGTTTTTTTTATTACTCGAAAAAATTGCAATGAGCTTGGATAGTAATTTATTTTTTAATGGTTATTTGTTGCCACAATGGAAGAAATGGATTCCATTGTTTGTCTTTCATGAACACATGTAATTTAGCATAACCAACATGCCCATTGTGTTATTTGCAAAACCATCAACATTTAGTATACACATTTTGTGTGTAGAGCACAATTCATAGCTAGACAGCTTCGAAACTAACAAATGAAAATGAACTAAACTAAGTTGAGCCATTTGATGATTCTCCTAAGATATTTGTATGGTGGTAATGTAGCTTATGTTGTTGTAGCACTTCCGTATGATACTATTGATAATTGCATTTATAGGCTGATTAACTTCCTCATTGATATTTTTGTTATTAGCCAACCAAATGTTCCGTGAAATAATAAGATGATGGATCAAAATGCCTTCTCTTCAAGCTATGTGGTTGCTTCTTCACATCCATTAAGGAGATGTTTGGTTGATCATTCTAATTGTTTCTACATTTTTACTTCATAGAATGTCGACAAGGATAGACCATACCTTATTTTTCATCTAACTTAAAATGTCACAACCCATGGAGACTTCATTAGAGTTGGGGTGGCACCTTGAATCCTTCTAAAAGTTGATCTTTTTTAGACAATTAGAGAATTGTGAAAGACTATTAAAACTTGTCACAATATAAATGACAGGTTAAATGGACATTTAAAAATCCAAATCGTCAACCTTAAATTTAATATTAGAATTTTTCTACTAGTTGCCTCCAATGCTAACCAAAATACTAAAGTTACAATGAGTTGTGAGTGTCAAAATGCTATTTTTTTTTTTTTGATGTGCTTCAAGGTGTTAGATACATTGTCTTTCTTTACTAATAACGGATATCTTTCCTTTATTTTACTTATAATGAATTTTTTGTTGGTAATTTCTAATTGAGTTTTGTTTAGAATGTAGACATATCCACATGACATTTTCTTTTGTTAGAATGCAAAATTTCCTTAAAATGGTCCCACGGTGCTATGATATTGTTAAAGTCACACAAAGAAAATCCTTCAAACTTTTCTTAATTCTACTCAAAATTTTATGAAGTTGATTAACTTTTATCATAGAGAAGATAAGTATTCAGGCTTTCACATGCCTAGTAAGACTATATCTATGCCCTATATTTAATACCATTTTGTTCTACCTTCTCTTCTTTGTATTAGCATAATTTAGGATGTTGTTAACTAGTCATTTTTAAGTGTACTGGCCATATTTTGTTGCAGGTGATCCAATTTCCTATTTTAGAAATTTATTTAAAGAGTTGATACACTTTGTAAGTTAGTTAGAAATTTGTAAATATGGGACATAGATTTTAAATTTTACCATGGAAAAAAAAATAACAACCGCAACGGAACTTTTGTAGTCATGAAAAGTTTTCTAAAACCGATCAAAAAAATTTATTACTATGATTGATGCACAAACCTCTATTAAAAAAAAATTGGAATAAAATAATAGAATACAAAAGCATTGAAAAATATGAATGAAAAACAATGGCAAAGACAAATGCATAGTAAATGTTTTTTCAAAACATAAAAAATATAAAAAACACAAATTATTTTGACATCTAACTTATTAAACATTTTTCTAAAGATATTTATTTGTCTCGTTTAGTATATAGAATTATCTTGACAAAAATGTTATAAAACTCAAAAAGATTAGGATAGAAAAAACACTTTAAGATAGTAATAAAAATAAGAAATACACCATAGTAGATAGCTACTTTAGCAATGTAATGTCAAGCATAATTTATTCTATACATAAAAATTTAAAACATTTAAAAATTTATGATGTTATTATAATTATGTAATTGAAGTTTTTTTTTTTTTTGCTTTTTTCAACTTAAATTTATATTAATAATTAAAGTGTGCTAAGCAATCCAAAATTCACAATGGTATAAAAAAGATCTTTAAAAATAGGTTGTTTAAAAAATCTTTACATGTAATTGCCAAAGGAAATGTTCTTTATAAAGTATACATTCAAAATTTGTTATTACACACAAACATGGAAAGTAATGACAAACAAAAAGTTAATTTCAGAATATAATATTTTAATTAACTAAATTCATATGTTTAGCATTTCATTGACGATTCTCTATAAGTAAAAACTATTAAAAGATATGAAAACATGAAAATAACAAAAAATTAAAACATACTTAATATTTAACCATATTTGCATAACAAGTCAATAAAAACTTTTCTCATAAAATAAGACTATTAATTATTGTAGCAACGAAATAAAATGATAAAGTGTAATCAATACTAAACGAAAATAGTTGAAAGGAAATACATTTTTAATTTGAATATTAAGTGCAGTATTTGCTGAAGGAAAATTTTAGGAATGAAGGAGCAAGATGTTCTTCTTATTGCAACAAGAATTGTGAAAATCAAAAACTTGAATTGTCCTTAATATATTACCATCTAAAAAATTTTATTTTATAGGTAATTGCTAACATTGAAAACATTTAATCAAAGAGATTTAAGAAAACAAATGCAAAAGCTTTTATGTTTTTCAATTCAAGCTCAAATCAATGCACTAGTGAAAATTCAATTACATTTCAAAAAAGTTGCTAGCCCAAAAAGTGCTAGACACTAGTCAAAAAGATATAGATTCCCTTAAATGAAAACACCACACACTAACATATAGAATTCTACAATACTAGCCAAAAGGCCTCTACGAATTAAGAGGACAAGTCATTAAAAATCTTCAAGAAAAAAGACACAAAAGATGATTAGGCTAGAAAATAATATAACTAGTTAGAGGACCATTATAAAGAGAAAATTCAAAGTCTCAATAATAAGACGAAGAGAACTAGTATTAATCTAAAATACAAGGTATTAAGACCAAAATAAATTAAAGTAATAAGCATATTAAATTTTTTTTAAAGTAATGTGAGATAGATATGGAAATTAACTTATAATCTTCTCCTATGGCTAAAAGAATTCTCAAATATAAATAGTCAGTTCCTCTAAATTCTAGTCATATTAGTCATTACTTAAAATTCTTAAACAAATCAATGTCTAATCTAAGAATATACAAGTATGATTATGTCATGTGTATATCATCTAACTATTGAATAGTTTTGATTAGAGACTTTAACTCACTAAAAAAATAACCATACCAACACCATAAGCAAATTACACATTTTTAAATAAAAAGACACTCGAAATTTCATTTTTCATCTCTTAAATTTTTACAGGGTGGTATAATAAGATGAAAATTGTTGTACAAGTTTAAAGACATTAATGTGTTGTACTCTCACCATAAATAAAGCATCACTTATATGCAATAGTGTAATTATACTTGTTAATACAAGTGACTTTGCTTAATGCTAACTTCACATGTGTCATGTCTCTAAAAAGGTTATCATACTTATATGATATATGGTACATATAAGTTAAGAAAAACTATAATACATACTTAATCACATAGTGTAAACAACTTTTCTATTCCTACCAATCAAAATGATCATACAAGTATAACAAGGATATCTAATTTTATAATCCACAATAGCTCTTTATCTCCACTTAACCCCCTTGGAGGAAATTTAGGCACAAATATATGGTGTGGGCATAGTACATCTATAAAGCATATTTAATCAAGTTAACCTAGTATAACCTTTGTTTGACTCATTGTCTGATGTCGAGATAACACTTCATATTGTATGATGAAACCAAAATGCAAGAAAATTTAGCATATTTTTAATATTTAGATTTGTTCATCCAACTTTTCATTCTTACTAGATTAGGCAGTACTAAGCACAGAATTCTATTAAATTTATAGAATTCTATATATTTATGTGTTAATAGACCTAGATAAGATGCATGCTTTAAGACTAGCAATATGAGTGAAAAGACAATTTCAAAATAATTAACACTCGCACTCAACCTTGTTAATGTCTAATGTCACACAAAAATTTTTATATGTTTAACATGATCTTACTAATAAATATAAGACAATAAGGATCTTGATTATAAGTTACTAAAGTTTATGTTTCTCTTGAAGCAAATTATAGTTAACACAAAAAAATCACCATTAAGCTATTGTAACTTGATCAAGCACTTTCCACATGATCAACCTTTTTTATATTGATATCAATGAACTAGAAGCACTTAAGAATAATACTTTACATGATAACACTTAGGTTCTGTTCTTATCAAACTATTGGTTTAAATTACATGGGTTTAGCATAAGCTATAACCATGTAATGAAACTATATATAACATTAGTTTTCCATGACAAAATAATGAAATTATAAAAAATTTAAAATTAGTAAGCAATGAAACATTATTCATTTAGTAGAAAAGGGTTAAGTTAAAAATTTAAGGTATTAAAATTTTTTTGAGAAAATAATGCAAATATTTCTTTTAGAAAATATGTGAATAAAAATTAGTCATTGACAAAAATTCATATTTATAACAAAGTAAAAAAATATAATGAAAATATTAAGAGTTTAGTGATGTGTGCAAAAAATATGTATAATGAATTATTTATAATACCAATTTGATGAAAGTTATGGTGCACTAAGATATATTAAATAAAGAAAAAAATATAAAATCTTAAAATCATGTAATCTAAAATCCTCAAATCCTCATAAAATTTGTAATCCTTTTTCATAAATTAAGGTTGTTAAATTCAATGATGAAAATGTAAATAAAAATTAATGTTTTAAAAAAATTATCAAAATCACAAGACTATTGAAATATTCATGTCTTTGTATTAATTAACAAATAGGAAAAAAATTATATGCATAAATTTTGGAAAAAATACATACTAATTAAAATAATAAAATATTTTCATGAAACAATTTTTATAACTTTGACAATTAGAGTTTTCATGCGAATAAAATTAAATATTCAAAATGCTTATGCAATATATCAATAAAATATTTTGTGAAAACAAAGCTCTTTCATGTGTAAAATTTTTATAGAAATAATCTATCATATTTAAAAAAGGGATACTACATGATGAAACTTAAAAATAGTTTAAAATAAAATGTTTTTTTTAAGTAGATATCATATGTAAATGTAAAATATTCATAGCTAATTGAAAATATGTATTTGTAGTTTTTATTTTCACCTAAAGCCTATGACACCATTCTACCAATTGGGATAAATAACGGTGTTGTGCTTGTTGATGTTGGGCATCTTATTGCGATGGTTTAAGACAGGTAGTGGCATGCAACCATTGTTTTGTGCAATAATAGTGTGTGGTGTTGATGGAAAAGTTTGCATTAATGTTGTGAAGAATCCTCTTTTTGAATGTCTAAAGCCTCCATTTTGTTATTTAAGATCATATAGAAACAAAGCGATAGGTCTGTGGGGGATTTGGGTAAAACTCCATCAAATTTTCTTTCATCCATTATTGCTCTTTATAACCATTTTTTTCCAACTCCCTTATCTCCATTTTAATGTGATGTTGACTCATCGTTATTTTTGTGCCACAATACTTTTGGCCACCCTTACATCTATTATATTAATGCCTATTGCTTCTACACTAATGGAGTTAAGAAGCTTGGAGTTCGTATTGATTTTTATAGGCCTAAAGTTGTTGGCTTTTGATGTTAGCTATGCTAATGGAAAGCACACTTGTCATTTCCAAACTGGTGATTGCTCAGTTATGAGCCTGAGGTTATTCATGAGTTTCCAAAAGAGGGGATGTTATACATTTATGGTTGTAGTGTTATGGATCCACAACTATGGGGCAATAGTAGCACATTACAAGAGAATTGTTTGACTATATTTTCAAGAAATGGCAATCAATTAAGGGTTGAAGAAAGGCAAGAAAATTAAAAAATAGCACATGAGGATGATCCAATCCTAGTAATGATTTAATAGACTATTAGATTCAGTTAGATATGTTTTTAGCATTTTGATTGTTTGGCTCCTCGCTAGTGTAAGTTATTACTCAATGTAATATTCCTTCTTTTCTATGCTTAGCTTCAATTTCATATTGGTAGCCGGTGAACTCTAAAAGTCTATAACTAATATATCCTTAAGCTTTTGAATAATCAATGAATTTTTTATATTAATAAATGAATTAAAAGATAGAATTCATGGAATGCAATTAACAAATGACACTAATAACTATTTTTTTTGTAATTTTTCCTAAATGTGGAAAGAAAATTTTAAATGTCGTGGGGTTAATTACAAAAACGTTTTTGATGCTAAATTCACTTGTGTTGGATAGAATTGATCATAAAACAAAAAGGGCTAAAAAAGAGTAATAAATAATAATATTTTAATAATAATGTTATTCCATGATGAACATTACTAATGATACTAATTGATATCACATAATTACAAACTTTTGTTGAAATGAAGAGTCTCAAAAGAAGCTGACTTTAAAAGTTATCCAACAAATATGACTCATAAGTTTCGCTTGAAATGCAAATAATATATTTTTTATAAGCCTTATTATAAAAATGAATAGCAAATTTCTTGATAAATATATATGTATAATGAAAAGGAAAGATGAATCACATCAAGAAATTTCAATTGGAGAGTAAGATGTGATTCCTAAATGTCTTTGTTGTTAGTAGATAAAAAAATGAACAAAATTGGTGAATACATTTGAGGTAGGTAGAATGGATATAATTCACGTGAGAATTTTAGGAAATAATGCTAAAAAATTATTGTTGAGCCTTTTTAATGAACGTTCTATTGTTTTGAAAATATTTATTAAATTATCAAATTAATGTCACGTGGCACGCATAAGAGCTTCCTGTCACGGCCATTTCTCTAAATTTCGTGGTGCGCATGCAGGAAAAATGGGAATCATTCTACTAGGAAGAATTTTTAATTCCACTTAGGTATTTGATTATGTAATGAATGGATTGATTGGTCCAAAGAAATTATAGAAATGTTTATGAACTTTGTCATACAATCATTTGATTAAGATCAAAATATTTGACCAGAATTTAATGTTTACCGAATGAGCGACTCATCATTTAATGATTTTGATAATGTGACATATAACGGTGAGATGTAGTGAAGAAATTTATTGTCCTTTGGTCAAAACGTGCAGTATATTCATTGGAAAAATGTAATGTGTATTAAATCTATGAATGATTTTTTGAAAAAGGGAAAGTGCAAGAATGGAAACAAACATTTAAACTTTGGTAACAAAACTACTTGGTTGAGCTATACATTTGCTAAATATATAAATCATATGTTTAAGGCACCATAATGGGCTTTCTCTACCTTTCATAGCAAGCTTTTGGGATTACTACGAACTCTAATTAGATTGCAATTAAACTTGTGCATTTTAAATTAATTGGATGTATTACCTCCAATGAAATGCAACTCTGTGATTATCCTTATTAATGATCAACATACATAAAAAATGACAAGGAAAACTTTGTCACAATACGAATAATATAATATAATTTGTACATTGTATTAATCAACCCAATTCATGTTGGATGCTTAATGATTTATTTTCATACATGACTATTTCATTGTGTTTGTTGTTTACATTACTATTCAAATAGGTTGCATGACCCTCTACACTTGTATTCCCTTATGTGGTTACTTATGTAATTTTTTTCTATCATGTCCATGTGCTATGGATGTAGATCATGGGCCAGCATGAGAGTAGTAGCCAAAGATAAAAAATTGGAAAGGTATTGTTGGACATGCTATTTTAAAAGGTTATCAAAACGAAATAATTTCTTTTTGAAATGTTGTTACACATAGTTTAGGTATCATGTATCATACATAAAGCTATTATGATATTTATTTATCATTTTTTAAATTTTGGAACCTAAACCATCATGAATTCAATTATGATAATGTATGATTGCAATGCTTTTGCAAATGTATTTTCTGAACATGCTCTGTTTGGAATCCATTCATATTTATCTGGCTTTAAACAGATGAGTTTCTTAATTTGCTAATCATAGAAGATATGTTCATACCCATCACCATAATTTCATAAAACTTACTATTTAGCATCAAAATAAAATGTATGGAGATTAGCAATATTTATTGCCACAGTTATACGATGAAGCATTTTTGTACATATATGAAATATAACAACTTTTATTATCATTCACTTGTACATATGAAACTTTTAGTATATATTTTATAGTCAAATGTTATATAATATTAGAAGATAAATTCACAAGCTTGTAAGGGCATATATGAATAAAGACAAAATAAGAAGTAAAGGCACATTAAGGTATACTAAAAAACTTTTTTATTAGTCATTTAACTCTCTTTTTGTGAAGAATATATTTTTAACTTTTCTTTCAAAATATAAACTAGAAGATGTTTCACATATTGACTCCTACTAGTTAGCTGCTCGACTAAATGTTTGATTATAGACTCCTTGATATGTGATTTATGCTATAGCTAGAGCATAACCACAAACATTATTTGTCATTACTTATAGAATACTCCAATACACAGATAATAAGAGCTCCCTAGTTGATTGATCTCATAAGCTCTTGAGATTCATGACAAGAAAAACACTAAAAGAAAGCACTAAGGAAACAAACATAAAAGTCTTGTTGTCACTAAACAAGTGGTTCTGTGACCATGTGTATAATAATCTACCCCTTTTAATGATGACAAAACCAATGATAAAATAGAGTAATGAAAAGATATAAACCAAGACAGCACACAAATGGTCCTTATACATTTTTACTCCATGTAAATATATGAAATTTATATGATTACGTCTCAAACTTTAAATGTAATGAATGTTTTTCATTTCACACATATCATTCTCTTGTTATCATGCATCAAAAGAAAAAAAAAGTAAAGGAAACAAGGGGTCCACACAATTTTCTAGTCTTTAAAAAAAGAAACTATTTCCTTTATCCGAATTATTTTATGTTTTAACAAGGAAAGATCGATGGTATAATTAATTAAAATACTTGTTAACTCTCCTTGTAATGTATCCTATACTCCCCTAAGTTCTAGGACTAGTTTCTCATCCATTTTTAATCACTCAAAAAGCTTAATCATAGTTAGGAATAGTGTGAATTTGTGATAAGTTTAAATAGGTAATGATTTGGTAAATATAATTTGATATTCTTGCAAGCAATACTACATTTCAAAATCCATCTAAAGGAAGGAATACTGAAATTACAATTTTTAATAATTCTTCTAATATTTTGATAAATCTCTAGATTTTACTCACTATTAATTGCGTCCTTAAATTCTAAAAAAACATTTAAGAGCTTAACATGTACGAAGAACATATATGACAACAAGTTATAAGTTAATTTCTTCAGGCTTCTATCTCCAGAATTCATAACTTATATCATTCAAAAGAGTATGCTCACTTGCATCACATTTTATCATTAGTTCAAAAATGTCCACATGACTTGATTGACACACAAATAGATTCATATTGCTTGTATGAACAACTAAATAATGAAAGTGCAAGACTGTCATTACCTAGTTATTCATGTTAACAAATCAAAAACATCATAGTCTTGAAACTTTCATCTTCATAACATCCTTCAAAGCTAACATCTGACATTGAAGAAACATATTGAAATTGGATCTATGCAATTTTCCTTAATAGATATTAAACAAATCTTGCTATGCTTCGATGAAGATTAAATGATTAATCTAAAATGTAAACTCACATCTTGCAAGTGAGTAACATGCAAACACATGTGGCAAAGCTTGTCTCCATAGGTCTTAATTATGGAGACACACAAATATAACTGCATATGCTTTAAAATGTGGAACCCAAACCATAATGGTTTCAACTATGATGTTTTGTAATTATGGGCTTTTATTGATGTATTTTTCAAACATGTTCCCTTAGGAATTCATTCATGTTTATCCTACTTTGAATAGATGAATTTCATAATTAGCTAATCACAATAATTATGTTCATACATATCACAATAATTACATAAAACATAGGATCTTGCATAAAAATCTAAAGTATACAAACTTGCAATTTTTTTGGTATTAGTTATATGATGAGGCATGTTTGCACACATATGGAATATAATAACTTCTATTATCATTCAAAGGTACATATGAACACCATAATCTATATTTTTAAGCTAAATGATATGCAACGTTAGAATCTGCATTCATAGCACAATTATTTTTATTCATATGAGTAAAGGATAGAGCATGTAAGGATGCATGTGAATGAGTATAAGTAGAAGAAGTAAAGGCACATGAGGGTACACTTGTGAAATCATTTAACTCTTTTTCCATCAAGATAATATTTTTTACTTCATTTATCATAAATGTATTTTATTTTCTTAAACGAACATTTTACATTTTCAAGAATGAATTAATGAATTTCCCAAGGCTAGAGATGTATTGCTTTAATCAAATTTATTTTATGAAGTACTTAAATCAATAATGTGTATAAGTAAATCACTTTGAAGCTATTAATTTCTAACTTTTAGCTCATTGCATTTTCCTTCTAATAAGTAAACATGATGCTCATATTTTTTATTTTTCACTTTACAACTAGCATACATCCTAATCAATTTCATATGCTCAACTATAGCGTCATCAAGGGAAATAAATAATTCATCATCTCTAATGTTATAAGTGTCCTTGTTAGAGGAGGCAAAATGTTATGCACCTTGAGATGAACAGCTTGCTTCTCAAGTGTATAAAAGTGTTCCCTTCTTTCTTCTATTTTTCTTTTTCTTTAGATTTCTTATTTGCTTCTTAACTTGGGTTGGAAGCATAACTAGTTTGTCATATAAATTATGTAGTTCCTTTCTGACCACAAAATGAGTCTTTAGATGATAGGTCTAGATTATAATATGTTAGGAAAAAAAAATAAAGAATATTCATTCCTATGGATTTTTTAACTTAAACCTATTGATTGTGCATCAAAATTATTTGAAATAATAAAAATATATTCAAAAAACAACAAAAAATCATCACTAACATTGAAAATATATGCATTAAATTCATTTTTTCATAAAGCAAAAATTTGACCTTAAAACACGATGGATATTTGAAGTTAACAACACAATCAAGAATCCATTACACAAACAGAAATTAAAGCTCACAATTAATTTCGTGCAAGTAAACATCTTTATAAATAGCATGATTTAACAAAATACTAATAATAATTCCTTAGCCATTTTAAAACCAACCCCTTCTACCTTAAACAATTCCTAAAAATTATAAATGAACTCCATTTCAAATGAAATGATGTCACCGGACTCACATAATGTGCTCCATTTCATTTTGTCTTAATTTTAAAATTTTAATATGCTTCTTTTTTAAGTAATTTGGCAAAAATTACTAGTTTGATAGGTTTAGAAATTATATGTTTGAAATTAATGTTTTAAAAAGCTTGAAAAATTTAACATTAAACAAGTTACAAAAATTATGTCATTAATGAATGACAATTATTGTGACAATAACTAAAGTTTAATCATTTTACTAAAAATTAAATTATTATTCTCAAAAAATATGGTGTCAATTTGTATGTTTAGGTAAAAATTAAAACATATTATGAAGTTGTTGAAGCACACATTCGTAACATATTATAAAGGTTTTTTGTTAATGTATTCATAGATTACATGTCATTACCAATATTTTGTAAATATGAAAAAAAGTAAAACATTGAAATAATTAAAATATTTTATATACTTCATGAATGCTTATTTATAGAAATATAACTATGATAATTATATTACTAAAGGCTTAAAAATGTTAGAATAATTAAAAAATTATAAGCATGGTTTTAATTTCACATTTGAATAGTTAAATGATATGTTTAATATTTTTGTAAAAAATATCATTATTGTCAAAACATAACAAATTACTCATGATAGATCAAAAGTTATATAATTGTCAAAGTTTCCTAAGCACAAAGCAAATAAAAAAAAATAAATATTTGAACATTATGCATTGACAAAAAGATTGCAAAATACAAAGCAATTTGAAAATAAAAGTTGCCATAAAAATGTGTATCAAATAAAAAGCTTATTAAACAATAAAAACTATCAATTTTTAAAGTAAAATATAATGAAAAATAAACAAGAAATTCCTAAAAAAAATGAAAGCAACTTTTTTGAAAGAAATCAATTGAAATAATAAAGTATAAAACATTATATCAATGATAGGCATTTTAAATGTCCTAAAGAATTGCCATGATATACAGAAAGAAAAAAGGAATATTAAGAATATTTTTTCTTTTACTAAAAATATAATAATTATTAGATTCAATGAAATTATTAGATTAAAAAATAAATATTCAAAAAATTTAAAATATAGAATAATTTATCATAATAGGAGCACAAATTATTGAAACATTAGTGAAAATGTGTTTTTCTAAATAAAAATGATAAGAAACATAAAAATTCAATGTTAAAACTTGTCATTATAATTAAAAATCATAGATTCTTAAAATTAAATAAGGAATCTTAATAAAAATAAAATAATGTTAATTCCTCCAAAATATTTGTGCTTTTTTGTTATATTTTTTTTTCTAGGAATTACAAAAAAGATTACATTTTGTTTAAAATATTGTATCCCCTTTATTAAAAATAGGTTATTAAATTCTTTCATATGACTTATTATACAACAATTACTTTAGGCAATCTCATCCACAACAATTACTTTTTCAATCTTTACTCCAAATTTTTGAGATTTTTTTCCTAAGGTAAATTTTTATTAAGGTTACTTTCAAATTTTAATTAATTTAATTGTTTTTCAACTATAATTATTTTTATTTACTTTTATATTTTTTATTGTGGATTGTTTCTGATGCTAATATAACTAAAAAATGCATTCAAAACAAAATTATGTAAATATCGAAAATATGAAAAAATCTTGACCATTTAAATCATTTTATAGTTCAATTTTACCTAATAGTTGTCAATGCTGTGTTTTTTAAAAAATTCTTACGATTAAAACAATTATTTTCATAAATTGTGGACCATAGCTTTGGTCATTTTTTTGCTAAATATTCTTTTTAGTAAATAATTTTAAAAACACTCCATTTTAAATAAATTCTTTAATATTATTAAAAGCAAACTAAGTAGAAAAAATAAAAAGAATTTCATAAATTTAAAGAAAACCAAGATGAATATTAAATAAAAAAAATATTCTAATGGAAACTGAAACAAATATATATATATATATATATTTATATTTGTCATAAATTTGAGTATATTAATATAAAGAAATGATATGTGAGAATCTTTTATAAAAAAAGTTATTTACATAATGTATTATTGTAGAAAAGTATTTGTCCTGATGAGAAAGTAAATATACAAAATATAAATTATCAAATTATCTAAAATTTTGCCAATATCGAATTAAAATAGAAATTTTGAATAATGTTTCTGTACTTTATATTTGGTATTGAAAGATTGATTTTGTTAAGGATATATAAATCTACAAAAAATATTTTAAATATTTTTTGCTATATAAAATTTTGAAAATGGATTATTCAGCTTTTTTAAATGGATTATTTACTTTTTTTAGCATGATTTGCAAGTACATTAAATATTTTGAAAATTCTCATTTAGGGTTATTTTTTATTTTTTTTAAATGCATCTCTTGTACTTTTAACATTTTTATGAGTTTATATATTTTTAATAATATTTAGTTTTGATTTAATATTTCTTTCGTTGAGGTATTTTTTATAACACATATTTTGCTAACACAAATAGTATTGAAAATTTATGTTCATAGTTAAAATGTGCAAAGCTTCGAACTATTTAAATTTTTAAAGAGCTCAAATTAAGTTAATATTTTAATTTTCTATATTTTTGTGACATATTTTACTTCTAAAAAAGTTTTTGAGGGATTTCTTACCTTGAGTTCAATTATTTTGGATGTTGGGCATTCTAGTTTAGTAAAACTTTTAAAGATATTGTTATTTAAGAAGGTTTAAAAAAACTTGGGAAGAAAATTACTAATTTGTAGAAATTTTTAACAAAACAAAATTTATTACACAAATTTAAAGAAACCTTTACTCAATATTACAATAAAGCTAGACATTCAAAGGTAAATTTGAAGGTAAATAAAAATTATAAAAGTAGAATTTTTTGATAATATTAATAAAATATTTATGTGTGAAGCTATTTCTTATAATATTATTTAAATAATATATAACTACAAAAAAGCTTTTATTAAATAAATATTAAATATAAAACAGATAAATTATCTTAATTTTTTCATGCAAATAATAAATCGTAAGCATGAAAAAACTTCATTACCATTGGAAATAAATTTCATAATTAAAAAAAGGCATGCATATTAGTTATCTTTTTAAAAAAAGCATTCAAAGTGTTAAAGATTATATGCATAACACTCTCACATTGAATGGGTAAATCAAATAATAGCAAACAATATGCTTCCAAAAAACTAATAATTAAATATCGATAAATTTAAATGTTTCAACTTTTAATTACTAAGGTTTCGTTGCAATAAAAAACTTACATACTTAGCCCGACGTAAAGCATAGAATAAGATGGATAAAAAGCATAAAAGAATAAAAAGGAAAGAAGATTGTTGAAATAATAGCTCAATTATGATATTTAGGTCATTAAATAAAAGTATTGTTATAATATAAAAAAAATATTCAAATGACTAATATGTCGAAAATTATTAGATAAGAAATAGATTTATATTTTGGTAAAAGACACTAATTATGTAGCATAATGATATGAAAAATTACTTTAAAAAGAAAAAGAAATGTAGATTATAGGAATTAAATATCAATTGAAAATATAAATGCAATTAGAAATTAATGGTAAAATAAAAATTTATAAAATAATTAATAAAGTTAAAGATTTAGAAAGATTATATTTTGTATAAAATATGAGTAATATTTTGTCCGAAAACTAAAACTATCAAAAATTTTAATGTACAATAAAAAACGCACAATTATCATAATGAACTCATATTATGCACATTTAAAAATGAGTAATAATACATGCATATATATAAACATATTTCTTTAATATAGAAGAATTCTATTTTAAAAGAGAATGGAACAAAATATTTGCTTATTGGAAAAAGTGTTAAATGATTTGAAAGAAAGGTTTACTTGTGTATCATCATGTGGTTTTACTTATTATGCTTATCCTCTTTCATATGTACTATTTCATGCTCCTTCTTATACTCATATGAATTCATACAATAGTTTTCTAAATGCAAATTCTAATCAAACATATCATTTGGTAAAAAGATGTAGATTAAGATGTTCATATGTACAAGCAAATGATAATAGAAATATTTGTATTCCACCTATGCACAAACATGGTTCATCATATGACAATGTGGCAAAAAAAATTGGTAATATGCATACATTATATTTTCATGCGAAATTCCTAGTTATATGCAATTTTTGTGATTGTCATGGGCATATTACATATGATTAAGCTTTTAAAAAAATCCATATAATTAAAGCAAGATGAACATGAATGGATTCTTGATGGAACAGGTTTGAAAAATTCTTCTGTAAGGGGACCTCAATTCTACACTACCACAACTAAACCTTAAATATTTTTGGTAAGGACATCTCAAGAGCACAAAGGGGTATCCGACATCATTAGACTCAGATATAAGCTTAGAGAAAGTATTATAAATGCTAAGCATCATAAACAAGCCCATAATGTGGAACTAAACATCAGCTCTATTCATTTTCAAACTGGGGCAAAATAGAATTGCATGATGTGCATTTTTGGATCAAATGGTCCTAAGTATGACTATTTTTGTAAAAAGTAGATTCTATCAAACCATCCATCTAACTTGCTTAATCAAACGGATAAGATTAATTGTCATTTTGAATAGTAATTTTCATCATGTCATTCATCTATTAAACTTACTCATATGCTTAAGATTTCCTCTACATTTGTGAATAGTGTATGTCATTTAGCCATCCATTCATAAAGTTCTAACCAAAGCATTAGATTATCATTGTACTATTGCAGCACATCAACACCATCCATCTAGCATGCGAGATCTAAGAAACAAGATAAAACCCAATTTAGATTAGATAGAAACTCTTTATTTAGCTTTTTGATCAAGTGGCTCTTATTTTGTCTACCTATATTAGATAACAATCATTGTTCGTCCTCATATTCAACATTCAAAAAAGTTACTTGTGTTTGCTTGAAACTCTTAAATGCTAATGGCTCTTTTAAGTGACCATTCAAGCCATTAAGAACATTTTTTTATTCTAAAAATATTCCAATATAAATAGAGTAGCCATAGAAGTTAGAAGATTGATGATTTCAACCTTGCTAAATCAAAATTTTTAGAAGTGAATGTGTAAAACAAAAAATTACAATCTCATTTTGATTCCCTTACATGAGGCACATTTTTGCCACTTTTTTCTCTTTCTTGGTTTAGCATTTTCTTGGATTACACATCTTATTAGTAGTTACTTTAAAATTTATTTCTTATATCCTTATTCCTTTTTTGTTTTTTTTAAAACTATTGTATTAATATAATATCTACATTGATTTTTATTTTTCTTAATAACATAAGTGGCAATAATTGTTATCGAAAACGTTTCATAAGTTTAGTAATTTTATAAACCATATCCATAAACTTATGTTGTATATTCCTTTACAAGTGAATAATTGAATGTTATATTATACATTATTTTGCATTCAACATCAATATTGTAAGGGTATGGTATTTAAAAGTATAGTTTATTTAATGAAATCCTAGTCAGGATGACTTGGGGTGGATGTAGGTATGGGCAAACCAACCATCTAAAAATATTCACTTTAATTTTCTTAGTTTTTCTACAATTTATGACTCTTATAGTTTTTTTGATGTTTAATTAAAAACATACATAAAAGAGATTCCAAAAAATATTTTTATCAATTTAAACCATTTTTTAAGAAAAATATTTTAAAAAATTTAAAAAAATTATTTTCTTTTTCCATTTCTATTACTCAAACTATATAAATCAATGATTCTTTATTTACTAAATTTTAATTTTTAAAAACATTCTCGAATTTGCAAAAAGTTTAACAATGTAATTCATCCACTCCCCTCCATTTTTGTGCATTGGCTTAGTGTAGACTCAACATAAAATACTTTCATTACTATGAAATATTTCTCAAGGGCTATGCACATGGACAAAAAATTTGAAAGTTACTAATAATATTAAAAAGATTTTGATATTTACTAAGATGTGATATATTGTTTTATATTTTAGAATAATAAAATTAAAATTATTAAAAGTATTATTTCCCAAAACATTATGCAAAAATCTTTATGTATTTATATATTGAATTCCAAAAAACATAAAGCCTTGTGCAACTTATAACTGAGAAATGTCTAACATAAATCAAAATATATGAAAATGTATTCAAATTTTTAAATAAAAAATGTAATCTCACTTTTAAACTTTTTAACTATGGTTGATATGTCAGCATGTATACTATTTCTATGTGTGACAAATATGTTATTGTAATACAAAAAAATATTATGTGTAACAACAAAAAAAATTTTAACACATCAATTTAACACCACTTCATAAGAAAAATAATAAAAAGTGCAAAAAAGTTAAGGTAAATACAAAAAGTAAAAAAATTAGATAAATTTAAAATTTTTAGCAATGTCAAATTTCGAATGCTTTTAAAAATGTTAAAAAACACAAAAAAAATATTAAATCATTTAGATCGCAAAAACGTTAGAAAATATTTAAAAAAGGTTAACATAAATACATTTCTATTAAAAATAAATATAATTTTAATAACCCATAGAAACAATAAAAAAATAATGAATTTTTACAATAGCAAAATCATTAAAATGTAAAACAAATCTTAAATAAAATAGTCTATAATGTTAAATGTTCACATTTAATTATGGAGTTGTTATTAAAATGTTATAATAAAAAAAATTATGTATAAATATATTAGCGTAATAACTAATCTTTTGAAATTTTTAAATTCAAAGCTTAAAGCTAACTTATGAAAAATACTATAAAGCATACAGCAAAATATAAATTAATTAATCTATTAAAATAATAAAAATCTAGTAATTTGTCTCTATAAATTGTTTACCAAAAAAAATATTTAATGTCAATGTCTTTGTTGCAAAAACAAAATGTATAAAACTTTACCAAAAGCTAAGTTTGAAATGTTCAAAATGAATTAATTAACATAAAATGAATTTATTTCTATTTAATGTTTTCAATATATAGTATATGAAGGTAAATCATCACAGTAAGCCAATGAAAGTATAACAAGTAGCTTATATAAAAATTATAAAAATTTTTGAAAAAATAATATTTTTATTATCGATATTTGATTTTTAATATGTACTGCAAAGAATCTTATTATTTGAAGGTAAATGCAAAATGTAATATAATTGAAGTATATAACATATGAAAAATTTAAAATAATAATTAACAAAAAAATTGAAAATGGTCATACTTGAACGGAAACATGGCAACAAAATAAAAATTTATAAACAAAAATTTAACATTCAGAATTTAAATAAAAAATTCATAACATTTAAAAACATGCGAAGCATTAAAGCAAAACTAATTTCTTTTATACTAAACGATAAGAATTAAAAATAATGTACGATTAGAACTTCTTTCATCGAATAATACTTGTTAATTGGCCACTAAAATCTAAAAGACCTATATTTCGAAATATTACTATTTATTAATAATTAAATAAAAAAGTATGGGTCATTTTCATAAAAATTGTGAAAACATAAACAAATAAATATTCGAAATCAAAACTAAATTTTTTAGCTAAAAAAAGCATTTTTGCAACTATTAAAAAATGCAAAATAATGATTGTTTATATGTTAGAGATAACCACTAAGCACTACTCATAATTTATGAGTTTTTAATTATGGGATATTTTGCATATTAGTCATTAAAAATTAAAATTGCTTAGATTTTAAAAACATTCAATACAATGAATATTTAAATATACAGATAAGTGCCATTTAGATAAAATTTTTAAAAATTAAGAAATAATATAAAAGAAATGTAACAAAATATTAAAATAATTTAATAATTCGTGCACTTAAGCATTAACTACTTTTCTTCTTAATACAAGTTGAACTTGTTAATTGTTATAAAAAAAAATTTAAAATTTCAAACATTCATAAAGAATCAATATAATGAAAAATAATAAAAAAAAAATTATGAATACATAATTTACATTAAAAACTTATTCTAATCCCGAAAGTGCCACAAATTTAAAAGAAAGAACAAAATCATTAATTTATTTTATGCAATACATTTTTATATTTTAATTTAAAATAATGTATAATAATGACATAAGAATACAGTAAAGAAGGACCACTATTAGTTTTTAGAAGACAATTTTGTTAAATATATATAACACTTTTGATCATTGTTGGGCCCAAAAGGCTCATAAAGTGATGCAAGATAAGCATTTGTAGATGGATCACATTTGTTTAAACCTTACTTGCATATGCAAATTAACACAAAGGATTCCTAACATAGCTAAAGAAAGCAAACACTATAACTAAAGTGTAAGAATTTCCGTTCTTGACATGATCGAGTTATGAGAGAGATATAGAAGACCTAGGCACTTTTTTTTTTATCACATTTTAACTTCATTTATTTTATTTTTTTTTGCACTTTTATGTCATTCAAAAACTAAATAAAAATTATAATTATTAGGAGCTTTTATCGTTTCTCAGTTTTATGTGTTAGTTAAAGCCTTTGTTGTAGTCTACTTGTTAAATAAAAAGTTTGAATTTTATGTTTCTTATTATTACAAATATAATAATTTTTAGAATATTTTCTTTTTCATGTGGAATCAGTAAATATCATCAATCTCATATAACTAAATAATTTTGTAATTAATTAAAATTATGACCTTAAAGATCTTTGAAGCATAAAACGCGCACACTATGCCTTTAGAATAAAAGGATGCACCAAAGAGTAAGGCCTACTACACTTATCCATCATTGTTTTCCTCATCTTATCGGACTAGTTCTTCCACTATCATCTACTCCATCAATTTGGATATCGAACAAATGTCAATGATCTTATTCAAAGCATTTCATCCTTAATTCTCTTAATTCCAAATAACCTATATAGACATTTCAAGCCTTGCACAAATTTGTACACAAACAGATCTACCACATGTTCTTGTTTTCCATTGTGCAACAATGCTAGCCACAAGATTGACCAAATCTTACCACCTTTTATTCCTCGAAATGAAGGATTATTTTTGCAAAAGAATTAAAATGGGCACTTAAGAAAAATTCATCTAGTCTGTCTCAAAAATAAGCTTTTTTAATCAATTATTTTCATCTAGGTTTAGAAGTTGGTTCAAAATTAATTTATCAGTAGTTCTTATAAAAGGTATTGTATCAAACGTGTTATCAAAATGGAGTTCAATAGCAAATAGGTAAATTATGAAGTGAAAACAAAAGTTCAAGGATCAAAGAGTTGGATCTTAACGGATTTGTGCATCTTAATAGTTCATTTTCAAATTTTATAACATTACAATTACCTAGATTTAACTTTTTTTATTTTTTAAGACATCCAAATTAAAAGTTTGCTAAAGGACAATATTTATAAGAAATCAAATGAATAAGATTATAATTATTTTATAAACTTTCTACTTACCCAAATTTTTTATTGTAGAGTATATCCTAATTTGATTGCCACCAGTAAGTTAGATATTTACAAATTTTAGTCTATTTGAAGTGTAATACAAAACATACATAAAAGATTTGAATTAATCAATAATATTTCTTGAAATTTATGGCATAAAACTTTAAATTTTTACATAATTGTTGTTGAATATATTTTCTATTTATTAGAGTCATCATATAACCCTTGCACACTCCTTCATGGCCTTTGCATGGATAAATTTAAAATTAAATCTAGTTTTTTCTTATTATTTGTTTGAATTACAAACCCTTTAAAACAATTATATAAACTTAGTTTATGTTTTGTAAGCTCATATATTGCTTGCATGAATATTTTTCACTGTTAGGAAAAATATTTAGTTTTTTTCTTCAGTGCTTGAAATAAATTATCATTCCACCAAGACAATTAAATGGAGCAATTTATAACTTTAAGAGATAACTTGGAAACTTGAACAATTAAACTAGAAATCAAATTAGAAGTTTGAAGTGCATGTTATGCACATTATGATAGTAGATTTTATTACAATAAACCAATTAGACAACAAGTAGAAATAAATATTTAACATGAGGACTGTTATTGCAACAAAACCTAAGACACCTAGAATGGATATGGCAAGTAATCAATAGAGACGAAATTATAAGGATTACAATTTTGAGAACCAAAATAATATTAACCAAAGATGGCCCTAGTTGTAATAGGAGCCATAGTCCTAATAACTTTTAAATAAGAGAAAACAATTAGAGATTTTCTTTGAATGGCGTAAGTTTGATAAATATTAGAAATTTTGTTTTGAAGAAATAATGTTATTTGGTATAGCTATGATTTTTAGGGGTAGTGCTTGTCTTTAGGGGCAATGGTCTGGTAGAACTTTAATCTAATGGCCATTAGTAGAAAAATATTCTTATGTTGAAGTTTTACATTAGTTTTCCTAACAATTATCTTAGTAAATTCCATAACCTTAAATAAGGTTGTCCTACAACAGTTGAATTTAGTATTCTATTTGATGATATTGTCTATAAGACCAATTGTTTCTAACCAAATAAAAAAGTTTCCAAATGAATTTTTTAAGGAACTTAATAGAGATTTTTAGAATCATGTTTCGTTGCATGACCGACATGATTTGGAGAATGCATTTTCCTTAGCAGAAGAAGTGGAAAGATAAAGAAGGCATGTTGCATAATTTAATAAATAAAAACTTTGAGGGTGACAACATATACTTCAATAGGCACACAAATCAGTAGAACATGACTATTAAAACTAAATTGATGAATGAGATAATTGTTGTAAACAAAACCATTGGATGTTAAATTATATGATGTTAATGTATGCTAAGATTATGTCAAGATTGAAAAAGAAGGGATTATGTAGGTAGAGTAAAACATCATTGGTGAAGAAAAAATTATGAACTAGAGGGTAGGCACATAAGTGTCACAAGATTCATGGATATGTCCTCAAAACAATGGTAAGGGGGAATAAAACATTTTTAGAACTTTTAATATTAGAAAGAATAACACATATGTCCAAGATGGCAAAAATTCCATGAATGCCATGACAAAAAAATTGATTTAAGTGGAACTAAAAATGTTGAACCAGTTAGAAGGGACTTATAAAATCATGTATTGCCTTATGTCCTTACTTTAAATATAACTCACATTTTGTTTGGTATATCATAGCTGTATAGCCTAGAAAGAATTAATTATCATAGAGAGAGTAGTTATGTTTTTAAATTCAAAGGCCACAATGTGTGGCTAGACCACATGAAACCTGTTTAGAAGCTTCTTTCTCATACACCATATTTCAGATTAATGTTGATAGCTAATATGACTAAAAAATGGAGATGTTTATCAATTTTCTTTTTATTGGAGAATTCATTGCACCATCTTCATATCTTGAATGTGATTAGAAGTTGTGACATATAAGTTAGAAGGTTCAACATTTAATAGTTCAAGCATAGATTTTATACACAATAGTTCTTTATTTCTTCATCAAAAAAGAAAATCGTTCCAATGCCATATGAGATACAAGTTTCTGATACGGATTCATTTTTACTCAAAGAACTTTTTTATGTCACACCTAAAGAGCTTTTGAATGAAGTACATCCTTTGAGACTTTAAGAATTCTTTGATGCCTCACCTAAAGAGCTTTTGAAATTATACCTTCTTTTAGAGATATAAAATACTCAATAGTTATCAAACTATGATCACAATTTCAAAATTAACCACATTACAGGATGAAGAGAACAAAGAATGCAAAGTTAAATGGTCAAGTGCATAAACTGTTATGAAAGGGCTTTTAAGAGATCATTTTAGTCATTGTGACATCCCTACATTATTAAAACAAAGGAAGGATGGTAGAAGGATTATATATGTTTACATAATAGTTACAAAAAAAGTTACTATTAAATATAGATTTGTTATTTATAGATTTGTTATACATAGACTTGGAGACTCCAATCATTTATTATCTAGCATGTGCAAGTTAACAAAAAATGATCATAGAAGTTGTTATCATCAAATTAGGTTTAGGCTAAGCATTGAATAAAGGAAAACTTTCAAAACACCAAATTGATTTCCTAAGTGGCTACTTGAACCTTTTTACTTGTCTTATACACCTAATATTTTTTTAGAATGGTGAATACAATGTTCAAACCATATTTATTAGTAAATGTTTATGGTGTATTTTTGTGATACGTTGATTTATAATGATAATTAAAATTATGAAGAAAATTATTCCAATATTTTTCTAGAATTAATATGGAAAGAACAATTATATATTGATTTGAAAAACTGTCTAATTATGTTTAGTGAATTTCTTAGTCTTTATAATTTCATCAATAGGATTAAAACAAAATCCATCTATACTCATAGCTATAATTAATTATCCTCCGAAACAGTCTTTTAATAACAGTAAGCATTTCTATGGTTTAGCTTATTTTTATTAGGTGTTTAAATGTACTTTTACAATACTACAGCACTAATGTTTGATTTATTACAATGGAATAAACTTTTGAGGGCACTTAAGCCTGGTAGAGAGTTTGACAAAATTGTGTTCCATATGACTTTACTTTTTTATTCATCTAATATTTTCAAGGTATATTTGAAGTAGATTCTGATGTTTATGAAGTAACCAGTCATGTCATTTTATGTCAAGGGGGTCATCATATGCCCTTCTTTATCAAGAAACTAAATGATCTAAAACAATCAAGTGTTATCTTTGATGAAGAATTATATGTTATAACAAAAATGCTAAGGCAATTATTGAATTGTTTACTGTACAATGAGTTTAGCTTTAGTACAAACCACTGATAATTGAAATTTGCAAATATCTAAAAGTCATAGAGCTAAAAAATGTATATAAAATTTATTACTTTTTCCTTAGTTGTGAAAAAAAAAAAAAGTTTATGAAAAATCTTAACATGTTCTATCTTTGAATAATTTGATCAATTCATTTCTAGAATTTGTTAACCACACATTTCATAATATTGAAGAATTTTGTCTAACTTATCTAGATTTTATTTCTATGTATGTGTCAGTTAAAAAAGGTCACTTGTGGAAGTAAATTTCATATTGTGTATGAGTATTCACGAATAGGAAGAAATTTTTTTATGCCGCAGACTTCAATGAAAGTTACAATTTCTAAAATACACTTAAGAATTGTAGCAAGACATTTGTGACAAAAATAAAACTATATCACTATTAGAATCAATATCTTATATTTTATAATCAGAAAGATATGTTTGAGGATTAGTTACATATTACCATAGTTGTATGTACCAAGCAAAAATGGTTTCCTTGTTCAAACTTTCAATATATTTATTTATGAAATTTATTTTGAGAATTCCAATTCTTCATAGATGCCATGACAATATTTTAGAAGTGTTAGATAGATCTTTTGAAATGGCACATTTAATTCTTGATAATATGACGAATGATACATATGACACAACAAAATTAATTTAAAGAAAACTGTTGGGATGTAAGGACTACCCAATACTATCGTATGTAATAGAGATTCATTCATTTCATATTATTTAAAGCTTAAAGTTAAGTTTTCATCAGCTTGTCAACATGAAAGATATGCAAAAACTAAAGTAATAAAAAGGCCCTTAGTGGATTTGTTATGGGTCTTAGTTGGAAAATGTATTCACAAATGAAAATTACCTTTACCTTGTAAAAATATTATTTATAATAAAAAGTGTTTAAGGAAATAAAGCTACCCATATTAAAATTATTTATTGCATGAAGAGTAATGAGCCTATTGATTTAAATGATTAGACATGTATTCTTAATTTTTATTTTTTATACCATCCTCACATGACTTTTAAAATTAATAAGGTAATTTTAAGATGCATATAGAATCTAGTAATTTATAAAATTTTAAAACTATTAATAAAGATTAAAAAATTATAAAATTTAAATAAGAATTTTTTATTATGCATTTGTTCATAGAGATATGTATGTATAAGATATGTGAAGTTACATGAGAAAACTTTGGGGGTGTTAAAAGTTTTAATAAAAATTAATTATAATTCTAATAGCTATGAATTTCTATTCAGTTTATTATCAAACTATACTATTAATGCTAAAGATTTAGTATCCTTTTGAGGCATTTTTCATGAATGGAATTAAAAAGTTATTTTTGGCGTAGGTGACTCCAAAGCTTTCCTGATGCCAATTGATTTTCTTTTAGCTGAAAAGGTTTTTGAGTTTTTCTTATAATACATAGCTTGCAATTTAGAAGAAAATGTTTGCCACCTTCAACAGACACATTAATGATTATAGGTGATTTATAGAAATAAAAAATTTACATATTTGAAAACTTTGATTTCAACTATACTAAATGGAGTTTTTCCAAGTAATCTTCAAGTAAGAAGTTATAGAATAAGAATTAGTAGATGATTCAATTGAGTAACAAGTTTATCTAAATTTGTAGATTAAGTTGAAGCATGATTTAGGTTGTTAGAGAGTGCACATATGCCACATAATGGATAGGCAATTTACAATGGGTTACACTAAGGAGGAACAACAATATAACAAATGGCATAGGATGCCTATTTTAGGATAGAGTTTTGCGTATATTTATTTTCTTTTTACGCATGGTTTTGAGTTAGATAATTATTCAATGAAAATCTATAACAATTTAAATTGAGAATAAACTTTTTTGAGACAATCATGAGTCACTGTAAGAATAACCTTTGAAAAAGCACAATTAACAATAGTAACTCCCAATTTTAATCTTTGTTCATTTCCCTAAGTAATGAAAGACCCACTTTCATAGCCTTGGGCTCAGGTGTTCCACTAGAGTGCTCCTCTATCCTCAAGTCTTTAACCTTTGTGAAAATTATGCAATTTTATCACTTCTTAAGAAACTCTCCAGTCGGTGATTGGCAAGTCTACCGCTCATAAATGTATGCTTAAGAACATTTTAAATGGGCATTAAATCATAACAATGACCACTTAATTGTTATGTTGTGATTATAATCAAATCTTTCATTTAGGTATCATGGGATAAAGCTTTCTCACCTATTTTCATGTTAAAGAACTTTTTATCTTTGAAAAACAACATATGAATGTGAAGAAAACAATCAAATGATATAATAATATTTTAAGTTTAGCTACAAAGAGATAAAGAATAAGTTACCAACATAAACATTTTGTCACAACCACTAATGAAATAAGCAACACAGCGTGTGTGCTAGCATTCCCTTTTCTAAACACATTTTCTCCATATGTCTAATGCTAAAACCTACCTTTCTTTACTCCATCAAAACTTAAAATCTACTCCCTTATTGTCATTATCAAATTTTTTACTTGATGAGGCTTGAATTATCACTTGATGTCACTTATAGGTTATGAGCTATGATTGGCTTATAAGGCAAAGTTATATTTGTAAGTAACTCTCTCTATGAACGTAACTAAACTAGAACTCTAATTATGATGGCAATTGTAAGAAATAAAAGCTAACAAATTCTTATAAACCATTTACTCCAAAAAAGGCGCCATTGTAAATAGAAGACTTAATAAATAATAGTAAATGGACTTGTCAAAATGTCATGGAATTCTATTTTTTAAAAAAGTATTTATATGATAAAATTCTTTTGAAATGATATAACTCATACATACACTAGATTTATGTAACAGTTGCGAAATTTAGATATTTGGGAATAATACATGAATATTTTATGATACCATTTCTTATATCTCAAAAATTATATTCTCCTAATTAATTTGCAATAATGTTATATATAGTTATTAGAATAGTTAGAAGGGATAACACTTAATAAAGTTAGTTCATAACAGGTCATTATGAGCACTACTTGACCATTAAACTTGTCTCCAAAATGAATGATAAATCTATCTTGGCATGAAGTGATTTCTAAAAAGATTGTCATTTTGTTATGAAATTTGTCAAAGAAGAAATGATAAATGCATCACCTTTAATAAATTTATCATGGACAAGCAAGCTATGATTGATGCAACTACATTAAGGTATAAGATACCAATTCTTAAGTGAAATCATATCAGATGTAGGAAAACATTGTTCTATGGACTATAAGCTATTATAATTCAATGTATTTGGCACAAAAAAGGAGTTTTACATTAATATGTATAATCTCTCTTATTCTATTGTTTGATAATTCTTTATATTAACATTTTCATGAATTTAATAATATAGGGTAGCCAATTTTCAATGAATTCTCAATGTAAACATTATTATGAATTAGTAATTCTGATATCCATATAAGACAGTTTTTGAATTTTGATAATTGAAAATTTATATTACCCAAAAAATTTTAAAGGAATAACTTTGGTAATGATATTTTCTATTGCAATTGTTGCTTTAGAAAATGATGTTAGAATTCACTCATTTTGTAGATGAGCAAATGTCAAAATGCACAAGTATTTTTACTTGGTCTGACATCCAACTTCAACAAATTGAAGCAATAAATGCATTAAATCCCCTTCAAAGAATATATCAACCAACAACCCACACTGGAATAGACGTGTAAGGACCATAAATATTAGCCAAATTAACCTATAATAAAGGTCTAAGGATCATGAACACTTGCCAAAAGGAGCATAAAATACTAGTCCAAAAGATCCCACAAATTATAGGACAAAAAAAATACAAAGCTTACACTTAAGATTTTGATGATTTATTTAAAGGTATAGTAGTTGTATGATCCTTGATGAATAGTACTTTTCGTAAAAAATTTTGAGCGACATCTACTTTTAGTACTTTTAAAGAAACTTTGACCTAGTTGTGTAGCTATTACAAGGCATTTTAGGGAACATATAAGGAGTCCAAACGAAAGTGAAAAGGCTAATGAGCACTTGAACATCACGGTGAAATGCTATCAATCAAGATCTAAATTTCTAAAGAAACAAAAGTGAATGCATGAGGGGTTCAACATATATAATATTCTAGGCTTTCCTTAGGTCTTCATTCATTGAAATAACTTTAACCTATCTCTTGAATTAATTTGTCACTTGTAATGTGCCACATTGTAATTATATTTGGAATATAAAAAATTGTACTTTGAGCTTTTATTTTGTGCTATTACCTTATTATTAGGACATCCAATTGTGAGCATTATGTTACTCTTTTGGTGCTAGTTACGATTAATACCCCAAAATACAAAAATTAGCTCTTATGGATTTATTTGTATAATCTTGAGATGTATTATCTAAAACATTTTGAAAAGTGATAGCTAAAAAATACAATAGTTTTGTTTGTCATCAAACAATAGTGCAATGATAAATAGTTTAATCAGTAGATGTAGTTAAGCAATAGAAATTTATGAACTTAAAATAAATGATGTCCTCAACATTACTTTCAACTTCATTAAGATTTAACTTGGACTTAATGGGAACAAGGTTGTCATTTTAACCATTTAATATAGTTAAATATGAATATATTCAAAAGGTAATCAAAGATATAATGATTTTTATAATTTACCACAAAAGCATAATGACCTTAAAAATTGATGCATTTTAATTAGCACTACTTTTACTATTGGGTGGCCCAATTGTTAGGCATTATCAACAAGAAACTTGTTATTAACACAAACAAAATTTAATAGCTAAAACTAACCAATGTCAAACCACCTACTAGGATATAGATTGAAGTAAAACATAATGCATATGGCATTTGGAATGTTCATGAATATTATTCAAGTTTAGCCTTATCCCATTGTAGTTATAAATGATGATTTTACAAAGGATAAATCATAATTATTTTGTTGTGATAATGAAACTACAAAAGATTTTAGTAAGGTGGATCAAAAGGAGAACCGAGCATACCAAACACATTCAAACATTTCTAAGATAAAACATTAAAAACTTAATTATTATTAGATAGGATCAAAAACAAAAAGAATTAATTATTTATAATTTGAACAAACATTTGATAAGTTATTTTTAACGCTCTAAACTAAAAGTAACAAACTTCTTTTGAGATAGTGTAATACAATTGAATAACAAAACAATGAAGTAATCAAATAATGTTACTTGTAAAGAGTCAAACGTTGTAGAAAATATAACTAATATTGCAATTCTTTACTGGCAATATTACATCGTCCATTTTAATCAACCATACTTTCAAAATCCAATTCTTCATATTTAACTTATATTGGAAAGATGAGATCAACACAATTTCAAATTTTGATAAATAATTTAAAATATATAAAAACAAATAATAAGAATTTCTTGGAATTTATAGAAAAAGAATTCTTATGAATTCTCAAAACAAATAAGAATTCAATTAATGTTAGATTTTGAAAATCCTTTTAGAAAAAAGATCAATGCTAGCTAACAGAACTGTTCACATTGATTGGTTTCCTGCCTCAATAATAATTAATTTTTACTAAGAGAATGTTAGGCTTTTTAAAGTGTGACATAGCTCAAAATTAAATGAGTGTCCCCAAAGGTCATTAACATAGAGACATTCCTACATCCCTTCCAGTTTTTTTGCAGTTCGAAAATTCCATGGGTATTTGAGTTGTTTTGCAAAAGATGAAAATTAATATTACAAAATTTGTTATTGATAAGGATAGACACAACTAAAATAAAAAAACAAAATACATACTATATTATATGGTGTATGAGAATGAGAATTTAATGATGATGTCATAGTTGCAGCCAAAAGAATGACATTGCATTTTTCTTCTATGTTCATAAGAAGGCAAGATGATGCTAAAGCATGCAAATGTTAACTTAAAGCAATAAATGTTCCCTTCCAAATGTTTTATTAATTTTCAATTGTATTACATAAGAAAAGTGAACCTTTGGTCTATTTCTAACTCGTTTGATGAAAATTAAAAAATTCTTTTATTACGTCAATTGCTTTCCCGTAAGTGCAGCCAAATCATGAATCCAAAAAGACATAGGTAAGAAATTAAAAAGCTTGGTATTTTTTTCAAGAGTGTAATTGAATGTGTTGGGAGATAAGGTAATTTTCATCGAACATAAAATAGAAATAATTGCCTTAAAGAAGCATTTTCAAAGTCACTTTCTTTTCTCTTTTCATGTAATGACTTTGTGTAATATTGTTGAGGTAGTATGACAATGGCAAGCCTTCGATTGTGTCTAAAAAATAATTTTCAAACTACGTTTTCTATTACATATCTAAGAGAAGGAAGCATTAAAAAAGACTTTATAATAATTGAAACGCCTTTCAAAGCTATAGATTATGAGTTTGTATTCATAAAATACATCTACAACACCTAAAATTAGAACCACAAAAATATTAAAAGACTAATAAATAGTTTGGTATATTTTCACTAACATAAAATGTTTTTTCTTTAAATTATTTAGTAAGATGTTAAGATAGCATACTAAGAAAAGCTCTCTAAATTGAGCTTTGTGTATAGAATGTTATATTAATTTATAAAATATTCATTTCGACTATCCAAAGTATGTAGAGGAATAAATGGTGTGTGATGTTATTAACTATGAACCAAAGAATTACATAAAGTAAATATTATTTATCATGCAATATGTTTTATTAATTTGGATTTAATTTCTTTAGTAGAGTCAAAGAAAAATATTAACTATCATAAATTTATGAAATATATAGTTTCACATGAACAAATTGTTGACTAATGTACAATATTGTTCTATGATACGTTTAGTTAATTTTCCATAAGTAAATTTTTGTTTGCCCACATTCTTGAATATTTTAATATAGAAACTATAGAATTATTTTTGATGTTTGGAGCCATTAAAAGTTATTCTATAATGCAATAAAACGCACCAAACTTAGAAAAATGTAAATAAATATTTGCACATCATTTCAAGCTTTTGGTGTTTAATACCTTAATTATCACTAAATAATAGTAAAGAAAAAGAAAGGTCGTACCAACAAGATATATTCCATTTTATTTCTTAGCCTTTTGAGCTAGCATTACATAGAGAAAAGTTGAATATCTCTTCCATATTGTTTTACATTGATTCAATGTGCCACTTCATTTTGCTGTCAGTAATACAACTTTTATTTGAAAGCTTTATCTTTTGTTCTTTAATCTAATTATGAGAACTTCAACTCTATGCATTATTCTGTTGACACTCTTATAAGGTCCTTTTCCCCATGATTGTATGGTCCAATTATCATATCAAGCCCTGCCTAGCATAAACTCAATAAAAAGTGATAGAAAGCACAAAAATATCCATTTACTAAAGGGTCTTAGAGTGACTATTAAATATGATAAATCAAAGCTTAAATTTTAGCTTAAGAATTATTTGCATGTTGTCATTATTAATCATTTAGAGTTGTAGTTTGAAGTATATAGATATTTAATCCTACTTGCTTATAGGAATTGGTAGTGATTGCAATGTGACACTCATCTTTTGTTGTTTTCCTTTCATCTATTGGTATATTACACATTGAACTACATAATCTTATATGCTCTTTACATACCAAGTCCCGAAATTTTTATCTTCATGACTTGGTACATTATAATCATTCCATGACCTATGGAGTACCTTATCTTATAATGGAATAAAATTTTCTTCCTATCTACTTTAGCTCTAAAAAATAAAATTGTTTATAATAAAGATTTTCAATCTTTTAATAATAAAATTTTTTTCTTAGCCCTCTAAGACTTGGGCTTCCTCTTCCATTCTTCAAAACTTCTAAAGGTCTTATAGACAATCTAATTAAATTAAACATGTGGAAAATTAATTTTTATAATATTCAATATCAAATTGCACATATTCATGGTCTGTTAACAAGCTCTCAAATAACTCCTTATTTAAAGAATGTTCAATCCTACTAACCTTTCCAATGTCACATATAATCTTCAAGGCGTCGCCATTGATTAGTTTTTGTCATTCCTTATATCTTAAATTCGGTTCCATTTAGATGAAATTATATTCGAAATTTTAGTCATATAAATATATTTGTCTTTTTACCTCATATAAGTCTTTCTTTAAAATTTTTAGTGCAAATATAAGTGTAAACAATCACTAATCCTGTATTGTATATTTCTTTTAACTATGGTTAAGCTACCTAATGGCATATGACATACTTATCCAAATTATTGTAAATATGTAGGCTAAACAATGTAATCAAACGTTAACATATATATGAAATAACATATTATTATCAGGAAAAACAAAACTTTTGTTGAGATTTGTTTCAGTTTTGCTATTTGAAATTTTCTCACACTCATACCTCAATAAAAAGGCATTAGATTTTTTTTTGTACAATTTAACTTTATTCAAAAAAGGTTTTGCTTTTATTTAGTTATATTATTTTGTAAATGTAATTTTCTTCTCATGTGACATTTACATATCTTGGATTCTGTTATGGCACATTCCTTAATTTATGTTATCTAAACATTAATATATATTTACTAAATATTAACATAATAACTAACTATTATTTAGATTATTTTTAGTTTTATGCTTTCTAGTAATTCCTAATATGGTCTGAAAGAGGAAAAATTAACATTGATAACCTCAATTAATTGAGCTTTATCAAAAAAAATATTGATTTTATATTTATTAAATAGTTTATCTTAAGGCTCTAGTATGATTTATGAAGAATTTCAATTTGTACCTAATTTCATGTTTAATTATATTTGGCTCAACCACCTTAGTTTCTTATTATGCTGCATTTCCATAAAAGTTTAAACATTTCTTTAAATATCTTTTTTTGATATGACAAAAATAGTTAGAAACTCTAATTCTCCTCTCTTATGAACTTGACATTACTTTTATTTCATAATATTACAAAATTTCGATTTATCCATTTTAAGATTTATTGTTAATTTAATAAATATTAAAAATAATAATTTATTATTATTATGTTTATTTATTTTGTAATTTGTAATAATTCAAAATGTTGTCACATCGAGAGGAAACAAATATCATTGGATAACTCTATAAGCGATCCATAAAATTTGATATTGTTTGTTATTATTTTAGAAATTTTTATTTTCTATGTATTTGACATGCTTTATGAGTCTTTTCTGCACTTATCATATCATACAATCGAGAATAATACACTCCACTATGGTATCTTGAAATGCAAGTTTCTATTACAATTGATATGTTTTTTTCATATTTCTTGCTTTGATTTGGTTACATCACATTTAGTTTATTAAATTATATTTCTTCCATTCATCTCATTGCAAATTTAATATATATTTACTTAATGATAAATTAATAATTTATTCTTATTTATGCTTGTTTTTTGTAATTTATAAAAATTCTGAACGAGGTTTAATCAAGGTAAAATAAACATCATTGGAATCATTTTGATGTTCTCTATCCATCTAAGTGTTCACTTTTATACTTTTAGATACTTTCTTAAAGGTTTTGGCTTGATTTTTCTTGTACTTGTGATTTTTACCAAATTTGATGGATGAGGATATTATACTCAAACTTCATAGTATCATAGAATGAGACTTTCTTTTATAATTTATATCATCTCAAATCTTTCTCTTTGATTTGCTTATATTACTATCAAACTCTAAATCTTATCTCATGTTATAATTATAATGCTTTGATTTGCCTATTTCATGAAGCAATCAATAAAGAGGGCAAGCTGGTGACGCAGTGCCACCTATATCTTCTTTGATCTTTGACGCTGTCCCGTCGAATAGCTGCCGGATAGGAAAATCTCGATCCAATCAAATGGCAACAGCAAATTCCAAGCCTTTGACTTGAAAGTGCCCAATTGCGTGAGAATGGAAACAGAAAGGTTGAATGTCCACTTGGCAAGTCTGACCCGTAAATATCCTATCTCCCCAAAGATGCTGATTCTCGGGAAGTCGTTCCTTTCATTCCATTCGAAAGTCAAGGGAAGGGCTATTCCCCTCTGGTCAGACATATAAAGAAGTCAAGAGGCAACACGAGTGCATTCATCTTATTCATCAACCCTCTTGAAAGCTTATATTAACTCTAATATATATATTATCTAAATGTTAAAATAATAATTTAATATTAGTTATCATTTTTTTAATTGGTAGTAATTCCAAATGATATCTATCGAGAAAGAATAAACTTCATTAAAGTAGTTTAAACAAGCCCTATCCATACAAATATTCATTTTTAAATTTAGAAATATTTTATGTTATACAACGTTGACATGCTTTATAAGTCATATTTAATTGATCCAAGTTTTATTATTGAATATATTTCTTTAAATGTTCTTAGTGTCTCCAAATTCATTTTCTTGTTCAATTTATCTAAATTTCTAAAAGTAAACACTCTAATTAGTTGATATTTTGTTGTAACTCAAAATCTACCATCACGTAGGACTTACGTTGCTTTAGTTTGGTTATATACATTAATTCAATTTATTTCATTTCAACTTTAATGTATATTTACCTAAAATAAAATTAATAATTTTAATTATTTATTAATATTTTATTTGGAAATTCAGAGTAATTTTAAATAAAGTTAGACTAAGAAAAAGCAAACTTTGTTAGGCCATGCCTACATGCTTTAACTAATAAATATTTTTTATATTTTTAAATATTTTATCATGCTTTATGAGATTTTAATTAGTACTTAATTTGATAATTGATTATGTTACTATCAATTGCGTTAGCATCTTATTTTTATGGCTTTTATGCATAATTTATGTCATTTCTTCCATGTTATGACTTTTATTAGCCTATATTAGAATATAACAACAAATCTTCTTTTATGTGACCATTACATGTCCTTTATTTTACTGTATCACATTGCTCCATATATGACATTTATGATTTGTTTCATATTTACTTTATATTTAAATAATAATTTACTGTTATCAAATTTTAAAATTTATAGTAATTCCAAACAAGATTTGACTAAATTAAATATTTAATTTTATAATATTAAATTTTTTTGGTAGTTACTTTATAAGATATTTAGCCTTACAATTTGTGTGGCAATCGAAGAAGTCACACAAGGTCTCGTTAGTATATTGAAATTAAACTTTCTTAAATAATTTGTCACATATTTTAAAATGTGTTTGCATATATATGGTTACATTGCTAAGAAACTTTATTTCTCCTCTTATTTGATCTTTACATCATTTTTATTTAGATATATTATACTACAATCTTTCACAATTCAACTTTACTATATAATTACTTTGTGTTTAAATAATAGTTTATCATTATTTGTTCTTACTTATATTGGTTATTCCTAATAAATAAAATACTATTTGATTGACACTAAATAATGATTATGTACTTATCTCGATGTGCTCTATCTATTTAAATATTTAATTTTATATTTCAACTTATTATTTTTTTATTATTTTGGCAGGAGTTATGAGGTATTTTTATTTATATCTAATTTGGTGATAAAGAATGTTACACGAGATCTTCTCAGTAGCTTTCAAAGCAACTTTCCTCTAAACTTTATTAAAATTTCTCAAAGTTTTCCTTAGAATTCATTATATTATTATTTACCTATAAATCTGCATTCAAGTGATCTTTGCAATACTTCATCTGCTTACATTATATTATTTTGTTTAATCTTATCTTAAGCTAAATTGTTTATTTGGTTGTTATGAAAGTAACATTTTATTATTAAATGTACTTTTTCACTTTTAAAATTCATAAAAAGCTAAAATAGGGTCTATTCTAGATGAAAAATTCCATTGGACTTTCCCTACGGAGTGGCATCCAATTATATGTTTTTTTTATAATTTACACATTGTTTTAGAGTTCTAACATGCAATATTCTTATGCAATTTATTTCATTACATTTAGTTTTTATCATTTCTTTTGTTATATTATTATGATTCTATAATTCTTATGCAATATTCTTATTGCACTTTTGTGTTTTGGCAAAAATCATCTTTGGACTCATCTTAACAAGCTTTGTTTAGTTAAAGGTTTTGGCATATTTTTCGAGGAATTTTAATTCATACTTGTGTTGAAAATTAAAAATTTTATAGTCAACATCCTCAAGGTTATTGAATTAAGTTTTTTTGTATAATGTATATCATTTTCTTAAAATGTTTTCCACTAATTTTGTTATATCACTATGTAAACATAAATCTCCTCACATTTACATGTCTTTGATTTGGTTATAGAAATCATTTTATTTAATCTCAAAAATTATTTAAATATAGTTACTTAATATTAAATAATAATTTAATATTATTTATGCATAGTTTCATTTATATTTTATATTAATTCCAAACATCAAATAATTGAGACATAGAAAATGTCATTGGACTCACCTTGATTATATGCATTCATTTAAAAAATAATTTACATAATTTTCTTTTTTATTTTTTAAGATGTTAAAGCTGATCAAGATTGGTCAAATAAGGTTTTTTAATTGCAATAACACATTGTTTTGAACTAAGACAAATTTCAAAATTAAAAACGAATAACTAAAAATAAATATTATTTTAATATTAAGTAAGCTTATATAAAACTTAAAATGAGATAATTAAAGTAAATAGCATATCGAAATTACTGTAATGTCAGGGTCGCACAAGAGAAGATTTGGAGTTATGTAGAAATATAGAAAAATAAAATATGAAATTGTTAATGAACCAGGTAAATTACATGTAAGGTTGCCCTATTGAGATTAAGTGTAATATTCTTGATCATCAAATGACATATGAATCAAACTATCATATAAGCCATTCTAAAACCCTATAAAATAAAACATTTATAATTATGGAGACGAATATTTAAAAAGATAGAGCTTTTTGAGACGTGGAGAATGATTCTTACAACATCTCAATTAGACCATTTGAAGATTTACTAGCAATTATAAGACTAAATAGGCATAAATAATAACAAATAATTATTTTTATATTAAATAAATTTTATTAAAACTAAAATAACATAATTTGAAACAATATAATATACTGAAATCAAAGTGATGCAAAGGTCACGTGAGAAGACAATGATAACCAAATGAAAGTGAAATGTTTGAAGAATTCAGTTAAGTTGTATGGGAATGTAGTAATTAATGATATTAAGCAGATTAGTTATAACATCTTCAATCACAAAATAACGTACGAATTGAAATGCTTAAAAATAATTACCAAAGCAAACGAAAATAAATATTTAAAATATTAAAATAAGCATTTATATAAACCTCATTGAGATGATTTTGATAACATTTATTTCATGTCATTCAAACCTTGATTACAACTACTAGAAACATAAATAAGAAAAAATAAATTATAAATTAATATTTTAAAATTAAATAAATTATACTAGAGCTAAAAAGTGATAACTGGAAATAATATAATATAATAACATCAAAGTGATGTAAATATCACAAGGGATGGGAAATAGAGTTCATCAAGAATAGAACTAAATCAGATTTTAAAATTTGAAGAAATTAGACAAATTATACAATAAAATGTTATTATAGGTTACTAAAGGGATTGAGAGTGACATTCTCGATTGTCAAATTAGGTATGAAAAGAATTATCTCTAAGAGTATAACAAAATCTTAAAAACTATTTTAAATTATAGAAATGTATATTGAAAGGGATTGACCTCATCAAGGCAAGTAGAGCGGTAATTTTTTTTTCGAGAATAGATATCCTTGAAATTATTTTGAGTTATAAACGAAAATTCACATAAATAATAACAAATTATTATTTTAATATAATGAAATAGATGCCATCTAAAAGGTCACACTCAAGGAGAATTAGATTTTCATAGCAATATTAATAAATCATAACTAAAACTTTAGAAAAATGAGATAAATTATGTTAAAATTGTCATCCAAAATACCAAGGGGATTGAGAGTAAAATCCATGATTGTAATGTATGGTTCAATGTAAGATACCATGTATGACATGCCCAAATGCTAATGTGTAAATTTTTTCAAAATGTAAGATTTTACTTTAAATTGCATGTAACTCATCGAGATGAGTGCAACAAAGGTTTTCCATATTAACTAGACCTTCTTTAGATGTATTACAAATAAGAAATGTAAATGAATCTAAATAATAAAGAAATATAGTTTTAATATTATGTAAATTTTTTAAATCTTTAAATAAGATTAATTGAAACAATGCAGTAATTTAAAAACATCAATGTAAAAATTTTTAAGAAATGAGATAAATTGTACATGAAAGTTTTTTGCCCTAATATTTAGAAGATTGAGTGTAGCAACATCGATTATCAAATGTCTCATAAAGAGCAACAAAAAGAAAAGAAAATAAATATTTTAAAAACATTGAAATAAATATTTAATGGGATATTGTTCATCAAAATGAGTTAAATAATGTTTTTTCAACTCGATCAATCCTCATTTGGAATTATTATAAACTAGAAAGATAAATAATAAAAATAATAACTATTTATTTTTTAAATCTTAAGTAAATATATTTTAGAGGAGAAACTAAATAAATTAGGGAAATACAACTATAGGCAAATCAAAATGATTTATGGGTCGTACAATTCAAGAATTAGAGTTTCAAAGCAAATAATGAAATAAATAAAAATTTAGAGAGGTGTGATAATTATATGGGTAAGTTGTATTCCAAAATACTATAGATATCAAGTATAATACTCCTGGTTATCAAATTTACTTGGAATAGAAATGTCTAGCTGTGCCAAAACCACAAAAAAATATTTAAAATATTAAAACTAATATTGAATTTGGGTAGAGCTCATTGAGACGACTTCAATGAAGTTTATTTCATCTCTATTTCACCTCCTTCACAATAACAAAAACATTTAATGGTAAATTAGCATAAATATTAATAAATAATTTTTTTAATGTTATTCAAATATATAATAAGGCTCAAATGAGATGAATTGAAGCAATGCAATTTAACATAGTCAAAGAGACTTAACGATCACATGAGGGTAGATTTAGAATGACTTTGTAATATAGTAAAATTAAAGAAAAATATTTGAAGAATTTAGATGCATTATATGAGGAAGTTGTATTTTAAGATACTTGGGAGATCAAGTGTAATATCTTTGACCATCAAATTAAGAATGAAAGAAAATGTATCTTAAAATATTCCAAATAAAAGAAAATAAAATATTAAGAATAATAAAATAAATATTTAATGGGATAGAGCTGATCGAGTTTATCTAATGATGTTTATCTTATTTTCATGTGATTGCAATAGAGATTATTGTGAAGAACAAAAAAAAATTAACATAAATAATAAATTATTGTTATTTTAGTGTTAATCTAAAAAAATATCAAAGTTAAAATGAGATAAATTGATGCAATATAATATATAATAAACACAAAGTGATGTAATGTTCATATGAGTGATGACTTAGTGTTAGATGAAAATATAGCCAAATCAAAATTGAAAATTTGAAGAAATAAGATAAATTGCAAGAGAATATGATATTCTAAGATATAGGAGATCGAGTATAACATCTTTGATTGACAAATAAGATACATATCAAAATGACCAGTAAAAAAGCTAAACACTAGCAACTAAAATAATGAAAAAAATAGTATTTAATTTAATAAACCTAATAAAAAGATGGCAACAATGTTCGTTTCATCTTGATATGACCACATTTTGAATTATTGCAAATTACTGCAACAAATTTACATAAATAAAAAGAAATTATTATTCTCATATTAAAAAAATATATATTTAAAGCTAAAAAGAGATAGATTTAAGTAATTTAACATATTTGATTTAAAGTGATGTAAAGGTCAAATGAGATAAGACTTATAGTTACCCAATAATAAAACTAAATTAAAGCAAAATAATAGAAAAATTGAGGCAAATTGCACTAGAAAGTTCTATTCCAAAATCCTAAGCACATAAAATGTAGTATCCTTGATTGTGAAATATTATACAAATCAAAATTTCTCATAAATATATGAATAGGAAAGAAAATTGAACATTTATAAACATAAACAAGAAAATTTAACTCCATAGTGTTCGTTAAGAAGAGACCAGATGACATTTGTTTCATCTTAATTGAGCAACATTTCAATTTATTGTGATTTACAAAAGTGAATAGGTATAAATAAAAGTTAATCTTTATTTTATTAATAAAAATTTATATTGAAGATGTATTGAAATAAATTGAGGGATTGTAATGTTGCAAAATCAAGGGAGTGACCTATAGGTAACATGAGAAGCGAGTTAGAGTTGCGTAGTAATATGACAAAATTAAAGTGAAAACTTTGAGGAAATGAGATAAAGTTTATGTGAATGGTGCAAACCAAGAGACTAAAGAGTTCAAGTGTAACATCATCATTTGTGAAATTAGCTATGAAGAAATATCTTGTAAGTGTGCCTGAACACTCAAATGTAAAATAATTAAAAATATTTAGAAGTAAATATTTTATTCGATAATGTTATTCAATTCAACTCCAAATGACATATATTTTGCCTTCATTGGACCCCTTTTGGAATTAATGCAAAATACTAAAGCATATAAGAACACATATTTAGAAACTAATGTTTTAATTTTGAGTAAAAGTATATTAAAGTTGAAAATAAAAAAATTAAAGCAGTACAATATAACTAAATCATAACACTATACAAGCCACATGATAAGAGATTTATATTAATTAATGATATATCTAAATCAAAATAAAAAATTTGAAAAAAACTGAGATAAATTACAAATGAAAATGATGTTACAACGTACTTAGAAGATTGAGTGTAACATAATCATTAAATAAAAGGCAAAGAAAAATTCACGATGAAGTGGTACGAAAAAAAATAAAGTATCTAGAAATATATATTTAATTGGAGAGATCTTGTTGACATGAATCTATTGTCATTTACTTTGACATTATGAACCCTCATTTGGATTACTAACATTAGATGAGAATAAAAACAATAAACTAATATTTTTAATTGTAAATAAATATATATTAAAATATAGGCAAATGAGAGTGATGTAGATATCACAAAAGTGGAGAACAAAAATTTCATAATAATATGACAAAATCATAGTGAAAAATTAGAAAAAAATTAGCTAAATTAGATGGGAATGTTGAATTCCAATGCACTAAGGAGATCAAATTTAAAATCCTTAAATGAGAAATCCCATGCACATTGAAATATCTCATGAAGTGTACCAAATCCTAAGTAAATAAAATAATTAAAAATATAAAATTTAAAATTTTATTAGATAGAGCTCGTAGAGTCGTCTCTAACAAAGTTTACTTCATCTCGATTGGAATGGTTTGTAATTACTATAAATTTTCAATGTAAAAAAAGTATAAATAATAATAAATTATCAATTTAATGTAAAATAAATATGTTTTAAGGCTAAAATAAGACAAATTTACATAATGTAATATGATCAAAATAAAGTGATGCAAAGTCACACAAGAAAAGAATTAGAGCATCATAGTATTATAACCAAAATTAAAGCAATAAATTTAGAGGAATTAGATAAATTATAATGGAAGACTTCATTCAAAGAAACTAAGATGATCAAGTGTGATATCCATGATCATAAAATAGGATATGAAGTAAAATATCTCATATAATATAATAAACTCATAGAAAAAAAATTTTAAAAATATATGAATGATAACTTACTTGGATAAAGCTCAACGAGATGGGTGCAACATGGTTTTTTCATCTTAATGCAGCCTCATTAAGAATTAATATGAATTATCAAATCAAATAAGAGTAAATATTGATAAATTATTGTTTTAATATTAAGTAAATATATATTAAATTTGAAAAGATATATATTCATATAAATATAACTAAATCAAAGTAATATAAAGGTCAAATAACAATAGAGTTTGAGTTACACCATAATGTAACATCATCAAAGCAAAAAAGTTAAATAAATTAGATAAATAGCATTGAAAAGAGATATTGAAAGATACCATGGAGTTCGAGTGCAGTGTTCTCATTTGTCAAAGAGTGTATTAATTAAATTGACTCATTAACCTTACCAAAGCCCTAGAAAATAAAATATTTGCATTTATAAAAAATAATATTTAGTTGATGGAGCTTGTTTGGATGACTGGAATGAGGCTTGCTTCATCTTGATTATGCAATATTTTAAAATACTGCAAATTAAAAAAGAAATAAGCACACATATTAATAAATTGTTATTCTAATATGAAGTAAATATATATTAGGGTTAAAATGAGATAATTTGAAAAAACAATTATATAACCAATTCAAAGGGTAGTAAAGGACAAAATGAATGGAGAATTAAAGCTTATTAATAATATAAAAAATTAAAAGAAGAAAATATGAAAAATGGGATAAATTTTATAAGGGAGTTGTAATTCAAAACACAATGAAAATTTATTCATGAACAAGCATAAGAAGCTTTGTATTTTTTTATCAAAAGTTTAGTGTTTTGTTGTATTTTCCTTTTCTAAATGTTTGAATAGCCCAATGTTAACAAAAGTGTGACTTTAATTTGGTCTCATAAAAACCCTAGTAGAGGCCGGCCACACAAAAGTAAGTGTGATTTTTTAACCCACAAAAGCTAGTAGGTTGCAGTTGCAGACACTCATTTAACTTCACAAACTACTAGCCATGCAAAATGATGATGTACTTGCTTTTTCATTGCTCAAAAGGCATGCTCTATTAAGTCTTCATTTTGGATGTTTTAGCACTTTTAAGACTTCAAAAAGTTGAGTTTCCTTAAATACTTTAGAAATGGTAGTAATCTAATTAATATTCTTCAAAGCAAAATGGAGATATTCCATAGACATTTACTATTCTAGATATTTGACCTTCTTTTCAAAATCGGGCCTTTTCTTGCTTCCCACTATAATTATTTGTTGGAATTTTCCATCCACTATGAGAGTCCTTATACTGTTTTTTCATATTAGAGAATTTTGTATGATTACGACCATTTCTTTTTTTTTCTTTCCAAGTGTTTCCTACTATTAGAAAGGTTAAATTTCATTTCAAATTTCATATTCTTTGCTTTCATGTAACTTGACCATCACACTTTAATTTAATTTGATTTCTCATTTCGATTTTGTTGGGAACATAGACATTACCAGTTCGAGAAATTTTGGCACCAATTCGTTTTCTTTTGTTGCATTGCTAATGTTTTCCTAATTAGTCCATTAGAACTTATGCAAAATCTTTGTGTCACTACAAAGAGAATAAATAATTATTTTGTTAACTCTATTCAACATGTTAAGATGGGGATTAACTATCATTAGAGAAAATAGTTATTGAGAAAAGACCATTCTTCATAAGAGTAAGTCTTTCTCCAATATTAAACAACTTGTTCTTTCATCTTACCATTCTCTTGTTGCTCTTATCAAACAGGAATTAAAACTGTGCAATTTTTTTTTGAACTTATAGAAAAAGAATAACCTAAGAAATTTATGGGGTGCTTACTATAAGGAATGTAAGTCATTAAATTACGTAACTTGACTATAATGTTTATATGTTTTATTATCATTGCCTTTGTAATAATGGTGTGGTATATCTACGATAGAGATGGTCAGAACAAAAAGAGCAACAATAAGAGGCACAATGTGCGATGAACATTTTCAAAGAGAGGCAATGATTGCATTACATGTTAAGGCTACCACACAAAAAATGCAGCTTCATGGTCAAGTAGAGCTACTTTTTTAGGCTTTCATGCATTTAAATCCATAGGACTTTGTTGGCACAATAAAACTAGATATGTTAGATGCTTTTGTTGATGTTTAAGAACTACTTGATGCCATGGGGTGCCAAGCTATGAGCCAAATTTATGTTTTCGAGTTTGTTCTAGAAGGAGAGTCACTTACTTTGTGAAAACCTATACCTTTAACAATATTTTGGGATACCGAATTGCTAAGGTGCCACGGATCAAGTTTTCGATTTTGTTAAGAGAGTGCTATGTAGACATGATGCCCAATGCCTAGATTATTATTTTGTTTACTCATCTTAAGTGAATGTTGAAAATTTTTATTGACTATGCCTCTACAATCTAAAATCTAATATGTTACTCTTCTGTGCTTTCGCCTTATATTGAAATTCAATGTAAACTTTTCATGAAAAGACTTAAGGAAGTGACTATTGCCTCTAAATTTACTCAAATATTGAGCCTTGGTGAATTCGACTAAGTTGCATCAATGCTTACATAACCAACACCAAAGCACTAGATAGAAAAGTCTAGGGATTAGCATTAAGGTTTTAGTGTTGTGATAGTGAGCATGGTTGTTTTCTATCATTAAGATTTGCTTTGATGAGTTGAAGCCTAATCATAATATGTCCATTTTTTTAGAAGAGTAAAAGACTATTTAGAGCTTTGGATTGGTAAGAGATGTTTAAGGAGGGTAATGAAAATTCTATGCACATTATTGACAATAAGATACAATGCCTTTAGATGTTATCATTAGTATGATTTTATTATGGAGTTATTTTTACAATAATTTTTTAAACTAAAGAATGACATTCGTTTTTTGGGCTTTCCTGGGATAGGATTGCAAATGATTAATCCATATTATGACCACCAATTATGGTAAAACTCGTTTTTATTGTTGAGCTTATGGTAGCTTTTATAGTTTATGGAGATAATATCAATCAGGTCTAGGGCTTTGAGGCTAAGATAATTATGTGGATCAATTAAACAACCTAGTAGAGGGTGGCAATTTAGTGTTCTATATTGAAGGTAATTAGGGACCTTAACCATTTTAGACACCCTAATTTAATGAAACTATGTACTAGTTTTCTTTGACTATTTCATATGTCTTTTATTGTAGCCTTAAATTAAATTTTTCGCTGTCTTATAACTAAGGGCTACCTCTATTATTTGGTAAGTCTAATAATTAACACTTGTAGAAATATAAGAATAAATATTCAACTATGAGATTTTGTGAATGAAGGCATGATTAGGTATAGTTTTTCTCCAATTGAAGCCCTTCTCATTTTTGTTGAAAGGGCCATGATGAACAATAGTTTCTCGACCACTAAACACTAAATAAAGTAACAAGAAAGAATAGATAACCTTTACCAAGAATTGTTGATTTGTTGGATCAACATTTTTTTTCTAAAGCCTTCACTAAAATAGATACTCAATCATGATGTCATGAGATCCAAAATTTAGAGGAAGATACACCATATATTACATTAAAAATTAGGGTCAAACATTTTTTAGTAGAATGTTATGATTGACACCTTTTAATCATTCTTGGGTAGTTTTATCGAAGTATTTATTGTTGAATCTTGTTGTATGAGAGAAGAAAAAAATTTTGTGAGCTATTTCTTAGGATCAAGAAGTGATCCTTAGACACATTCTCAATGCTAAATACTCTAATGTATCCCATCAAGATTTGAATTATCATTGAGTGCCAAAGACCTATTGTTGTTTTATTTAACCATATCTCTAAGTTTTTTTATTATTATTACCATATGTGTTTTGCAAAGTTTCTCTTGGACTATAACACCTTTGACTAAGTTACTAGGGTGTGGCATTGTTTTCTCATGGAGAAAATGATGCGTGCAAAGCTTTTGTGGCCAATTTCTTAGTTGGTATAGCTATAATCTTAATTATATAGGAAACCTAGCAAAGGTTCCAATATTGTATCACTCACTTCTTTAGGAGTAGCACTCGTGGAGTGCTATTGGTTGGAAGCATATGCATCTCGACACTTGCATGAACATGAGTCTAACTGCTTAATGCTTGACTTGGAGTTTGTAGAAGTGATGTATCTATCATGTTATGGCTACATTACTTTGACACTATGTAGGATATGCTTTTAACTAATTATAAATGCATTAAATGTTTCTTCTCTCAAAGTGAGCTTTAACTGGGTATGTGATAATACTTGGAACTCACTAACAACTATGATGTTAACATCAAATATTGCAAGCAAAAGACAACATAAGTGGTTAATGCTTTGATTAGAGCACGACAATCAAATCTTAGCCTATGGAGAGATTACAAAGAGAAGTTGTCATGTTAGCAATGCTCATGCTTAGTTTGTTGAGACAATTTGGTTGGTCAACATAGTGCACTTAACATCCATGTCAACTAGTTTGATGAGCTAAGGACACTTTATTGATGGGTCCCTAATCTTCAAGTTGAGATTTCTCGACTACAACATAGTGAGTTTAAGGATGTTTTCTTGAGGGGCCATATGTTAACTAATATTGGAAAGTTGTGTTCTCCACTATACTGGAAGTTCAAAGAGAGGTTATTAAAGGTAAGCTCATGGCAATAAATTGTCTACTCATACATAAGAGAGCAACATGTTTAGGAACCTCAAAGCCATATTTTTATGGAGTGGTTTAAAAAAGGATGGAACTCAATATGTTTGGAATTAGATAATATGCAACGTATGGAAAGTATAACATTAGAAGTTTGAAAATGTACTTTTGAATCTTGCAATATTAGGTTGTAAGTTTGATGGGAACACTATGGATTTCGTTTTAGACTGACAACACATATTGGTGATAATGGATGACTGACTAAATGGAGTTACATTCTTACTATTACAAGTACTAATTTAGATGGCAACATGGATGAGTTGCATTCCAAGTATATTGTTTAACAACATTAATGATAAAAAATAATTATATTTTATAAAGATTCAATAATAACTTCTCAAATCAAAAAATATTTCCATTAGGCTTTGGGAAACATTAACTAGTTTAGTGTTACTGAATAGCCTCAAGAATTTAGCTAGTCATATAAATTAATCAAAACTAGTGGCATATTCTTCTTAAGATCTAAGATGTACAATAGCTACGGATAGATGCATCTTATTAGAGTTCATAGTGTCTATTTATGAGGATAATATGTGAAATCTTAATAATAAGAGCTTGTCTATAGTAAAATTATTGTGGCATAGTGAGGAAAAATGAAGGGCTAACAAAGATGAAGAGAGTGAGGATTATTGTAAATTCTTAGAGTTGTTTTCTTTATTTTGATGATATAATTGTGGCAATTTAGGCTAGAAAGTTAAATTAAACAACTTAGGCTGGCATTCCTAAATGATAGATGAGTCCTTCTAAAACCTAAATAGCTTTTGTGATAGTTGGGAGCTTCTTATTTCCTAGGCTTAAAATATGGGAGTCTGTAATTTAGGCCTTAGACGAAAAAATAACGATTTAAGAAGCTCTTAGGTATGTGAATAAAATGAATTTTGACTTTGACCACAAGTAATGATTAGGAGTTAAGATTAGGGTAAGGTTGGTAAGATAGAAGATAAGCATAATGATGCATGATTATTTATTATGGATGTTTAGATTAACATTTCAAAGTAGATAAGGCCATAGGTATCCATAATGATATGGAATTTGGGTTGAGTACGTCTCTTGTAAAGGATCAGTAAGGTAGGGTAGTTACAGGTTTTGTCTATAATTATATTTAGGATTTAGTTTAAACTTTTGAAACATAAAAAAATAATTGAGGAACATTAGTGCTTGGCCTTGGTTTGGATAGGCTCTTGTTTTTATCCTTAAAAATTATAATTGGGTTGAGATATGGCTCATTTAAAACCTTAAGGGAGGAGCAATGACTTGGCCTAAGGGCTATGTAGCTCTTGTAAGTTTTAGCTAAGTTGAATATTGGAATTAAGGGTAAGCCCATGAGTGGTCCTCTTATCCTCAAAAGGCATGTGTAGGACACCTTATATGGTATTCTTGTGATATGAATAGCAAAGGAGAGACCATTAAGAATGTTATAGTTGCCAGTGTTATCTTAATAGGTATATGGAGTCACTAATAGAACTCCTGTTAACCAAACTTTCAAAAGGAATGGCTACAATCTTAACTAGTGCCTAAAGGTTAAAGTCAAGTTTTTGTTGTTAATGAAATATCAAGTAAATGTTTGGATAGGAAAAAAGACCTTAGTAATGATCCAAATATAAGAAAGGTTAAAAGGGAAGTCATATGTGTCAAATCTAGGTGGTTAGCAAAGCCTAAATAGCTAAGTAGGGTTTTTATCAAAACATAGGATCACAAAAGATAAAACATTATAGTTTAATAAGTACCTTAACATAACCTTATATACTATCATTGATGAATTGCATTGATCACTAGCCTCATTATCAAGGAGTGTAGAAGTTTATTGACAAGTCTTGGGAACCTTTGAGGTATTAACTATTATGATTAGACACCTAATTACTTGATCATAGATTCCCAACATGAGTTTGGTTGCTAAATATCCCTCAAAGAATCATCGAACATTAATTTATAATGAGACAATCATCATCATGTTCAGTTAAGCTATTGGATAAGTGGGTTACAAAAATTAAAGAGGTTACAATTGATATTAAATAAGTTAAGGCTTTTATGGTCGATTAATGAGGCTAGTGATCAATGCAATTCATCAATGATAGTATATAAGGTTATGTTATTATTCTACTTTATACGCTAAGAAACTCAAATGTCTTAATTTAACAAAGTTGGTGTCTTAGTAGTGTTAATGACTTAGCATTTTATTCCATGAAGTCTTATGTATAGTGATGATTTTTTCTTTATAGTAAATGTTGCACTGAGATTTCCTAGTTGCATCAAACATTTAATGAGTTCAATTGTCAATTATGTGCATCTTTTATATTTTGCATTTAAATAGTTTATATTTCATTATGAATGGTATATCCATCATGGTGATATGTTGACATGATTTATTGTGTATGTATGTTATGAAAATTTTGTAGGATTGTATCACTACAATGTAGATATCAATGTGTTGAGTAGATATATCCAAGCAAGGTCAAACAATCACTTGATTAGATAAATGATCGGTCCAGAGAGGAATGAGGTTCATTCAATCCAACACAGCATGAGAATACTTATCATATTTTTGTATTATGACTTCTATTTTGAACATAACTTATGTGAGAGGAGGATTGCTCACCATATACATTGATTGTGTGTGGGTTTCATTGCATTAAAGAATTTGAAAAACAAATACAGCTAAAACTATCATGGTGTCACAAAACTAGTAAAACTATTAAACCATTCCTTTATGAATAAGTGGAACATAAATTAGTGTAACCAATCATAAATACATGTTAACTAATTCTATCTTAACTTCTATACATCATGGTTAGCATTGCATTTGTACAAACCATTGAATATCCACTCCCTAGATTAAATTATTTGCACATCAACATTTATTCTATTTATTCACATAAAACTTTTATCAGAGAAAACAACATAGTATGACATATTGGTATGATCTATTTCTATTTACAAATAAGTGAAAGGACTTAGTATAAAATTTTTATAATGATGTCATAAAAATATGGTGTTATTTGTCATAATGGAAGAATCACTTATTTATGCTAAGAAGCAGGAACTAAAAATGATAATTGTATAATATATGTACAATCTAAGAAAATTTTTTTTACGATAACTTAAAAATAGAAAAACGTTGTTCAGTTGTACACCTTACAATATGATCATTAATATCCTAATTTTATGATAAAAGTTTGGATATAAAATGGAACTATTAGATAGATGGTTTGTCAAAAATACCACCTCTATTTGCTTATCACTTTGGTATGGTCCAATTATCATATTTGCATAAATTATTATTGAAATTTGTAATGGCTAACAAAATCAATTTTGGAATGCAAATAAAGTTTTGTGGCTAACCTTAAAAAGCAAGATCTCATAAAATATAGAAATATGAGTGTTTTATATGTAACATTAATTCGATGAAACCATTTTTGCCATAGAAAAGTGTCTTTTCCACTTAACCTAAGAGATATCCAAAAACATTTCCTTTGTGAGTACTAAGAATATATCGAGTTCTTTTATAATTGCATGTTTCGCAAGTTTAAGTTAATTTAAAAATTAAATTAGAATATTTTTTTATATAGCTTAAAAAGTAAAATTGTAATATCTACAAAGAGTTTAAGCTATGAATAAAACAAAAGATCTATACATTTCAAAGGAGAATACTTAGTGGTCTTGATGGAATTGATCAAAGGACAATACTTCTTTGATAAAATTCTAAGAATATTCTTTACCTATTCATAAATAGATATAGGTTTTCCCATTAGCAAGTTCATTTTTATAGTTTGTAAATCTAGCAAACACACTTTCAATAGATTCATTAGAAAGCATTTTGAGCAAATTATATGTAAGTGTCATCAGTTTTTTCTTCATTAAATAAAGATAGACCTCTGTAAGTTTCCTTTAATGTGCATCATATTTAAAAAATAGTTTGAAATTTATTATTCTATTAAACTTAATAGCATTTAAAACATAATATAAAACATTTATAGCACTACTATTTAACTATTCACTATCTTTTTTTCCTAATCCACTTCATTAATTTAGTTATGTATACAAACATCTTTTTTATTTTTTCTAAAAGAAAATTTAAATGGAATTTGCATTAGCTCAATTATTTCCATGTCAAAAAAGAGTGTTGTTAGATGGTGTAGCCTCACTTAAATTCACTAAAGCATTAATATGGGACATGGGTCTAGCAAGCTAGCTTGTTCTCACAAGAAAGGGAGACAACTTTGTAACCAATTATATCACTAGTTAGTGAAATAGGAGTAAATTACTTGTAATAAAGCATTTAACTTCTAAAAAATTTATTCAAAAACATTTTTTTAAAATGACTGGTATAGATTATCTAATATGTTTTAGTAAATCATTACAAATAATTTTATACAAATTTAAAATTTACTTTAAAATATGTTAATTTTGTTTTAAATTTGAAATCAACTTTTCTAAATAAAAAATTTAAAATAACGATAAAGTACACTAATGACCTTTTGTGGTTCTAATCAAATTCAAGCCTAAATCTGCCAACCCCCCACCCTGAACAAAGATAAGTCAAAAACCAAACCAACAAATATATCACTTTATCCTCACAATAATGAGCTAAAATTAAGAGGATATTATAAACTTACAATGAATAAAAGCAAGAAGATAAAGAACAATTGTAGCAAACATAGATTTGAGTTTGATGTATAAAAAAAGAAATAAGCTTGTTGAAATATTTAAGGAAGAGCAAACGTATTGTGGTTATTTGAATCCATTAAGAAATAAAATAATAAAAGCTTATCCCATTGAAGATGGGTGGTGTGTTGGAGCTTCAAGAATTAACAACATAGCAAATGGAAATAATAATGAGCTCTAACTACAAGGGCTTAAATTTAATAGAATGCACTATTCTTCAATCTTTAATCAATCAACCATGATAAAAAAACTATTATTTGCAAACACGTTATGATAATAAATAATAATTACCTAGCATGCCATTTAGCCATTGTGGGTTGAAAAAATTTATTTCAGTAATGCCTATTGAAAAATAGTTTTTACACAAAATAATTTGTTGGTTTGCACAATGGTGTTAAAAAAATAGCCATTACAATCCATTGAATGTTATTAAGTCTTCCATTTATTGATTAGATGAAATGAGAATCACACAAATAATTTTAGTGAAAAGGTTTATTTTGAATTGTTATCACATAAATTATTTGATCGACTGACTGAATATGAATATGTTTTGTATAGAAAAGTAGAGGATGCTTTGACCATTAGATGACATAATTTTTGTGATTCAATGATTACATTTGAATTATGTGATTTAAAAAGATAGACGAATTTAAAATTTTTTCATTATGAAAATTATGTGATAGAATGGCTAGATTTCAATTTATAAGATTTAAAAAATTAAAGGAACTTTAGATTATTTGATCTTGCTGTAAGTTCTAAACCACACATTGACCTCTGCAATTTGGAAGGGACGTGTAAAGAAATGCATAAGAATTTTAGTCCCACACTCCTTTTTGTGAGACATACATGGATATAAAGTATTACATATGTTCATGCAATTAACCAAATATCTGGGGTTGGTTGCTTCCCAATTCACTCCAACGATCAATACCCTTTCTTACTAGTTAGTGCATAACAAGTCTAGGAGGAATTCCTAACCTGACACTGTATGATATGGATTCAAGAATCATGCTTTGATCTTCTACTATCACAACCCATTGGGCCTCTAAATCAGTTAAGAGAGTTAGGCTAAGGTCAACTAGAACTAGGTTAGTCTAAATTTATGTTTTGGGGAAACTCATTGATGAAGGTTTTCAAATGTATGATCAAAATAAGGTGATCTCTATGATGATCAAAGTATTGGAACCCATATGTTTCTGGTAAGAGTAACTTAAATCTATATGTTGGTGATGATAAAATTTAATTTTGCGTTTGGAAAAATAATTTTAACTATGGTCAACAATCTTATCAAAATAAAAATGAAATATGTAAAATTAAAATAAAAATGATCCCCTTGGTGGTGTAGCACAACAACAAAAATCATCTTCTTTGGATCTAACACTTACTCTTTTCCATGTTCTCCCATTAACATAAACATCCACTCTCTAAAATTTAAAAATCCACTCAACCAACTTCATTACAAATAACTAGCTTTTCATACAATCAAACAAAATAATAAGGGTGAGGTTCAACACCATGACAAAAATGGTGATGTACATGTGTCTAACATAATTCAACTTTCCACCAAATAAGGTCCTACTTTTCCTCAAGCTATATTAGCCTCATTTATTTTCTTCTATCTATTCGGCTTTTCTTCTTTTATTATGTGTACTGATTTATAGTGTTGTAATACTCAAAAAACTATGCATATAGAAGTTTGATAAAATTAAAAATAACAATAATCATAAAGAGTAATATTAAAATTTTAACATTTTCCAAAAAAGGGTTACACCTTACAATGTCATGTCACCAATCCATGATATTATAAAGGAATATTTAGTGACTCACTTACATCATTATTAATTGATTTGCCTAAATAACATTGGTAAGGGGTCTTTTCTATTATTAATTTACACATTTCATCTATTCTTCTCATTCTTTACAAAATTTCATATGAATAGCTCTTAATAAAAATTTAATTTTCCTTATAAATGTACTTTCCAAAAGGTTGTTTAAGAAAATGTCCTCTTTTATTTTGTTGACATGATATCATATAGTATGATTTAGCTTATCATATTATATGGTAAGGGCTTTGCAATTGATAAATCATTGAATTTCAATAATCTTACTAGTTAATATTATAATAATAATAATAAAACCTAATGAAGTGTTAGCATATATTGTAGATCAAACATATGATCATAATAAACATGTACAACAAATAATTTTTATAGTCTAATTCTTATTTTGTATGAAACAAAACATGATTTAATTATGTTCTAATTAGCTATCGGATGGAACAATATCTGAAATCATGCTATACAATTCATGCATTATAGTGATCAAACAACTAATCATACACAAATGTTTATTATGCAATCAAAGACCATATTGCACAATTTCTATCCATGCTTCAATAAATTTTGACATAACATTTAACATGAAATACCATACCTCAAAATATACTAACCCATTAGGACTTTCGTACTTGTTGATAGATAATATATTTATATGCTGAAATTGCACCATCATACTTGTAGGATACTATTCACACAAATATGAATTGAAGAAAATTCTCGTTTTACACTTAACATAAAAGCTTTGCATTTCCTATATTCATTGATATATAAGTACGATAATGTGTACGATAACTTTTAGCTAAAAGTTGTAATAGGCTCCAATCTATTTTGACACCCATTGTAGCTCATAAAGAGCCATTACTAGTGGAGAAAGCTTAAGTGACATCCTTACCTTGAGATGTGGCATCTACAAAAAAAAACTTAAAATCATTAGCTCACTCCTTCCTTTCCTAATCTCTTTGTTTTTTTAATAAGGGATGGCATACTTTCCATTTCTCTTCCTCGATAGCTATCGCTTCTCTCTCCTCCTCTTTTACTCTCTCTCCAACTATCCTAATGTTTACTAACAAAGAGTAATTGGCTCTTGGTTAACAAAGAAGCTTTTCCTCTTATTAAATAAATTGACTAAAATAAGTAGTTTTAAGTATTAGTATTACTTTACAAATTTATAAAAAAATGTGATTCCCTTAAAAAACTTAAAATCTACACATTTGAACATTCTCATGATGAGACATTTGTAATTGTATGCTTAAAAATAAAATTTAGCCAACACTATTTTGACACTTTTTTTAGTGATTTCCATTTCAATTTATTTTTGCATGCTATGCACAACTGAGTTAAGTTAAGTTTGTGTAAAGCATCAAAACAACGACATTCCTTTATTACAATTTTTAAGTTTGATTGACCAGGTTCACTACTTCATTTTAGATAGATAATGAAAACTAGAATTGTTAGATGTCATAGTCATTATTCTTATTTGATACATATATGATTAGCATAATATTATGTCAATGTCTCATCCCAAAGTTTTGACAATGCATTTTTATAATGAGTTAGATGTGTCCAAAGAAATATATGCTTGTGCAATCATGCAAATCTTTTGTCCTAGAAATTCTATTTTGCTTAAGGATCTAATGTTGATGCTTGAAAAAGCAACAAAATGAATACTACCAACTTTGAAGAGACATTCAAGGCTAAAGTTGGAGGTTTTGTAATTGTCATGATACAATGGCCTAAAAAAGAGTTTTTTTTAGCAAATTTACCATGGAGTGTCAAATTGCAATCATAATGAATTGAAGTATACATAAAGTGAACAATATAGGCTATCTCAGAGCATATTCAACTCCAAATTTAAAAGTGAGATCTTAGTACTACGATACAGCACATTCTTGACCATATTATTTTAATTTAGTTGATCATGATGTGCCCTTTTTTATGAAGTATACTTTGATATTCGAAATGAATACTTTTAAATTTTTTATATGTGTAAATTAAATTTTTTAACTTTTGAATTTAAAATTTTAGAATTTGCAGTATGCTTGAGTAGAAATACTTGAATTGTAAGACATAAGTCACAACAGTATTAGGCTTATTGCTTTAAAATTAGATTGAAATTTTATATTTATTATTATTATTATTATCCTTTATCATTATCCTTATCCAATAATAAATGAAAAATGAAGACATGGATGGGAACCCTAAAAATTAGGAGTTAGTTGATCAGTGAAGATAAATTGATTAAAATGAAAAACTGGATTATGTTTCATATAGGAATAACTTAAGATAAAATATATGAGAAAGAAGAATAGACCTCAAAATATCTTTTTGCTAGATCATACATCGATTAAAAGATTAATGTAGAAAAATATGGCAAATTAAAAAAAAGGATAATTAAGTGAGGTTTTACTTCAATTAAAAACTTGTGGAATAAAAAAACAAACCAAACTAGTTTTTTTTTAAAGCGAATGTCTGGTTTAAGGAGGTATTAATGACGTAAATTAAGCCTCTATGATTTTTTTGCATGGGTAACATAAAATTCTAGGCACAAATGAGATTTGGAGTAGCTAACCAAAGAAATACTAGGGTGGAAAGCAAGATATGGCATGAGAAATAAGAAGGAGAAATAGGGTTTATGATTTGATGGCAAGAAAGGCCCATCCAAGGAGAAGACATATACATGAAAGTCTAGGTAAGATAACCCTTCAGAAGATACAATAAATTATAGCTATGAACTAAGTAAAACTAAAGAGGCATTATCGTATTAAAATGGCATTTAGTACCTTTGGAAAGTGTTCCGGTTAATGGCTAAAGGATCTTCTTCCATGAACCTTATTTTTTAAAAAAAGGGAAACCTCTCATGCCCAGCACTAAGGAAAGTTTTTATTAGCTTATAAATATTTTTTATCTTTCCTTTATTGTGCAATTATGTTAAACAAACTTTGTAAGAATTTGTGATGTTAACGAAATTGTTAATATAAGTGAAATTCTTATTCATATGCTTTATTTGTCAAAATAACAAGAAGATGAAACAAGAATGGTTATTTATAGTTGAAAAATACCTCATCATTGAGACATGATCATGAAGTATGCTAATGCTAAATCCAACTTGATAGTTAATTTTGTTTTCAATATGCAAGGTTTAATGTGATTTATGTCATAAAATTGTTAAGCAATAGTGTAGAAAAAATGTAATATATATGGTTCTCAAAATTAAGACAAGTTATCTTTATTGTCTTTTATTTCTATGCTAAATATTAGAGTTCAAGCTTGCATATAATTGTTTTTATAAGTTGTAGCTCATAAAAAGTTTAAAGTCACAACAAAGCAAAAAGATATATTCTATATGACTTCATGACATGATATAAATGTGTTTATGTGTTGCAAAACCATGCATGAAAGTATTCCACCCATTATATAAAAAGTGTATAACTTACATTGAAAGATGAACAATGATTTGGAACCAAAAAATATAGCTAATTCAATACATCAAATATTATAGCCAATTACCCCTTATACTGGGTTTTGCTTTCAAAGTGCTAAACCAAGATTTGTGTAAGTCATGGGAGTCCTATTTTCAGCCCTTAAGAGAATCTAGAAGGCCTCTTTCTTATGTGTGGCCCTTGGTTTCTAGTTTGAAGGCTTTGGAGAGCTCAGTTTAAGGCCTTAGAAGAAGGCTAAGTTGGGGTAAGGATATAGTTAGAAACCAAAGAGTGGGTTATGACTAAAATTATGAAGGTTAAGGTTAGAGTTTAAGGATATATGGATAATCCCTAATAAGGCTTAAGTTGTATATTTGAGGTGCTTTGATAAGAATATGTAAGGTAAGCTTCGCCTTGGAATTATGCATAAGGACTTAGAATTAACTCATCAAAAAGTAATCTGTAATACAATGTCTTAATGATGAGCTAAAAAAGCACCAATGCTAAACTCTAAGCACATTGTAAATTAAGCTTTGGTTAGTGAAGCTCCCTATTGACGCCTTGCAAAAAGATAGAATATCCAGGAATAAGACCTTGAAATACAATATGTTTAATCTCTTAGGGCATGTGATGAAACCCTTCATAGAGATCATTGTGACATGTGCTAGCCCAAGAGAGGCCTTAAGAAGGATATGGTGATTTGGGGTTTCCTTGGGGGAAAAATGGTTAAAAAAAATACATGTGTTAACATAGACATAATGTAAGGCAACCAACAATAACTGGAACCTAGGAGAAAAAGTAAAGGCTTTGTGTACACTATGGCTAGTTTACATAAGAAAATGTATTAGCCAAAAAAATGTAACATTAAATACAAGAAAATGTGTTATGATATTATAAATAACTAAAGTATTGTTTAGAAGAAGCCTTATGGTGTTAATTTATTAATATGAATAGATTGAAGAAAATCAACTAATGGAGCAAAGCTTAAATTGATATAGTGCACGAAGAATCCTAGATAGTTATGGAATAGAGTTAGTAAGAAGCCACAACTTAGGATCATTATTTTGTTCAAGTAAGAATCAAATTTGGAGGACACTTGATCATGCATGCTTATTTAGAAGATAAGTAAGTTAAGAGGATTGCATGATCTCATGGTTAGAATCTCTATGATTGGCTCTTTTCATTATATAAATTTCTCATTAGGGAACTATTGCACATTAAGCCAATAAGAAATCATATGATATCCTATATTTAGGATGAGAGGATATATGATTGTTGAGGAATTCTAGAACTCTATTGGGATAGCTTATATGATTGTATTACTTTGTGGAGTACTAGATTATGTGATGTGATAAAAGTGTGAAGCCTTAGCATGACTTTGATGGATAAAATAGTGTGTTAGATGAATGACAAATACTTAGCCATAATATAAGGATAATATATATATATATATATATATAGCTAGCGATCATCAAAATAAATGATTAAGTTTGATGATTCACTTTCTTCATTTCATAAATAGTAGTGGTAGATTTCATATTTTTTGTCAACAATCATATTTTATATGACTTGCGATGTTATTGAACAAGCATAATTGTTGCTTAGTTTTTGTTGTTAATCATGATGTTGTATAGAATGGAGTACATTCAAATGGTTTATCTATTTTATGGATATTTTATTTTATCTTTGGCATTAAGAAAGAAGAAAACTTTATGGATTCTTAGCATGATAGTATTTTTAATGATTTTATGATATAAATTATAGGTATAGTTGATATAGTGATTATTTGATTTTTGTAACACTCATGCTTTAAAAAGATGGGTACAAAAGTTGTAATGTTTTCCAATTATGAACAATGTAAATGATGGCTTGTCATAAATGTCCAATTCTTTTGTTTTCAAATTCCTACTCTAAGTTGATATGATTTCTACTCAAGTAATCCTCTAAAGCAAATTTAGCAATGTTAAAGGCAAGGCAAAACATCTTTTTATGATGTTGGGAATTTGTAAGCACAGTAGCTTTGCACGATGTAATTATGAATATCACATAATACAACATAATTGCACATGAAGTAAAGAAGAAAAAATCTATAATCATTTTAGAACTAATCCTCTAAAGTGATGATTCATACCTTGTATGAAGTATAAAGCTATGAGATTTGAACTTTATCCAATCAGCCAAAACCTTTGCATATTATTAGATGTGGAACAAGAAAGAATTGGTTAAACTTTGAAGCCTAGAAAGAACTATCCAAGGAGAAGGCCTTTATGTCAGTCTCTAGCTAAGCCTATTAGTACACACAAAAAAATTTAGCTATGTTCTAAGGACGATTGAAATAAAATTTTCTTGTTAAAATTGCAAGTAGAACCTCAGGAAAGTTATTTAGTTAAGAGCTTGTTGTTCTTCTTCTGTGAACCTTATTGAAAAAAAGGGAAGCCTCTCATACTCATGACTAAAGAGAACATGTAGTATCATATTAATGTTGTTTATCATTCCTTTCTAATGCATTGTTTCTAGAGGAAACATGATAGATTTTGTTATATTAACTAAAATAAGAATATAAGTGAAATTCTAGTTTATATGCTTGCATGTTTAGGTTTAATTATTGAAATAAGAGAAATCAAAGTTAGAATAACTATTTATAGGTGGAAACTACCTAACAACTAAGACATGATAATGAGGTTTGCTAATGAATCTATCATGTAGATATCTTATAGATGCTATCATTATGCAAAGTTTAGCATGGTTGATGTTATAAAATTGTTAAGGCATGGTACAATAAATTGTAATGTGTTTATGTCTCAAAACTAAGGCAAGTATTTTTATTTTCTTCTTTTTTATTTAGTAAAAATTAAGCTCTAAGAATGTATGTAAATGTTTTATTAAGTAATAATGCCTAAGAAATGTAAAATGTTAGCAAAGAAAAAAATATATGTTATTTCAGCTCATGACGTGATACAAATGTGAATATGTGTTACAAAACCATGTTTGAAAGTGAGCCACCGATTATATAAAAAATTTAAAACTTAGATTCATAGATGAACCATGATTTTGAACTAAAAACTATAAGTAATACCTTAAATCAGATTTTATGATCAATTATCCCATATCTTGATCTTTCATGGGAAGTGTAGAACCATGGCTTGGTCAAGCAATAGGAGGCACTAAATCAACCCTTAAGATAACCAAGTCAGCTTTTAAAGTGTGAGTGTGTGGCCCATGGTTTCTAGCTAGCAAGCCTTTGATGGTCCATTTTAAGGATATAGAACAAGGCTAGGATGGCTATGGATATTGTTAGAAACTAAAGAGTTGGTTATGACTAGAATTGTGAAGGCTAAGGTGAATCTTTTAGCCTTATGGATAATTGCTAGGGAGGCAAGAGTTTGAGATTTGAGGCCCTTTGATATGGCTATGTATGTTAAGCTTACCCTTGGAATTATGCTTAAAGTCATAGGATTTATTAAGGAAAGGGAACCTATGAAAGAATTTCCTCGTGATGGGCTAGGGAAATACGATTGTTGAAGCTCTACGCAGATTATAAATTAAGATTTGGCTATTGAAGCTCATATCGAGGCCTTTCAAGAAGGTTAAAGGTCTTGGAATAAGAAAACATAATATGTTATGTTCGATTAAGGAATCAAGAAGGTTAATATTCTAGAAAGACCCTATTGTCCAATAGGTCCTTTGAGTGAGAACATGAGTGGCCTTATTTAATCTATTAAACCTTGTGTTAAGAATTTGGTTGAAGAACTTAGGAAATGTTCTAGCTGAAGAGAGACCATAAGATGGGTATGTTGACTCAATGTTGCCTTTGGGGCTCATGGGTCACTATGGATACCTTTGTGAGCACAAGTTTTGTTGTGATGATAATCAACTATATATGGACCTATGTGAAAAAAAATTTCTTTATGTGCACTAGGGTTAGCTAAGAAAGAAAATGATACTAAACAAAATAAAACCAAGAAAATACATAAGAAAATTTGTTATCAAATTATAAATAGTTGAACTAGAGTTTAGAAAAAAAAACTTATACCATTTAGATAATAATACTATGGATAACTGAAAATCAACTTAGAATTGAAAACCAAAGTTGACTTAGGTTCATTACTATCATCAAATGAGGATCAAATGTAGTGGACCCTCGATAATGCATGCTAATTCAAGAGATAATCATGTTAAGCAAACCTATTATATTGGCCAAAAAATAGTTACACATGGTTTCTTGATCCTATAAGAGGAGTGATAGATCTCAATAAAAGAATTTATAGGATTAGATAATTAGAATTATAAAAATTATCCTAGGAGGGAATTTTCCATATTTAGAAACACAACGAATCACATGACATCTTATATTTTGGAAGGGAGTACATGTAGATTTTGAGGACTTCTTGAACTTTATCAGGTTAGTCCACATGATCGGCACTCCTTTGTTGAGTCTTAGATTATATCATGTCATAAGAGTACCAAGTCTTATCATGATTCTCATGGACAGGAGAGTGTATTTGTACAAACATTGGTTATTAAGCCATAATTTAATGAAAATAAACACACACATAAACACACAACACACACACACACACAAAGATATATATAACATAATTAGCCATGACTAAGATAAGGCAAAAAATCTTGTTATGATGCTAGTGTTTTGTAAGCAATGTGTGCTTCGCACAATATGATAGGAATATCATAAACTATTGGGTAATCGCACATGAAATAAAAAACATTTATCATTACATTACAGCTAACACTCCAAGGTGAAGCTTCATACCTTGTATGAAGTATATCGTACGCAATTTTTACTTTAGGCAATTGACAAATAGCTTTGCATATCTTTGGAATGTTTTGCACATCATAATTGTTTAACTTTGTAGCTTGTACTACCATTTCTATGAGGTATTTTGCTAATGCATTTACTTATTTGCGAATGTCACTCTACAAAACTATTATTGTTGTTCACCTTTGCTTCATTTTTTGAAGAATGTTTTATCGCTACTAGAGAATGTTGATTGGTATGGATTTCTATATGGTCCATTGTGATGACTAACATATGTATTTTCTTGTTATTACTTAAAGAGTGAGGAACATAGAGAACCCTCTAGTTTATAACAATAATTTCTTGCCCATAATGGGAGAAGTTAATTCCATTACTTGTCTTTTGTGATCACCTATAATTCCAAGACACCAAACTTGGCCTTTGTAATTATTTGCGTAACAATCAACATTTATATTACACATTTTGTGTGGAGAGCACCAATGCACAACTTGATAGATTTTTTACCTCATAATTGAATATGGATTAAAACAAGCTAAGCCATTTAATGGTTCTAACGAGCTATTTTTGTGTTGGCAATGCAACGAATAGTCTTAAGACATAAATATGACACAATTGACAATGGATTTTATAGGTTAATTAACTTCCACATGTATTTTTGAGTTATTAGCCTAACATATGCTCCATGAAATAAAAACAAGGATCAGAATGTCTTTTTCTTTGACTTACGTGTTTGTTTCTTTCTGTTCACAAGCGAGATGTTTGGTAGAACATTCTAGTTTTTATGGCTATGTTTGTACATTTTTAGCAAAGATATCCCATACCTTATTTTCTTGTTATCAACATAAAATGCATTGGCCCATTTGGCCATCATTAGGGTTGTGAGGGCACTTTGAATCCTTCTAAAAGTTGATCTCTCTTAAACACTTATAAAATTATAGTAGACTATTAAAAGTTGTTACAGTGGAAATGATAGTTTAAATGCACATTTAAAAAAAGCAAATCTTTTATCTTAAAATAACTATTAGAATTTTCTATTGGTTCCTTCCCAAGTTGACTTAATGCTGAAATTTTCATTAGTTATGAGTTTTTAGTTGATATTTTTGTTTGTGTTGGAGAGTTTTGTTAGTTTTTAAACCATCTCTTTTTTTGCTTTTCATGAGCATAAAGGTCTAAGATATGTTGTCTTGTCTTCCAGATATTACAAATATTTCCTTTATTTATGTTCACATAGTGAATTGTTGGTTGGTAATTTTAAATTTTGTTTTGTTGAGAATGCACACTTAGGCACTTAAAGTTTTCTATTGTTAGAAGAAAAACTTTTGATTAACTGGTCCTATAATTCCTATGATATTGTGTAAGTCACACAAAAGTAAACAATTCAAGCTTTTTCGAATTCTACTCATAATGTTATGATTTTGGTTGACTTTCATTAGAGTGAACATAACTATTAGGACTCACACATTCCAAATAAGAGTGTGTCGACCTCCTATTTCTTTCACCATTTTCTTCCACCATCCCATCTTCAAATAAATTTTATTTAGGAGGTGTTGAAAATAAGTATTTTGATTCAAAATACTTTATATGAAAATTTTCTCATTGAAAACTATGTTCTTGACAAATTGTTTTCAAGTGTGTTGGTTTTGTTTTCTTAGAAGTGTTAAAATTTATGTGAAGGTTTGATGCACTTTGTTTGTTAGAAAGTTACGAATGTTGGAAAAAGATTTTAAATTTCCCAAAAAAACGTTATAAGAAAAATAAACATTTAAAATTAAAAAAAATTATTAGAACTTATTATAAAAATTTATTGCAATGATTAGTACAAAAAATTCTTTTAAAAATGAAATGGAATAAAATAGTAGAATAAAAAATAATAAAAACATTATTCCATCGTTACTAAAATTAACTTATTAAAGCCATGATATACAAACTATTGAAACTATTTATTTTGTTAACTTACTAATATAAAAAACATTACACCAAAAAAGTTGTAAAACATAAAAAACTAAGAGAGAAAAATTTTTAAGTTATCAATAATATATGTAATACCTGTCAATAGATAATTTTTTCAACAATTTAATATAAAAAAATAAATATTTAAAACATGAAAAATAAATTAAAAATTAAAAATTTTCATTTTAGTTATAAATTTGAAATTTCTTTTTATTTGCTTAATATTTTAACTTGAATTTATGTTTCAAATTGAAATATGCTAAGAGATCGAACATGTGTAAAACCCATAAAAAAGAATTAAATTTTGAAAAAAAGTTTATTAAAAATTCTTATCTTGTAATTGTCAAAGGAAAAGTTCCCTATAAAAGCATACCTCCAACACTTGGTATTACTAACAAACATTGAATGTTATAACACAAAAAGTTAATTTCAAAGTATAATATTTTAATTATTTGAATTCATATGTTTTACATGTCTTTGACAATTCTCTAGAATACATAAAAGATATTAAAAGAAAGGACTCAAAGTTATTAGGAGAAAAGTCACTACAAATCTTCAAGCGAAAAGTCCCAAAGAATGACAAGGCCAAAAAAAGAGAACAAACTAACTAGTGGACATATACGAAAAGAAAATACAAAGTCCCAACAATAGGACAAAGAAATATACTATAACTTTCAATTATAAAGTCTAATGACAAAAATAAATTTAAGTAATAAGCACATTAAAATATGAATAAATTAATGCAAGATAGATATGAAAATTAACTTATAGTGTTCTTCAATGCCTCCAAACAATCCTCAATGCAAGCAATCAGTTTTCTAAAATTCTATCAAATTAGTCATTACTCATAATTCCTTATTATTCTCTAATCAACCGATGTATAAGTATGATTCTATCATATGCACAACATCAAACTATTGGCTATTTTTTATTTGTGTTTTTAACTTACTAAAAGATAATTAGCTAATACCATATCCACATTAAACATTTATAAACAAAAAGACCCAAAATCTAGATTTTAAACTTTTAAATTTTCACAAGGTGTTATAGTAAGATGACAACTATGATACTTGTTTAAAGCCATTCACACGTACTGCTCTCACTACAAATTAAACATCACTTGTATGCAATAATGGAATCATTCTTATAAATGTAATTGACTTTGCTTAATGCCTAAGTCAGAAGTATCATGTATCTAAAAATGGTTATCATACTATTATGATATATGTTACATATATGATGAGACAAACTATAACACATACTTAATCACAAGCATAAGCTCCTTTTTAGTTCCTACCATTGAATTGATAATGGAAGTATTACCAATATAATTAAATTACACAAAGCACAATAGCTCAATATCTGCACTTACCACCCTTGGAAGAAGTGGAGCCACACATATATGGTAATGGCATTTTACATGTATAAAGCATATTTAATTAACTTAACTTAGGAACAGCAATGCCTAACCCTTTGTTAGATCACATGGCTAACAAGTCATATTATTTCATGAATCCATCACATAAGTAAGATAAGTATATTTTTAATATTTATTTTTGTTCACTCAAGTTTAAACTTTTACTTGATTCAATTGTACTTACAGTATGCTTTATTAAATTTATAATATTCTAAGACATTTATATGTAAATAGGCCTACATAAGATGCATTCCTTAAGAATATGACAACCAGAGTTGAAAGATGACTTTAAAACACTTAAAATTCACTCTCAATCTTATCGATCCTTAGTGTCATAGGTAAACTTTTATATGTTTAACATGTTAATTCCAATAAATATAACTTGGGAATGATATTCATTAGGTGTTACTAATGCCTCAGTTTCTTTTGGTGCCAGTTATGATTAACACCAAAACATCACTTTTAAGCTACTTGAGATAAGAGATCAAGCATTTTCTATATGATCAAACTATTTGATATTGAGATGCATATTTTAGAAATACTTAATAAAAAAGGCTAAAATGACAGCACTTAAGTTTTTTTTATCATATTATCGATGTAAATTGGAAGGGTTCAACATAAAGTACAACTTAGTAATGCTATAATATATAATATTACTTTTCAATTACCAAATATTGAAATTGCAAAAAATTGAAAATTATCAAGCAATGAAATATTATTCATGTTTGAGTAAAATAATAATAATATTTCATTTAAAAAGATACATATATAAAAATTAGCCATGTGGAAAAGCATAATTGTGGCAATTTTAAAATAAAAAAAGAGTTTGATAATGTGCAAAAAAATCAAAATAAATGAATATTTATATTGCCATTTTTATAAAACTTATGGTGCATTAAGACATAACAAAGTGATTTAAAAAAATTAAAAACTTAAAATCATTTGATTTAAAATCTACAAATCATCATGTAATTTGTAATACTTCTTCAAAAGTTAAGATTGTTAAATTCAATGATAAAAATGAAATAACAAATTTAAAAAAATTAACAAAATTACAAAACATTTAAAATATTTAAAATCTTGCTCATAACTAACAATAGAAAAAAAAAATTGATGTAAATTTTGGAAAAAAATACATAAAAATTAAAATAATAAGGTACATACATTAAAACATTTTCGTAATTTTGTAAATTAGAAATTTTTTTTAGAGAAACTTAAAATAAAGCTCTTTTTTATTTAGAATTTTTATAGAAATAATCATCATATTGAAAGGAAGTGTACTAAATGATGCAAATTGAAAAGTATAAAACATTAAAGTTTTTGAAGTAATTATAGTAATGAAAAGTTAAAATGCTCATATCTAACTAAAACTATTAATATCTAGTTGTTGTTTTCTTCTAAAGCTTAATACAATCTTCTATAGATTAGGGTTAAATCTTGGTGTTGTGCTTTTTTATATTGGGCTTCTTGTTGCCATTGTTTCATTTGTGGTTTGATGACTTGAACATTTGTTATTTCCTACTTAATAACTATGTTTTCCTATTTGGCAAAGAAGTAGAACATGTCAGATAGTGGCATGTAACTATTATTTCATGCAGTAATGTAGATTGTCGTTGGAGGAAAACATTGTATTACTATTGTCAAGACTCTTCATTTTGAATAGCAAAAGCCAACCTTTAGGTATAACTTAGATCATATAGAGGACAAGTCATGGATTTATGGAGGATGTATGGGTACCACTCACTCAATTTTGCTTCATCAATTTCTTCTCTTTCTACAAAATTTCTTTCCTAATTCCCTTATCAACATTTTGATGTGATTCCTTCTCATCTTTATTTTTATACCACACCACAGTAGTCACTCTTACATTACTTTATAGATGTCTATTATTTGTGCCCAAATGGAGTTAACGCGCTTGTGGTTGGTGATGATTTCTATAAGTCTAGGTTTTTTGCTTTTGATGTCTTCTACGTTAGTGGAAGAAACACTTGGATGTCCATAATGGTGATTGCTAAAGCTATGGGCCTTAAACTATTGGTGACTTCTTAGAAGAGTGGATGTTATACCTTTTATGGATGTGGTGTCAGGAATCTACAACTATGTAACAATAGTGACACATTATGAAAGTATTGCTTGGCTATATTTTTTAAGAAATGGTCATCAATTAATTGTTAGAGATAAGAAAGAAAAATAACAATAGCTCATGGGTTTGACCTACTCTTAATGAAGAATTATTGGACTATTAGCATCAATTAGAAAGGATTTTAGCATTTACTTGATGAACCTCCTAGCAAGTGTAAGCGATCTGAAAGACTATAATTCAGATATTTTGACCTTTCCGACTTAATTAAACTTTTTTTTGAATAAAAATCAAGTCACTTCATTATTAATCAATGAATTAGAAGATAATCTTTTCGTAGAATTTATTTCACAAATGTTGTTAATAATTATGTCATTGTCATGTCTCCTAAATGTGGAAAGAAAATGTTAAATGTAGTGGGGTTAATTATAACAAATGTTTTGACAATATTGTCAATTGAGTTGGATATCAATTGATTGTTAACAAAAATAAGCTAAGATATAGTAATAAATAATAACATTTTAATCATATCATTATTGCACAGAGAACATTATTAGTGATACTAGTTAATGTTAGCATATTCCAAACTTTTGTTGAAATGAAAAGTTTCCAAAGGAGCTAATTTTGAAGGTTATCCAGTGGATGTGATAGGAAATTTGGAATAAAAATGAAAAGAATATATTTCTTATAAGGCTCATATTTTAAAGGAAAATGAAAATTCTTCATAGATATATATGTATAACAACATTGAAAGGTAAAACACAGAGAAATTTCAATTAGAGAGAATGATGTGATTCACAAGGAACTCACTAAGAGGACAAAAAATGAATGAGATTGGTGAATACTATTGAGGTAGGTAGATTGGATCAAATTCACTTGAATATTTTGAAGACTATCGCTTACAAATTCAAGTTGAGCCCTCACTATGAGATTTTTATGGTTTCAAAAAGATATATTAAAATTTCAAATTAAGTTCATTTGTGGTATGCATAAAAGCTTTTTGTTAGGCCTCTTTCCATAAAGTGATTGGTGGGTACGTGAAGAAGTCAAATTGGGGATGATTTAAACATATTTGCGCAAGATATTTTTCATTCCACTTATGTATTTATAGTGGATTGAATGGTCCAAATAAATTGTAAGAATGTTTAAGAAGTTTGTTTCATATTATCAATTGATTAAGATCATACTATTTGATGAGAATTTTGAATGGTTCAGTAGTTGTATTAGTTTTCTCTAAAATCTCTAGCATGTTCATCTTGGAGTATTTGATAAAGAATTGATAAGTGTCAAATGGTTTAACGAAGGTGCTAAATTGTCCATTAATGGTATGTAGAGAAATAAAAAAATTGATATCATAAAAACTATAGTTGTTTAATGTTTACAAAATATGCATCTAATCATTCAATGATTTTGAAAAAGAGGATTTGTGGATAAAAATATGGTCCAATAAAAAAATGCAACTTAAAATTGATACCTCAAAATTGGCTCAAACAACGAAATTAATAATGGCATTTAATGGAAAGGGGCAATGAAGAAAGTTATTGCTTTCTATTCAAAATGTATGATAGATTCATGAGAAAAAAACAAATGTGTATAAAATATATGAAAATTTCTGTGGAAAAAAATAAAAGTCAAAGAAGGGAAATGTATTTCCAAACTAATGGAAGAAAACTACATGGTTGAGTCACCCATCTGCTTAATGTAATGATCACAAGTTTAGTGCCTAAGAATTGGAATTCAACACATCTCATAATAAAGTTTTGTGATTATTGTAAACTTCTAATTAGATTATAGTTAAACTTGTTCTTTTTAAATTGTTGGGATGTATTATCGCCAATCAAATGCAAGTGTTATTGTTCTTAGTAATTATCAAAAGTTCTTAAAAAAATGACAACCGAGGCCAACATCTTAATAATGGAAAAAATGATATAATTTATGCATTTTATTAACCAGCCCATTTCATGTGGGATGCAAAATAATTTATTTAGTTACATGAATTTTTTTTTTATTGTAGTTTACCTAAATGTCTAGATGTGTTGCATGACCACTACACTTGTATTCCATTATGTGGCCACTTACAAAATTTTTTTTCTATCATCTGCATGTGCTATGGATGTACATCATGGGGCACCATGGGAGTAGTAGCCTGAGAAAACAAAATATGAACGATAATGTTAGACAAGCTACCTTAAAAGAATATCAACATTGAAATAATTTCTTTTTGAAGTGTTGTTATATTTATTTATATATAATGTGTCATATATAAGGTTATAACAATATTTATTTGTCTTTCTTGATAAAGTTACTCTTTGAATCCAATTTCTTTACCAACGGAATTTTTTATCACTTTTTCTTTTGATTTCGTGATTCCAATTATTTATTCAAATGAGTAAACATTATAAAGTTAAATTTATGGCTTTCTAGTTGTCAATATAAAATAATGAGCATTTTGTGTTGATCATTGATGCAATGGTAACGTAAGGATATTCTCTTATGTTTATTGAAATGTATATAATTTGCATTTCTCTTTCTATTTATTTGTTAAAAAGTGTGTGACACAAAATCATGCCTTAAAAATATGGAATTTCCTGAGATTTGTAGTTTACATTTGAAATTAAATTTTTCATCGGACACAGTAAGAAATTTGCAATTAATGAGAAAAAAACTCTTTTAGAGGTTAGAACTAGAAAAATACATATTGCATTCATTGTTAAGCCTCACTCTAATGAGAAAAAAACTCTTATTTTTTAACTTTTCATTATACTTTTAAGGAATCATACTTTTCTTAAATTTTAAAATACTGTGTACAACTCTAGAAGAGTATCTTCCGTTTCATTATAGCAAAGAATATAGCTATGGACCTTATTTCTTTTAGACTTGTGCTTCTATGCAACATAGAAGAAGTTCATTAAATCATCTCTCATTGATGAAGATGATGACTCATTAAGATTAGATTCAATCCAAGTTGCTACCATTTCCTTCTTTTTATTTATTGGAAGGCACATAGTTCATGTGAACCTAAATTTCTTGTAATCACAATGGATGACTTAATCAATGTTTTTTCTTTCACCTCTTCTTATAAATTAAAGGAATAAGAGAAATATGAAAAATAAGGGTCCCCCTTCCACTTTATTTCACGCATCAAAAGAGAAATAAGAGGTCAAAATACCACTTATTTAACTTATAAAAAGTTTATTACCAAATGCCAAAATAAAAATTATTGATATAAAGTTTTCTACAATGTTTTGCATATATTACATATAAATATAAACAAAACATAGCACTGATTATGGATATATCAGTTCTTTTAAATTTAAAACAATAGCACATAATAATTGAAAAAAAGAGTTTAATTTTTATTTCCCCCTATATTTATACGAGAACTTTTTATAAAAGAAATTAAAGATCGAATTTTAGAGCTATAAATATAATGAAAATAATCAACAAGGATCTACATAGGGTTCTCTTAATTTCTAGTTCAATGGAGCGAAGCATATAGATATTCTTAGGAATTTAAATCATTGCTTTTGAAACCATAATGGATTTTTTAATGAAAAACCTTTTATTAAGTGTTTAGAAATTTCTAATTATATTCTATTTTAATCTTATTCATCAAAATATAGGTTTACTATGAGTGCATGTCATAATGACAAGTAAGTGATGATATAATTTATGAGATTTCAATATCTATGAACTATTGCACTTGAAAGAAATGTCCTGACATATATATGATGTTATCTAAACCAACATGAATCTAATATTCAGAACTTTTAAAAAATTGATATTTCTTTCCAATTAAAGCTAATAGATAGAACAAATTTTATCCCCTGAGGTTTTGAACACATGTAAGTATGTTTTTGTTATACCCGGTAAAATATTATAGGTTTAATCTTCAATAATTAAATTATGGCTTGGATGATTTCAAATCGATAGTAGGATGAGCCAGGAGCTCAATTGGAGGCTATTAGAATTTCTGAAAATTTCTGGGGATTTTTCGGAGCACCGAGGAAATTTTTAAGTAATTTTCCCTGTTTAATTGGATTTTTGGAAATTCGAAAAAATCTATTTAAATCGGTTAATTAGATTTTTAAACCGGAATTTGGTTTTTACCGCGCGTGAACCGGACCGGAGCGGTTCAGCGAAGGCGGGGGCGGTTCGCCGAGGTGCGTTTGCGCGTGCGTTCGGATAAGCCGCGGATAAGCGGATCGGACGGACGAGATCAGCGGTGGAGATTAACCGGTTGATCTGGGTGTTAAGCGGCGTTATTAGAAGGTCAACCGGCACTTAATGGGTCGTTAACGGGTTATTACCGGTTTAAGCGGGGTATTTAACCCGAACCGTTTCGGCCCTTAGGGTTTCGAACGGCGGCCTGAGACGAGGTGTTCGCGGCGGACGGCGATATTTTCCGGCAGCCTTTCAAGGGGCTTTTCGTACCTGGAGGTTCGCGTGATCGAGGAGAATCGATTGGTACCGGTTTCGTTCGGCGAGGAGCAGCGGTTGGTCGCGTGCGAGCTTCACCGTCGCCACCGTCGCCGGAGAAGAAAGGTAGGAAATTTCGGCTTAAATTAGTTAATTAGCAATTTCAAAATATGGATTATTTTCCAATTAGCTACCGGAGCATGCGAATTGTGGTTTTTGAAAATTATTAATGCAAAATATTGATTTTAGCATTTTAGGGTTTTCGGAAAAAATTATACCCGTCAAATTGGAAATTTTACCGAGCAATTGATGATTCTATTATGGACTTTAATCATGTTAAGATTGTATCAAATGCTGAAAATTGTTTAATTTCATAGATTGTTCGTTTAATTTCATAAATTGTTAAATGAGGATCGGATGAAAACTTCGGCGGGAAATTTGATTGAATCTTAGAAATTAGTGGCATTATTGACAAATTAGGATAGTATGAACATCGGATTTTGCTTCGCCTTGATCTCGGTCGCCAGAAATCGACGGGGAAAATGGAATTTCCCGGAGAAATCGTCGGCTAGGGTTTCGCAGGCGCCGGGCGGAGGAAGGAGATGGATTAGATTAATTTCAGCTTAGTTAATTAAATAATTGTAATTAATTAATAATTAATAATATTTAAATACTAAACGTCGGCTGGAAAATTTGATTTAAAGGTTCGGCCGGTGGGTTCGCGGTTCAGCACGGGTTTTCCGAACCGGCAGCGAAACCCGGTTCAGCGGAACGCGGGCGCGGACGAACGGCGGAGGAAAAAACTTAATTCGGAAATTAATCCGAATTTTCGGAAAATATGTGGAATTTTTTTTTTATCCGAATTTTCGGAAAATATGTGGAAAAATTTTTAATCCGAATTTTCGGAAAATATGTGGAATTTAAATTTTCGGAAATTTATTTCAAATTTTAGGAAAAAAAGATATATGTGGAATTTAAATTTTAAATTCGGAAATTTATTCCGAATTTCGGAAAATGGATAAAGGGCAGAAATTGAAGTTGAAATTTAAAATTTCCTGAAACGAGAAAAAGGTGATTTAGGGAAATCACATAGACAAGTTGAAAGTTACTGTTGGAAATTATCCATAAATTCAGTACAGCTGGATCATTTGGAAGGAAGTGTGACACTTGGGTAAGTGTTACCAGAATAGTCAGAATTTCGATACAGTTTATGTTACTTGGATGGCATTGACATGGATTGAGTCAGTTTACTCAGTGTTGGCATATTTTATGGATTGGCATGCTGGACCGGACTACTATAGACCCTATATGATGTTTTAGGGTAGTTGTGGTAGGTAACTGTGCGGTTCAGACTTAGCTTCCACAGTATACATGTGGACTGGTATGCGCCTTGTTGTACCTGGACACATGTTGCCGGATCTTGGAGTTAGAGATTGGCAATGACTGTAGGGGCGTGAGCTTCTATGGAAGTTGTTGGTAGAGGACTCCTTGGGACGGTGGCTGAGTCGATCTCTCCTGGTCCATGTGTGTAGGCCTGCGCGCCTGAGGGTGGCAGGGGTGTCTCGCAGTGGCTAGCCAAGTGTGTAGGCCTGCGCGCCTTAGGGTGGCAGGGGTGTCTCACGTTGGCTAGAGATTTTGTGACTGGATTTGTCTATAGTATCCAGGAGATTGATTGACGAGAGACGCTGCGGTGTCAGGTGCTTAGGCGCCATGCGTGTTTCGAGATGGGCGTTCCCACTGGCATGCTACCTGGAAGCCCAGAGGAGAGCTACTCTGGTGTGACTGGGGTGACTGTGGTTGGTCGGAGTCTGGGACTGAGAGTGCCTTTCCAGCCTACATTGTTATGCTGTATTCCTATACTTTTGCTATTATCCTTCTCTTGCATGTGAGTTTTTACTAGCTGTCTTTCCTACTGGGCGTAGCTCATTTCTTTTTATTCTATATTTTTCCAGTGGATCGGCAGACTTGACCCCACCCAGCTTTAGGTGGGATCGTGATCAGTAGGCTAGTGGAGGAGATCTGATCTGTGATTATCCGAGACATTCTGGTTAGTTGATTGTTGCTGTTGGATGTATTCAGTGAGACTGTTATTTTTATGTCTTGTATTATGTGAGGGTGATTCTGACTTATGTATCTAGTTGGATGATATTGTATTTGTTGGACTTGGATCTTATTCTTGTGATGTGATGTAGTTTCCATTCACTGTTTTATTTTATTGTCTTGGTGGTATAGTGTGTGGAGTGCCATACTTTATCTGAGGATGTTATGTATTTTATTTTTGATGGTGAGGTCATTACATGACTATGGAACTTAACCGTGGGGGTTCAGACTTCTATTAGATCGGTTCTCCTATCGGTATGGGTTAGGAGTATTGGGTCTAGCAGGAGTAACATTGCGCGAGTCCATCTGTTAATTCAGGAGTCATGAACCTGATTTGACGGTGTACCCGGGAGATGGGATCCACATTGTTAAGGAAAGTAGGTGTGTAATGATGTGTTATATCCTATGTTTTTCGTAGGCTACTCAGGTTGATATGGGACGATCTGAGCTGTCTATATGTAAAAAAAAAAAAAAAAAAATGTATGCCAAAAATCAGCCTAGGAAAAAATGGGGTGTAACAGTTTTGTTCATTTCATTGAATTCCTCATAAAAAAATATGTTTTTTTACAAAATTTCACATGTTTATATTTTCCTTAGAAGAGTTGATCAACTCAATCAAAAAACTTTCTAATTCAGCATCAAAGTGTTTGTTTTCCTCTTCATTATTGCTCTTAGATGACTAATCACTTACATGAATTAAACCACAACCTCTTCTTCTCCACTTCTTCATTGGTAGAAAATGAACCATGCTTTGCACTGAGACAACAACATTTTTAAAACCTCGCACCCCAAATTATTTTAAGATTTTGATGGAACCAATTAACTCCAAGTTGAAACCATTGCCTACTTCTCATATTTTAGAATTGTTTCTTCAATTTCCTCTTCTTTATAAATTTTGGTCAATTTGAGTAGAAATGACTACATTAATGGCAATCGTAGAGGTATTATTAGACTTCCTTGTTTTACTTTCTTTTCCCAGTTTGACGTTTCTTTTGTTTTCTCTCTTCTTTTAGGCAATTTTTTTTATCAATATTTGGTAAAACATTTAGGTTCGAATTCTAGCTCAACTACATTTATTATAATATTTCCAAGTAGTTCGTCTACTTCAATAAGTTTAGTTTCTTGGACGCATTAATTATGGTCAAAGAAAAATAAACCCATTTAATCATCACTTCAAGTGTCTTCCTTGCTTTCTTGTCAATATAAAATAATCTACTAATATTTATGAAACCATTAACAATATTAGTAGGTCTACAATTACATTATTACTTATTCACTTCAATTATTACATATAGTCTAGAAGCAACCATGCCTTAACACAACCTGTTATAATTGAATAATAGAATGTCTCTAAGATGAAAATGTTTGAATCCTTTCATAATTTCTTTGGATGGCTTTGATGACTTAAAACCCACCAATGACTACATAATAGCTATTTTTCAATGACATAAAATCTTGTCAAACTAGTCCAAACATTCCAAGCATCAAAAGTTTTGTTAAGCATTACTTTTTATCTACTTGCCATATATTAAATAAATTGTATCATATGTATCCTAAGGTTTGGCTTATGATATAAAACATACACCCAAATAAATTAAATATATTATGCATTAAAAATCATGCACTATATGAGCAATTTGTTTTATGTTAAGCACTCCACATGCCTTGCATTTGCCTATTGCATGGAATAACTTTAATTTTGGGTGCTATACAATTAGAATAAACGCTTTGAAAACCAATTTTTCACATCACCTATAATACTCTTAATTTATAGGCTTATTAAGTTGAACTAAACATACAACATATACAACAAGAAAGAAATGCTTTGAAATCATTTTTATGGACGAGGTCTAATTTGGACAACACAAATGCCATTAGAATTATCTTGATGGTATCGTTCTAATTAAAAATATATATTTATATTTTGAGTTGATATATTTTTTAGGATTTTACATGCTTTACAAGACATTTTGATTGTAATTAATTTAATGACAAAGGTTGTTTCACCCCATCTGTAATGTAACATTGAGTATGACTTACATAATTTATTTCATTTGAAAAATCATTTACTTTGATTTTTTTATATTAATATTAAATTATTATAACTATTACCTTGCTTTGATTTCATTATATTGCAAAGCTTTAATTCATCTTTTTTTCACTTTATATATACCAACTTAATATTAGAATAATAATTTATTATTATTTAATTTTATATACTTTTGGAACTTATTGTATTTCCTAAAAATGTCGAATGGAGACAAAATAAACATCTTTGGTTTTTTATTTGTCAACTCAACCTAATTGAATTTTAACTTTTATGTCTTTAATAATTTTTTTGTAGTGTTTTGGTATGTTTTGCTAGATATTTTTTATTCATGCATAATGTGATGATTGAGGATGTTACATTTGATCTAATTAGTTTCTTAGAATGCAACTTTCCAATATAATGTTTCTCATTTTTAAAATATTTTTCTTTTTTTTGGTAATATTACAATATAACTCTAAATTTCAACTTGTGTGATTTTGACAAGGCATTGATTTTGCTATATTACCTTTCTTCAAATTATCTTGGCACTATCAAAATATGTGTTTATTTATATATATGTATTATAAATATGTTTATTATTAAAGTTTTCGCACACTTTACACGATATTTCTATTTTTTATATATTTGATGAATATGTATCTTGCACTAGATTTTCTTAATGTCTAAAAATTTTCTCTTTCAATTTATGATATCATAATGATGTTATAACTCCTCCCCTATTTGTCCATAATATTGCGTATTAAATTTATATTACCTTTCGTCAATGCATTACATTTCAATTTTGGACAAGTAGTTGCTTATTTTTATTATTATTACATATTTGTATCAGATTTGGTAATCATTGCCAAGCACAATCAAGGTCCTACAAAGATGAAAACATTGTCATTAAATTCATCTTGGTGAGTTCTATGCAATTAAGTATACATTTTCATACCATTAATATTTTATTTTTTATACATTTTGCAAGCATTTTGAATCATTTTGATTTCTTTCTGATTTAATGATTAAGAATGGCACACTTGATCCCCTTAGTATCATAGAACACACCTTTCTCATGGTATTTTTCTCATTTTTTTTCGATGTTTTAACTATTATTTGGTAATATTATAGTGAAACAAAAAAAAATCTAATCTCATATATCCTTCACATTCTAGTGATTTGATTGAATGACTTTACTTCAATTAATCTCATTCTTTATTTAGTATATATATTACTATTATTTAAACAATATATTTTTATTATTTATTTTACTTATTTTATTAAGTCACAGTGATTCCAAATGTCTAATGGAGACTAATAAACTCATTGGGCACATCGCAACGAGCTCCTTTTAATTAAACATCAACTTTTGTTTTTTAAAAGGTTCTGTTTTCTAAGATTTCCCAAATTTTTTAAGATATTATGATTTGTACATGATTTCACTATCGTGAATGTTATACTCAATCTTCCTAATCTTAAAATATAGGTTCCTTATATTGTTTATTAAATTTTTTAAACCTTTTTTAATTTGTTATATTACTGTGAAACTTTAATTCTACTCACGTTTGAACTTCATATCTCTTTGATTTTGTTATACCACATTATTTTAGTTTATCTTATTTTAGCTTTATCATATATTTGTTAAATATATAAATAATAGTTTTTTCTCATTTATACTTTTTAAATTCAAAGTAACTCTAAATGATTTCTAATTAAGATTAAATAAAGTCATTTGACTCATTTTGATGAGCTCTACCAAATTAAATGATTATTTTAATTTTTTTAAGTATCTTACTTTCTAGTATTTTTTCACACTTCATGGGACATTTTGATTTCTAAAGGATTAAACGATGGAGGTTGTTATGCTCAGTCACCTTGGTATCTTGGAACGTAATATTCTGTACCGTATATCATAATCCTTAAAATTTTTTCTTTTATTTCATAACACTACTTTGTCGCACTAGTTTTGATCTCATATGAGCTTTACATGTCTTTGATTTTGTTATATTACTTTATTTAAATTTTACTCATTTTCTACTTCAATATAATTTTACTTAACATTAAAATTATATTTTGTTTCTGTTGATAATTATTTGATACCATAACTAATAGTAATTATAACCAAGGTTCAATCAATATTTAATTAACACTGTTAGACATGTCTCTATGAGTTATGTCTAATAATAAATTTATTTATTATATATTTTTATATATTTTATTCTCTATAAATTTACCAAATATTATGAGATGTTTTAATTTGTAGCTAATTTTAGGATTAGGATTATTACGTTATATTTTCGTCGTATCCAACAAAGCAAATTCCCTTAACATGACTTCTAAATTACTTTGATATTGTTACATTGCATTACTTTGAATAATCTCCTTCAACTTTAATATGTATTTCATTAATATTAAGGAAAATACTTTTAATATTTAAGAATATTTACTTTGGTAACTCATAAAAACTATAAATGAGGTCTTATCGAGACGAAACAAAGGTCATTGTACATATAACAATGTGATATAACAAACTAAATATTAATTTTTATTATTTTTTTAAAATTATCTTTTTTATTATTCTATAACATATTATGATATGTTTTAATTTGTATTTGTTTGGGAATTCACAGTAGTTCGAAATAAGGTCCAACTAGGAGAAAAAGAATGTCGTTGGACTCATACTAGTGAGCTCTTTCTATTATATATATATATATATATATATATATATATATATATATATATATATTATCAAATCATTTTTTGTTATAGAATTTAATAAATTTTATTTGACATTTTATTACATATTTTATTTAACAATTGATGATGTTATAATCAATTTACAGAGTATCTTTGATTATATCTTTTTCATTATTTTTATCTAATTTTTTAGAACAAATTTCTTTTATATACTATTATATAACTCTTAATCTCATATAGTGTGACCATTAAATCTCTTTAATTTAGTTGTTCAACTTTAATTAAACTTATTTAAACTTCAATATTTATTTATTTAATATTAAAAAAATTGTTATTAAATGTGTCTATCTACTATTTTTAAATTCACAATATCTCAAAATAAGGTTCCATCAAGAAGAAAAAAGCATAGATAGCCTTATCTCAAAAGGCCTTACCAATTAAATATATATATATGTATATTTTTTTTTTAATATTTTTTTTTCTACTATATTGGAAGTCTTTTAGAGAAATTTTTGTTCACACATGATATAATGAATAAAGATGTCATATATGTTCACCTTAGTAACTTAGAATGCAACTTTTCCAAATAAAATTCATATTTTTTTGTTTAATTTCATTATATTACATGGTAACCTTAAATTTCCTTTTTGATCATAACCATAACACTTGGATTTTTTGCATTATGTTTCTTTAATTTATCATATTACAAAAAGAAAAAATATTTACATAATATAAAAAACATTATTATTATTTACACTTATTTAAAATGATATTTCACAGTTGTTCCAACTAGTTCAATTTAGATGAAAAAGCTATCAAAGCTATCTTCTCAATGAGCTCTACCATAATAATTGTCCTTTTCATATTATTTCTTATTGTATTTGGTTGGGTCTTGTGTTTTTTGTTATAGTTTTATTCTTACCTCTTTTGATGATTGAGGATCTTACCATCGATCTCCACTTATAAGAAATGGAATTTTCTTATGCAATTTAAATGTAAAGGGCATTAGTTTAGTTATATTACTATGCTTTGATTTTTCATTATGTCTTTCACTAATATCTAATTATATTTAAATTGATTATTTATTATTTATTATTTTTTTAAGTTTTTAAATATTTTCAATTGCAATCATTCAAAAAAAAGTCCAATTAAGACAAAACAAACATCTTGGACTTGTTTTAAATAGGTCTATCTAATTAAATATTAATTTTTATTTTTTAAAATATTTTATTTATTATTTTTTTGCATATTTTAAAAGTCATTTTTATTCATACATTATTTTATAATTAAATATGTCACACTCGATCTCCTTTGTATCTTAGAATGCAATATTCCTAAACAATAATTTTGATTTGTTCAAAAGTTTTATTTTTATTTGGTTTTATTATTGCATAACTCTAAATCTTTTCAAGTGTGAAATTTATATCATAAAGTTGGCTGCAATTTTTTTTTACAATTAATTAGTGTTTTGTATTCAATATAGATACTTTTATACAAAAATAATGTTTATTTTTTTTTTTGCATAGTTTCCTTGATTTTTCAAATTAATTCTATGAAAGGTTTGATCGAGATGAAAAAATGCCATTGGCCTTGATTCATTTAGCACTATATTAATAAACTTTTATTTTTAAATAATAGTTTTAAATAAAAATTCATTATTATTTATGCTTATTTAAATTACAAATTCACAGTAATTCAAAATATGGTTTGATTAAGATGAATCAAATGTAATTGGACACATCTCAATATTCTATCTCAAATTAAATCTGGAATTGTTTTTTAAAATATTTTATTTTATAAATGTTGTTGATTGAGTTTCCTACTCTAGATCTCTTAATTATCTTCAAATTCAACTTTCCTATGCAATTTATGTGATTTCCTTAAATATTTTACTGCCATTTGGTTATAGTACTTGTTTAACAAAAATCTCTATTCATCTTACCTTTACATTTCCTTCATTTGGTTATATTACATTCCTTTATTTATCTGATTTTTGTTTTAGTAAATATTTACTTAGTATCTCATTTTAGTTTTACAAAACCTCATTAGACTCCCCTTGATGAGCTTTATCCAAGTAATATTCATTTTTTATTTTACAAAATCTCAATTTTTATGGTTTTGGCATGCTTTACATGTAATTTTTATTCCTAAACGATTTAATGGCCAAGTATGTCACAATCAATATCTTTACTGTTTTTGAAACTAACTTTCTCCCATAATTTTTCTCGTTACTTAAAAGTTTTCATTTTTGATACTGTTAAAATACTTTTTAACTCTAAATCTCATTTCACGTGATTACTTTTTTTAATTTTTTGGTATTTTATTTATTTAATTTACCTCATTTCAAGTTTAATACATGCTTTATTTATATTAAAATAATACTTTCTTATTATTTAAGCTTATTTAATTTTGATAATTTTCAAAAAGTATTAATGACACCCTGTTAAAATAATATTGGTGTTATTATACTCACCTCAACTAAGTCAATCTAGATAAATATTAATTTTTATATTTTAATTTTTTTTTGTTTTCTAATATTTCAAGAAATTTTTTTATGGTACTTCATTTGACGATCGAAGATGTTGCACAAAATTCCATTAATATCATGGGTTCAATATTTCCATAAAATTTTTCATAATTCTTCTAGTGTTTCACTTTTATTTGTTTTATATTACTATTTAACTCTAAATCTCTAATCATGTGACCTTTTACACACCTTGATTTGGATATTTTATATTGGAAAAATTTACAACATTTTACGATTAACATATATATACTTTTTTTAATAAAATAATTTATTTCTATTCTTGCTCACCTTTTTTTCTAATTGGTACTAATTCCAAACTTTTTCTGATTAACACAACAAAGGTTTTTTTAACTCGTCTAAATGAACTATATTTAACTGAATATTTTTTTAAATTTTAAAAATAAATTTTAAGGTGTTTGTCAATCTTTTCCAGATATTTCGACACATACATTGTTGAACGAAAGCTAATATTACACTCAATTTCATTAGTTCCTTGTTATGATGTTTATCTCATTTTTTAAAATCTTTATCATTAATTTGCATATATTACTATGAAAATCTAGTTCACCTCTTGTGTTATATCGACATAACCATTACTTTATTTTATTGAATTTTTTCAATTTATCTCACATTAACCTCAATAAATATTTACAAAATATTAATGTATTTACTTATAATTATTTATACTTATTTAATTTTGTAATTTATAAAAACTCCAAACAATGTCCATTCAACATAACTTAAATGTTATTGGTCACATCTTGATGACTTTAATAAATAAAATATTCTTTTTTAATATTTCAAATATTTTATTTTCTACAATTTTGAAATTCTTAATGAGACATTTAGAAACTTATCTGATATAATCATTGATCATTTTGCACTTGCCCTGCTTGTTATAGTGGAACATAACTTTCTTAAATAATTTATCTTAGATCCACAGATTTTTTTATTGGTTTTTGTATGTTATTATGAATCTCCTATTATGTTACCCTCAAATAACCTTGTGATTAAAAGCATGTAGCACCTAATATTAGGTAAATAAGCTTGTGATTCTGACGCTAAAGTCATACGCAAAGGCATAAACTATCACGAGGATGATAAGGATCACGATGTTCATGACTGACACCTTCCTCCAGCTATGCCACAACGCCACCAAGACCATTTCCTCTTCGAAGAGAATGCTTCTTTGATGCGAAAGATGAGGTACAGGGAGTTGCCATTGCCTCTAGTCATTACGGCATGGAGGATCAAGGGAGAATAGACTCCCTTAGCGTCAGATCTTGAGCAGCGGTCTGGTACCTGAACAGTGGCGAAAGGGAATGCAGCAGGAGGTGGGCTCAGGGAGGGGAGAAGAATATGCACCTTCGACCACGCGAGGACCGACTGTTGCAGCAAGTGGCCAAAAAATATGCCATTAACCCATAAAATTTCTTTAATCATTGAATTCATTTTTTATATTTTATAATTTTTTTGATATATTAAATTTATGTTTTGCTATAAATATTAGAGTTCATATGTCTTTTGTGTGATACCTCTTGAATGAGAACTGCTTATATAACCTTGGAGAGTTTTAGTTAACCCGAAGCCATGCAATGTTTATTCAAGGAAGTATTTTCATAGGATTTCCCCAACTAATCATATCACACACTTGATAGAGGAGGGAAGATTCGATTAATTCATAGATTGATTGCAATTTGACAAATATTTTGTAGCTCAAAATCTCTTCTAACTTATAAGAATTTCTTGATCATATATATGTTTAATTTCTAATTAATACATTACAGAGATTACTATTCAATTCAAATTTAAAAATTATAAATCTAAAGGTCATAACCTCACTTCCAAACCATAATCCAAACAAATGGGTATTCAAACCATAGAGAAATAAGTGATCATTGTTATAAAATATGAAGTAAAACAAACAATAAGGGAGAGGCAAATTATGCATTTAACGAATTTTTAATTAAAAAAATTAGAAGAATAAATTTTTAGCTTTAAAATAAAATTTTATTTTATAAATATTATCAACAAAATAAGATTACTGAATAATAAACAAAATGCATGAACAAACCTTTAAGTAGTTGAGCCAAAATCTTGGACCATATCCATCCCCGATCCCTGATCGGGTTTCCCAACTCAAAAAGTTCAAAAGCATGCAATGTTCCTAGAGAATTTAAGGCAAGTATCTATATTTTCAATCTTAATCTTTTTTAAAAATAAAAACTAACACTAAATCAAAGCAAAATTATACCTTTCATATTCTTATTGAGCATTGAGGTTTTACGTAGAAGTCCATTACCCCCAAAACAGATGTCAAGGCATTATCTATTTCTTCAAAACCTTCAAGATATTAAAACACAAGTTAATATCATTAGTTAGTTTGTGCTTAAGATTATAAGCAGAGGCCTCCCATTTTCTTTTGGATAATCGATATGGAAATTAAAATTTTAAAGGATGAAGAAATTAAACATAGGGAGAAAAGTTAGGATCATATCTAGCAAAAAAATTATTATCTAAATCAGAACATTCAGAAGGTACCAGAATGATATTGAAGAGATGAAGAGATATAACATATAGAAGGTATTGCTAATGGATCTCCAGCTCCAGCTCCAGGACTAGTAGCTACGACAGAGCCCATAGACTCAAGAAGAGCCTACTCACAAAGCAAGCACCCAAGAAGCAATAAGAACAAGAATTAATTAAAAAAATTAAAAAAAATTATTTAATAGAAAACCCATTTTACCAAATCACATGAATCAAAGTATCCCATGGCCTTGATGATAATTAAAAAGGGGAATAAATAAAAGATTATAATGATCTATTGTGATGTCTCCTCTATGAACCAAATAGAATGACTTTACTATGTACCTTGATCAACATGAAAATATTTTGGCCACTCATACCACATAAATGGTTAATGTTAAAGTAAAATTAACATAAAATATAGATAGATTAATGACAAAGTCGAGGTGTTGATGTCATCAAATATAATCTATTGTCTAGGATCTCATTGAAAGTGGATAGCTCTTTCTCAATGAGATCCTTAGAACTAGATGAAACATTTGCCACAGAATTGCAAGCTGGAATGATTGTCCTAGTCGCATGTTCTTGTGCGGCTATTGGTTGAAGGTCCTAGAAGGCTGATGCTTCCTATTAGTATAATACAGGAAAGTGAAAGATCACAAAAAGCCCTATTAAAAAGATGCATCAAAAGAACAACACCACAATAGTTTGTATGATCAGTTGTTAAGTTCTAGATATAATCAAATGAATGCAATCAATTGTTTAAAGCCTTCAAGAAACACCATGAATGCTACAGCTAAAGAACAATTGGACTAGCTAATTTGACAACTCTAAAAATTGAACATTTAAACAGAGATTATAAGTCATCAATTGTCTTTGAGTAATTTTTAACTTTTCAGAAATAACATTTATGATGTTGTACTTTAGAATGAATAAACATTTTATGACATTAGTAGGACCAACATAAGACATGGAATGACTTGTCCCAAAAAAATCTTTTTCTAGTGGCATAACAAGAAACTAGTGAGAAGAACAATGAAACAAGATGTAAATAAGATATATATAAAAAACTCTAACCTTTTAAGTAAAGAAAAACTTAAAGCAATCAACTAAGAAAATGAATTCCAAAACTCTTGACAATAATTTCAAGGCCAAACCACCTCTCATATGGAGTAGATACCCTCAATACTCTCAGACCGTAGCCACATGCTGCGTTCCAGTATCGAGCAACTCATATCAATACTAAAACTTTACTGAATGTTCCCATTTTATTAACCGAGTTCTTGGAACATTAGGAAATAAGGGATGCACATTACATTTCCAATCTTAAAATATTAGGACTAAATATGTATAAATACAAACATTTTAAAAACAAAAATCTACCAAACCTTTGTTTGATGCAGTCAGGTTTCAAATTCATGCTTATCTGCAAAACTCTTGCATAGTTACAGTAAATGGAGCATAACCTCTACAAATATTGAATTTTGATAATCCAAAAAGCAATGGGAAGAAAGAAAAATTCTCTAAAATTTTTTAGATCATAACTCGACCAAAATTCAACTAAAATTTGTCCAAAAAGCCTTGCCTTGACTACTCTTAAGGACACTCCTTGAGCTTTGTCTTAGTCACCTCGAAAACCATCCTTTGTAGCACTGTCTTGCATGGCGTTCCTTCTTCTCTAGGACTAAGCCTTAAGAACTTCTGTTAAAGCTCAAACATACCCTGAAGATGATAATTTACTTTATGCATTTAGTGTGAAAACCACCTCAAGTATACCCTCTCACAACCACAAACATCTTCTTCAAGCTTCCTCTTGAAATCTTCATTCACCTTGAATCTCAAATATCTCTTGAGAATAACCTCTCAAGGTTCCTTTTTTATCCTTGAGCCTTCACTAGGCCTACAAAATAAGCTCTTGATGTTCTTTTTATGATCCATGAGGCTTCACTAGGTCTCAACATCCTTTCATGATTTCTTCCTTTTAAGACCTTTTTCGAGATAACATTAAGATTCTCTTAGAAGATATACCCCTCTTTTGAAGGAGGGATTCACTCCAATATGATGTTTAAAGCTAAGGAATACTAAGTTTTCATAACACATTTGTTGCCTCCTATGGTATCAATTGTCGTCCAATGTGTTGTGCAATCTCCTTCTGCTTGCCGTTATCGTTCATACTCCAATGCCCTTCTCAATGCCGAATTAAATATTTCCTTCAATCTACAATACGAACTAGCATACTTGACACAATTATTTACAAACGTCTTGTTGGCAACACTACTCAATCCAAGTCAAATGAGTAAATCTTCTCTTCTTTTGTGAAGCATCATGCTTTGTTGTCATTAAAAGTAAATTGCATAATGGTGACACATGTACCCATTATCAAAATCATTTGACAAGCTTGAAGTGACACACATTAGAGACCATCATGTCAACTAAAATTTCTTTGACTTGACCTTTGCATGACAATGAATCCAATTATCATACGTGGTTGCGAATTCAACATCGTCTCCAAATCAAGCGTAGTCACTAGGATTGAATGCATTAGCATCCATCACTAAAGATAACTTTCACCGATATCTTCTTGACATAGATTTGAATAGAAACAACTCAAGGGTAGTCCCCTCCTCTACAACCATATTGTCTTTATAACCTTCTTATCATTAATGATAGACTACGGTCAAGTTCCTTCAACCTAACAAAAATGACATTATTCTTAATAAGAACATCAATCCCTTTTTCCCTTTCTAATTATCATCCTTGCCCCTCAATCTCCTCAATTTAGAGCATAATTCCCAACAATATCTCTTGATATAACTAAGTCTCCAAGAAAGACAAAATTAAAAAACTTTACAAAAAAATGGAAATGCCTTAATCTAAGGATTCCTTATTTTTGTTTTTGCTCTTGAAGCCATCATCCTTTGGCATCCAAAATCAACCATAATTCTTCTCAATAGGAATTATAAACATGCTTGATTTCCCATTATGATTGAAGAGATAGAATGATAACCATGACAATCTAAGTAAGCTTATCAAATGCTTCATCAAGAAGCTCTTCTTTCCAAGATTCAACATAAGAGACCACTCATCTCCAAAATTATGAGTTACAATCTTGCATCAATTACCTTCACGACTATCAAGCTATGCTACTTCCTCTATCTTGCTTCCTCATAGCTAGGATAAAATTTCCATAGAAACTACTTGAATTGACTCCAACTACAAATCTTTACAACTCTAGAATACAAAAAATTGTTTCATCATGCTAATGCATAATAAATTAGTTTTTCAAAGGATACCTTGCTGAAACTTGTACACCCAAAGATGAAAAAATACATTTCCAACTACCTAGCCATGCATTCTACTTCCTTACATCAACCACTACAAGATAGGATGCTTTTCTTTGCCACCACTTTGAAAGAGTTCAAGGAATCATTGTCACTTGGAGCCATAAGATCACAATGGTCATCATTCCATCACCTAAAGTTCTTTCTTCTTCACCTCTTATCATCATCTATGCTTCATCTTGAAGTGGACTCATCTTCAACTATCAACGATCCTCAAAATTACTTTTCATCACCTCATGCCTCATCATCTCTAACAAAAGTTGTACTTGTTGTGTTAGAAAAACCACATGCTCTTACAATGATATAAATATTTATCTTATTAAGTCATTTCTCTTCTAATGTTGCCTTTATCCTCAACAATATTTCCACATCTCAAGGTAAGATCTAATACTCTAATGACAAAATATCATCCATCTTATAGACAGAATGATTACATTGCCACAACAAAAACTTGTCGAAAGAAATAAAATACAATACAAATTAGTTACATAGGGAAACTCCAACTTTTCAATTAAAGAAAACCTAAACTAGTCTACTTAGGAAGTAAATTCTCAAAAACTTGGCAACAAGTTCAAAGAAAACACCTCTCACCTAGAGTAATTATTCACGATACCCTTAATCATGAAATCACATGACACCCTAAAGCACCAAGCCACTTGCACTAATACAAATAACTCCTCCACAAATCATTTTTATAGTCTAAAAGCTCTTAGTAACAAGAATTAAGAGATATACATAAAAAATCTAATCAAAACTAACTAAGAAATAAATAAAACAAAAATCATGGCCATTAAAAATCAAATACTAATTTCATGCATTCAAATTCTAAATTTGCGCTTACCCAAATTTCCTTGCACAACTACAATAAATTTGGAGTAATTTGTTTGACAAACATTGAAATTATATTATTAAAAATAGAGTTAGAAAGCTAGGAAGATTCTCTAAAACTTTCTAGTTCATTACTCGATCAAAATCCAATTGAAATGAATCAAAAAATCACCAAATGAGTTTGATGTGAATTGATTCCCTTGTGTACCTTCCTCGATTGCTCTTGAGGGCACTCCTTGAGCCTTTGTTCCCATCAGCTCAAGATCTATACTTCCTTCTCAAAAATTGTAGAAAGTTTCGTTACACATGCCTTATACTCAAGGGCTAACCTTCGAGAACTCCAACTGACACCTCGACTATGTCCCTCAAGACCATAATCTACCTTGCATATGCCCATTGATTGTCAAAACTACCTCAAGTAAGCTTTCTCAAAGAATACATCTTACTCAAGCTCTCTCTTAAAATATTCATCCTTATCAAGCCCACTAACATTGGCCTCAAGGCCAACCAACACCTCCTAAGAATAATATCTTAAGGTACCTCTCTTATATTCATTGAATATTCTAAAGACCTACAAAATCCCCTCAAGATGTCTTTTATTCCTCTTAAAGCCTCCCTTGAGAAAAAAAGTAGATCCAAATTATTCGCAATCAAATTAAGTAGCATTATTAATATCTAACAATTTATCAATATGGGAATAACAAAAGGTTTGTATAAGAGTAAAGTTTCACAAGAAATTCAAAAAAGAATAATGATTCCTAAAAATTAAATATGATATATTTGAGACGTAAAAAAATAAAATAGTAAAAAAATTTCTATTTAATCCTAATATATCCGAATTCAACATAATATAATGAGTTATTGAGAGTTTAAAAAATAGTGTTTCAACAAATGCTTATACAAGTAGGACTCATGATCAATGATACTTTTCCTTGTTTAAAAATATCTACAACATATAATTGTTGTCACCTAAGGTAATTTTTGATACTGAAATGCAAAAGGCAATCCTTCTCTGTTCTAATTTTTTTTTGCTTTTGAGAGACTAATAATTCTACTTCTATTTAGATTGTCATTACCATCTTTCATTTAGATCAAAAAAAATCTTTTTTAAATATATACTAATTCTCAAATTCAAAAAGCTGACCTAAATTAAAATGCATATTTTCTTTTCATTCATGGAATATATGCTACTTAAAAGTTTTTTCCCTAAGAAAACTCACTGAAAACTTCAAGTTTTAAGGATTCATAAAAGATCCCCTCAATACAAATATAATAAATTAGTTTTAACTTTTACAACTAAAAAATATATAAGATTATAATATCATGAAAAAAAACTTAGCCACTCTAGGAGTGCTCACTTCTCATGTGGCATTAGGCCAGAATTGGATATCATATTTGTGTTGTTATAGCTTATAGCTAAACAATGCCATATTCCTACTACCACAATCAACATATGCCTAAAGTGAGATCATACGTGGTGGATCATCTATGTCCTACACTCCTTGAAACCCAAGCATCTTAGAGCTTTTATGCAATGTTTGCCCTTAATATTACAAGTTCAAGTACACTATAAAGCATTACTTATCTGGTCCTAGAAAAAAATGATTCAATAATTAAACACCTAACAATGTCAGTACATAAACACTTTTGAATCTGATAAATAGTACACTAAACAGCAAAAGATTGACTCAAGTATATCATTCAAAAACTCAAAACACATATAAACAGCAAAATATGCAATCAAAAGATGATATAGTATGCAAGATACTTAAAAATGTTAATACAAAGAAATAAATTATAAATTAGCAGTAAAAGATGAACTCAAGCAGTGTACATAAGAAGCAAAAGATGAACTCAAGGATGTAACTCAATAACACGTCAAGTTCACATAATAGCAATATATCATTTGACTGAGGATATGGTGTGCAAGAGACTTAACAATGTCAGCATGTAGAAATGAAGTGTAAGTAGACTCAAGTTCTGATCTGTGAGAGTCAAACTCTTCAATTTTCTTCTATTTCTTTCGTAAAGAATCTTCTACTTCTTTCCACTCCAAACACAGCTTGTACAGGGGTTGAACCTCATATGTCAATGTATTATTGCTAGCTTTTAGTCCAGCAACATCTCTTTCTTTAGCCCAAACATCCAGCTGAACAATACATAATACAGAGTGATCAAGACAATGGAATCAAGGAAAGGGTTCATTGCATTGCAATGGAAGATTGCATATATAAAACTCCTATAGTGCAATAATCCTCAAGTTGCGATCTTATGCATTTTACAAATTGAAGTTGAAAACACTATAAGCTAAGCTACGATATAATTCGATGCAGTTTGAAAAACTTTCAATGAGAACCATGATCAAAATCCTTAAGTTTTGAACTCAAATGTTAATGAATATAATTGGATGAAAATACTCAACAAAAATGCACTCGTTTTTGAAAAAATATATGTTTGCTTTCTATGATGATTAATAAAAAAGCAACATGCATAATGTAAGCACCAAATATCCAAAAATATGGTGTTAGGAATATATAATTTCGAAACTCTTATGGTAGGTACAACTCCATGAAGTTTGCATGTTAAAGATTGACAACACTTAGCATCAGAACCAAAACATGAATAAAGAAAATTTACAAAATTCGATATCAATGATACATAGCAATGATCCACATTATAGTTTAAAAACTTCTACAAAAAATCATATTTTTAGAAATCGCATGGGTCACGTCACCTAAAAATGCCTTGTGTTACCAAGGTTCTGTGACTGGACTCCAGAAGGTAGTGTTGTTGCGACTTCACCATTTCCATGTAACCGCTTTACAAGTTTTTGGCTATTGCTTTTAGCTTCAGTTGCCTTGTTCAATGTATCTTTAGTAGCCACAAACTGGTGGACATGAGCTTTCTTAAAGGAAAAAAGATGCATGATATACATCATTATGATTTCTAAAATGAAACACAATAAAATTGCAAAAATATGATTCCTATGAGATGAAGCATTTCCATAAGTGTTTCCATTTGAAACAATTTCCTTAGTGTTATGTGGACATCTTCATGTGGATATCTTCATAACCATAACTAAAAGTGTAGAAGGTTATCTAAAGTAGCCGACATGCATATGGCTTTTAAATAAACCAAACAAACTTGTCTATGAGCAATACCATAAATGTTCACATCAATCTCATTAAAACTTGGGAAAGGAAATACCCGACAAAGCTCCATAAGACAGAGCGTAAATGTCCAAGGAAAATGAGGCCATTAAAATCTTCTAGACAATGAGCTCCTTAACTAAAAATTTACTACTCATTTTTCCAAGTTCTTTAATGCATGGCCAATTTTCAAAGCAGACTATTATAGGCATGGCCAAGTTCAAGCACGTTGTTAAATCACAACTTCACACAAACATAGCTTGTAGTTTAAGATTTCGGCAATGAAACTTTTGCCAAAGGATAACAACATGCGCAGCCATCATATTTGTCACATTTTTCCACATAGAAGATTTAAATCATAGGCTAAAATCACAAAATAAACTTTTAAAATTCAATTGGCCATAAGAGAAATTTTTTAATCACGTATATATTTTCATGTTAAAGAAATAAGAATCCCCATTTTGTAGAGGTTTTAAGCCGTCCCAAACTACCAACTTTCATTTTAACGCAAGTATATGAACCAAGTTGAGCCAATCCCAACCATTTGTTTTAAACTACATGTTGATCTATATAATTTCAATCCATTCCTCATGTACATAACCCTTACAAGTTATTAAAAAAATTAAGAACAAGTATATAGTCAAAAAATAAGCATGGCATTTACTATCCCCTGATAGAAATATGTTTACATTAGCAAGGTTACTTCAGTTAATAGCAAATGTTAATTGTTAGTTATCACTTAACAAGTGTTAATGACAAAATTGTCTACTAATCAAAATGGATAAAAAAACTTTTACATTTATTAGAAATAAGCTTGCAAAAAAGTCAATTAGTTCACTAACCTAAGTAATTAATAAAATAATATCAATACAAATATTAATAATAAGTTTGGATGATTAAATTTAGTCAATTAGTCCATATTAATTTGAGTTACATAAAATATGTAAATTGATAATTTAACTATATATACACACACACACACACACACATAAACATACATACATACATACAAATACATTACAAACAACCTTAACTCATTTAATCTTTTATAACAAAAAAGACAATATAGATTTAATCAAGATTACCTCACAAACTACAAACAAAGATCAAGTAAACAAAGACTTAACAACCCTTAAAGATTATGTTATACTCAATAATTTGATGTTGAGGTACCCATATATTTTATGTATTATGTGATCATGTAATATTAACATGTTTTCTTTTTCTATATAATATTTTAATGAAAAAATATGAGATATTAAAAAAAGGAGCTTGGTTAAGAGCCAAAAACATTAATTCTTGTGAAATTAGTGAAATACCATGACGACTAATATAGTAATCTCTACTTGTCCAAGTTTCTTGTTCAAAAGAACCAAAGAAATTAAAAAAGGAAAATTGTAGAAGACAAATTCCAAGCTTACATTTGTGTTCTTCCTGGCACAATAAATATTATACATGTATCTAGTAAATAGAGGAAACTATACTATTAGTTGCAAGAAACACAATCACAACTCAAGTAGTACATCCTTAATATAATTCTTCTCCATGCAACACTTGATTCGATTACTACTAACTCATTATGCCAAGCTTCCCTCATTACTTCGCAAGCTTTCCCTTTGGTCGAAAAGAAGGGAAAAGAAAATATCCTTATGGTAGGATGGAGATATGCAATGTTTTCTCCTCAAAAGACTTCACGAGTCAACTCAAGGTCAAGTAATTTTAAAAACAGGGAGAATGATGTGTAAGCCAAAGCATCATCCAACATATGCTTAATTTTCTTTGTTTGGTATGTTACTTGTTTTTTGGAGCAGCTTTGATGACTTCCCAAGCAATTTTAATGTCTTCTAATGTAATTTTGGACAGGTTGTAAATGGAATTAGTTCTTTGTAGACATGCTTTATTAAGAAAACGAAAAATTAATTCTATCACTTGGTAATATTTCTAATTAGAAGGTACAACTCTTGTTGTTATAGTATTCAATAAATGTATCCCTTACCCTTGTTCATCATCCATTCTCCAAATTTAGGCATTTTTTCAAAGACTACATTTTGCTTACCAAACTATCCAAACTATTTTGCCATGGGTCATTATGAAAATCACTCAAGGGCAAAAGTCCCATCTTCTTCACAAGTACCATTTTTGTTAGAATAGTTGATATTTATAATTCAGCCATCGAATATGTATTTCCTGAATTATTGTAGTAATTTCAAAAAAGACTTAATTTGACTTATGGTCAAGTAATTTTTTAATGGATTCTTAAGTTGCTTAAATATTTGCTTGTGATATAAGAGGTACAACAAATAGAGCTATGGAAGGTAGTTTATGGTTCTACTAAAAAAAAACTAATTTTGATTGTTCTGATGGAACATATGTCTAACTATAGTTAATTGCATAATCTATCTAAGAGATTAGTCTTTTAGCACTACATTATGAACAAATCCAATGGGATTTAGGTGTTATTAATTAAAAGCATCTATTATCAAACCTTAAATGAGGACGAACAACTAGTTGACTAGCTCATTATTTATCCATGGAGACAAAATGGTGCCTATAATACTTATGTGTATGTTGAATTCAAGTGGTAAAGGAAAAACACTTTGGTACATGGCTCAAATTGTAGAGGAAATTAAAGCTCCATGGATAGACATAATATACTTTAAATGTAATAGCTACACTTGATGGATACTAGAGTCCATCCGACCTTAGGTGGGATGTTTTGAATGAATCCATTGATTAGATCAGTCAATGGTGCACAAGAGATAAGGAATGAAAGGATAAGGATAGGGAATGAAAGGATAAGGATAAGGATAAGGATAAGCATAATGTATTGAATGAATCCATTGTTTATTGGGCATTTATTTACAAGGAAAAGGAATGAAAGGGAAAATAGTTCTAGAAAAGGCTACACTTATTATTAGAAAATCATGCTTTGATTGATCTATTCTCAGTAATAGTAATGCAATATTTTTGTGGAATTGGATCAACATATGCACATTTACTTCAATCTATAAGGGATCATGCTCCTTTATCAAAGTTTTTAAATTTTCAAAATATGAGTTAGGAATCTAATATTCATCCAAAATATAGAAATTATTAATGAAATTCTATTATTATTAAAATAAGCAATAATTTTCTTAGTTCTAAATTCTCTTTCATTATTGCTTGTAATGACAACTAAATTATGACCAAATTTCTTTTCTAATTTAGTTATCAAGATATAAAATCGTTTTCAAGAGTTACTCCATTTTTGTAAGAAAATTATCTATGTATATCTATAATAGTCTTCTAACACAACTAGTTTATATTTCTTAGGTCCTGTACTCATGCGTTGTATTGTCCAAAGCATTTATTTGATAAAGTTTAAAGGTTATATACATAATAATATACAAAAAGACAATTTAGTTAAACCTTCTATTAAGTTATATTTAATTATTTTTCTTAAGCTATTTGTGCTAGCATTGCAAAATCTTCTATGCCATAAATTAAACACATTAACATATGACACAAACAATGTATTTGAGGACTATTTACTTTTTTCAAATATGTAATTAATTGTTATTTCTTTTAGTTGTAATAACTAATGATTTCCATCTTAACTAGTTTTTTATGTAATTGAATCAAATAAAATACTAAAAATGCTATCACATAATTGACTCATATTTTTGAAATTATACTTTAAACTTTAAACTAATAAAGTTTAATAATAAAAAATGTAGAATTTAAATAGTACTTTTTAATTGATATATTTCTTAGAGTTCTCACTATCAACTGTCCAAGAATCACATCTTACTCATCCTTCAAAAGAAAACCTTTCTACAATTAAAAAAAACTAGTTATACTCACGAAGACAAACCTTTTTTGGCCAAGAATATTTTTGAGTGGATGAACTATAGTTTTCCTTAATTAATAATGAACAAGTACATTTCAAGGAATTAAGATCATTAGTTATTTAACTAACGATGCATGCTCCTAATTTTTTATTCTAATCCATCATTAGGCTTTTGGATGTTCATTAAATATGTTTTTGACTTATTTGCAATATGTTCACAAAGACTTAAATGTTCACTATGGTTTTCTTTTAGTTTCTAATATTCCTTAAATAAAGTTTCATATTATTATTCACAAATTAATTGTTAAGGTAATCATTCATTATAAAAACTTACTCACCTCTACAGTTTTCCTATATGCTTTTCTTTTAGCTCTTCATTGTTCTCTTTCTCTTCACTTGAATTTGTCTCCTCGAAGTCACTTCAAGCTTTATTCAAAACTTTCTTCTTTTAGTACTTTCTCTTCTTCATTGCATTCTTCTCTTTTTAAATCAATCTAAATGCATAAGACATGATGGTTTTATTTATCTTAGTTTGTCACTCACATGGAAAAAGATCTCCTATTTTTTTCTCACTTTTTAGACCTTTTTTTCATAAAACTTCTTGTAAAACAAAAAAATTTATAAAATGTTCGAAACTTAGAGCTATCCTATCTTCATCTATAGCCTCCTCTTCTAAGGTTTCTCTCTTCTTTTAATGCTATTGTTTACTCTTTCTTCATTAATTTGTTTTTCTAAAAAAAGCCTTCCTCTTCTTTTATCCTGTACATCTCTAGTTCATTAGTCATTAGCTCACCTGTAAAGTCATCCAATGTCATAATAGAATTGCTTATAGAAATCCTAAATTTTGTTGTAAAAGCTTAATACTCTTTTAGAAAATTCTAAAGATCTTTTTTAGATGTTCATTCATAATGTTAATAAATCAAATAAACATTCTTTCAATAGATTCATTAGAAAGCATTTTCAACAACTTTTAATCATATGTCATCATATCAATTTTAACTTGTTAAATAAAAAGATGTACCTTTTTATGTTGCCATTAACTTGTGGAAAATTTCAAAAGTAATTTCTAAACTCATAATTCTTTTAACCATAACAACATTCGAAGTACAATTGAAAATATTTATAGATTTATTATTTAATTAAATTTTATGTTTTTTTGTAAAGATTTTTTAAATGTTTTTTTGTTTTAATACACCCTATGACTGAGTGTGTATTTACCTACATACTAACTTCAAGTCAGTGGTAGTTTTAATTATTCAATAGAGATAATGATGACCACAAAAAAAGTGGTAGCTTATTACAAGAAGCTGTTAAGTCACCATTGGCTTTGATGAGTGATGTCTAAAATGTTTCATATTTTAGTTTAATGGACTTGGTTAGTGTAAAATAGGTTCACATGTAAATAATAACCTACATATATTTGATGATGAAAAATTTTTCTTTTTATGAAAAAATATTAGCTTATTTATTTTATGATTCTCTTATTTCATTTTAATTTCAAATCATATTCAAGTATCAAATTGTTCAATCATCTCCTTGATTTAGCGAACAAATAAGATATTATTTTTCTACTCCCTTAATAATATTGGTAATTAAATCTTATTCTTGCCAAATTTCATGTTAAATTGATTGCTATACTTTAATTAAAATAAAAAATTAATTATGTTGAATTTTTCATAATTTAAATTATAAAACAATTGCTATATCCCAACTAGTGCCCATGTGCAAAGCTCTTTCGTTGGCTAGCCTGAAGGGGAACTCGTAAGCCTCAGATCATGAAATTGTCAAAACTAAACTAGTTCGAGGTCGTTCTGGCTGACAGTGAATTCCTGAACTGAATGAGGTGAGGCATTAGATCGAGTTGTGTAGCACTTGAACCAAGTATACTAGTGGTCAGGGGGGCCAGCCCCAATTAGGTTCGAATGTTAATCTCGTGTGAATGCTTATAAAATCTAATAACTTTTCCATCCAAATAATATGGAACAAAATCCCTTGTGCTAGTCTATATCCAAAGTCATGATTACATGGTGGGGCTCACCTGCATTTTATTAATCAGTGATTACTGATTATGTTAGTTTTATATGTTTTTATCCACACATCTCATGGCCAAAGCTTCATCATAACTTATTCAATGACAAGAACTGTTTTCGTCCTATCCTTGAATCGTGTGGCTCTTAATTACCCTATTTGAATCTTACGATTGAGATCTACTTTAACTTTTTCTATGTTAAATCGAATGACCTAGATCTCATTTGACTTGATTGGATGGCCTAGATCAAATCGTCCATAACTAATCCACTCGTTAAGCATTTGATTTGATGGTCTATATCACCTTTAATCAAATCCAATTGCTTTAGTCCATGTTACCTAATGGGTAATATTTAGCTCTTACACTAGCCATTGTGAAAACACTATTTTAACTTATTTGTAAAAGTTTTTTAAACTATTCGACTATAGCTTTTTTCATAACTTTTCTACACTTTATAATGACTATAATAAAATTTTTCTATAAATACCTAACAAGTGTAAATAGAATAACTAATGAATATGAATTAATTTAAGAGATCTCAGCTGAACATTACTCAATATTCTACTGATATAAATTCTACTAGCAGCAACAACGACTTCTCCTTCCCAAATCAACAATTTTTTCTAAATAAGCCTTGCTCATCTAAACTTTTAAATTCTCATTTATATTTTTAAATTTAAGCTCATTATGATTTTTCTCATTAATCAACAAATATAAGAAGCAATGAAAATTTATCACAATATTTTCATCTTACTGTATTTTTTGTTCTCTTGGCTTAGGTGAGCCAACATTTCTAAAAGCTCGAGTTTAATTTCATCCCATAAAAAATCAAGTTTGGATTTAGCTCACTAAAACATGAGTTATAGTTGATCCTAAAAAAGCTAGTATGTTGGTCATGAACAAAAAAAACTTTTAAGTTCTAACCTTTTATTATTGCTATTTTTCCTGACCTTGATCGGCTATGGATATATGTTTTAATTGAACATAACTATTTCAAAATTATGGAGTCTTGTTGTAATTTTTATCTTTATTTTTCTTATTATATTAAAAATAATATATACGTTTATAATCATAGTTTTTTTCTAAAAATAAAATTTTTTTTAGAAGTAAATACTTTAAAAAATAATAAAAATTATTTTAAGACCGTAATTCACACCCTTCTTATGATATTGACACACTGCATTTCATTTTGGAAGCACATTCACCAAAACTTGTTTTAGTATTAATTTTAGCAATTATTCTTCAGGGACAATTTAATCAACTTATAAAGCCCTAGACTCAAATACCAATTGAAACTTGGCTTATCAAGAGGGTGGAATTGATATGAAAAATATTATGACTTATGAAAAAGTATTTTTAAAAACATATTTGTGATTATAATTTTATGTTGTCTTTTAACATCTAATAAATCTTTTCCTTTTTTTAAAATATCTTTATTAAATTTTAAATTTTGAAAGAATTAAAAATTACAAAATTGGAAATAGTAAAAATTATGATAAAATTTGGTGATTCAATTTGTATTTAAACCTATAACCTCCCCAAATAAAAGCTATGAAAAAAAAATAATTAGTATAAGGCTTTCAAAAAGTGATGATGCTCATAAAAAATAAAAAAAAATAAATGGGCTAAACCAATCCTTCTATGAAATGAAACATGTAGAAAAAGAAAAATTATAACAAGACATTTGATTTTGATGTGCATAGTAATCCTATGCTTGACGAATTATATAATAAACCACAAATATTTTTTTCTTTTACTTGAATGAAAAATAAAGGAGAGTTAGAGCCAGAAGAATTTTGGACACAACAAATAGAAAAAGATAGTTAGCATAAGTTGCTAATGCTTAAATTCTGTAGTTTGAATGACATATTTCAATGGCAAAAGAAGTTACAAAACATCCTCATTAATCACTATGGGTAGAATGGCTTGAATTTGGTAACTATTTAAAAGTGGTTGTCTATAATAAATAATGGGTTGGGTGGCACAATGGTGCTCATAAAATTACCATTACATACACTTAGTTATTTTTAATGTAGATGATTAAATCTCAAATTTATGTGATTGAATCAAGGAAAATAATATATACATGATTGATTTTAAATTGGACCATTGCGTCATAAAAAATGAATATTTATATTGCAAGATTAAATACTACACATTTGAGAAAGGAACGCAATTCTTCGACTATTCGATCTTGAAAATTGCATGACCAACAGACTGTATTGCAGTCTTACATTTTTGAAAATATGATAAATATTTTAACATTTGATTATGATGACAACTATATCAAAATATTGGTTTTGGAACTACATGTTTTAAAATGTACTGAATTTTAGATCATTTGATCTAACCACAAATTTTTTAAGTAACATATGCAAAATGAATTTATCAACTTATGTGCCATATGAGTATTAAGTGATTGGTTTTATAATTTTGACCCAAAGCATGATGTAAACGATGCTTTTGAGATGGGAAACGACTACAATAAGAGTTCTATCCATTAACTGCAACACTTGAAGTTAAGCCTTTCTTAAGCAATGTCTCCAACATTGATTTACTTGTCTTCAATTGTGTATTCACGCATGAATCAATTTATTGAGCTCTAGATTAATCTACTTGATGTTGAGATACATCATTTGTAATACTCAACAAAAGAAATTAATAAACAATATAGTGATTTTTATCATCAAAATATAATGTAAGAAATAATGGTTCAACATAACTGACATAAGAAACAACAAAAGTTATCAATAATTAAAATTTGTTGTTGAATAGTTACATGGATAAATAACATATAAATAAAAGAAATGATTGATGATAAAACTCTATCGACAAATAAACATCTTAGGTCTCCTCTCGCTTTCTTGTGTTGCCATACTAGGATCAATTATTATAAACCTATGCATTACATAATTTTTATGCGCACATCTACTGTCTATATCATCCTCTATCTCAATCTACATATCTAAGTATGCTTTTCTTTGTCATGAGTCTTGTACTAATACTTTGCATAATTCACCTTGTGTAATGATTAGTCCAAAATAGACTAATATGTATTATCTATGTCCAACTAAATTATTTTTGTAGAAAAACTAATAACCTTTCTTTAATTAGTGGTTACATTATTTATTTAAATTTTTGAACTTTTTGTATTAAATTTTATTGCTTTAAATAAATTAAAATTTTGCACCTTTTGTTACAAATTTATTATGCTTATCGTGATAAGAATATTTTTTGTAAATAAGATATAGAGTTAAAGTTTAATGTTTTAAGTCTATTATCTTGTTTTTATGTGTATTTTGGTAAATTTGAAATTATTTTGTTTGTAATATTAACTTTTTAAAACATGTAACTCCATGAAAGGATTTTTTTATATTATGTTGTGCTGATAATTTAATTTTTTCATATAATATTTATGTATTGTTATGTATTGATAATTTTTATATTGGCAATATTTGTTTTTTCAATTTAACTATTTATTTCAATATATTTATTTAAAAATCTAAGGACATATAATTTATTTTAGCTTATTTTGGTAATACAATTAATTAAAAAACTCATTCATTATACATCGTATTTAATATGTCTTTTTAAACAGTCAATTTTGTATTTCATTTTTCCTTAAGGTAAATGTCTCGGGTTTTTTTAATTTAAATGTTATATTATATTTTGTACATAAATTTTTCTTATTTTTTACAATTTTTTTATGAAACTTATAGCTCTTTGTTGAGTTAATTTTTTGTTAAAATTATTTTTTTAAAAAATAACATTTTGATGTTTCAATGAATATTTGATAATACCATCAGTAAAATAAAAATTATTTCATGGTACATTTTTTTCTTAATTTTTATTTATAATATATAAAAAAAATTTATGTTCCACAACTTTTAAATAATTGTAAGTGTTGTACATTTTTTGAATTAGAAAAAGTCTTCAAGAATTGAAGGTTTGGTACATTAAATGATTATTTTTTAGTCTTATTATTACAATTGCTTAATGCATTGGATCATTATCAAAGTTATATTATAGATATGATATTTTATGGCTATGTTATGTATATAATTTATATGAATAAATCAATAATTTTATCTACTATTATAATAAATATTATTGTCATTATTGAAATATTATTTTTATATTTTTTTAAAATTTTTAGCATCATTCAATATACAAAAAAATTTTAAAAATTTTTTTTTTGTTATTATTGTATTTTTTTGTGTTTTTAATACTAGTATATTATTTATGATTATTGCCTAGTTTATGATTTTTAAATTCTTATTATATCGTTTATTTAAAATATTAACATGTTATTTAAAAACACTAAATTCTTAAGTTCTATAATAAAAATGTTTAAAAATTTTTCAAAAAAATTTATGTACTATCATATTTGATCAAATTATAATATTAAAAATATTTCAAAGTATAAAAGAAAGTGTATTGATTTAATTTTTTTTTAGTTACATTTTTAAACTTATAATACTTTATTTTCAATTAGTGTAGTGTTATGAGGACTATTTTATGCAGTAGGACATAAATTTTCATATTTTAAATAATATCTAACACTAATAAATTCCTTAATTACACAATTTTATTTAAATTAAAGTAATTCGAAGTTTTTTGTAAAAAAAATAATTATCAAATTTTTTGCGTTTTATGAACTTATTTTAAAAAGTTTTTGAGATAATTAAACAAAAATCACACCTTCAAAATAAACAAATCACTTGGCATAAGATTCCTAGCACTAAAAATGGGTAAATTATTTTCTAAATAGTTCAAGAATTTATGCTTTGCTTAGTTTTCCATTATATAGAATATTAAAAAGAAAATAAGTTAAAAATTAGATATCATTATTTGTTAATATTTAAAAGGAATAAATTAAAAAATATAATTTTTTTAAGAAAAAATTGAAATATCATAAGAAAAATTGAAAATATGAAAATATATGTAAAAATCATTAAAAGAAATAAAAAAATAATTGTAATGACAAATAGCTAAAAAAATAAATTTATTTACCAAATTTTGATTGAAAAAAAATCGAGGTGACTATCTTCTATGTTCTACCAAATATGATAAATGATTTTATGGATTTAAAAATAGAAAACAATTAACAAAGAGAAATATTAAAAAGATTTATTACAGTGAACATTATCATAAAAAATACTTATTTGTTAAAAATATTAAATATTTTAAGATGATAAGAAAGATTACAACAACAAATAACTTTAAATATTTAAATTATAAAAATAAGCTTTTGTTATACTATCAAAAACATAAATACTAACAAAAAAAATTATGAATATGACATTTTAGATGAAAATTAAATAAATATGTCTATTTCTTCAATGATTAAAAGATATGAAAAAATGGATATTACAATCTTAAATCATATTTAAATAATGTTTATCTTGTCTTTTAAATATTATTTTAGAGTTGACACAAATATTAAGATATATATTCAACATTTAGAGAAAATACCTACTAACATAATTGTTAGCTTTTCCATTGTCTTTCGTCACAATGTCATTTAAAGGATATATAAGTCAATCACCACAAATTTATCAGTTTATTTATTTTTTTAAGCATTTATGTTTATTATTTTGGATTTTTTTTAATTAAATTTATATATACATATTTGCCATCACAAAAGTTTTTGAACACCTATTATAACCATAACATTAAGCATTTTAAAACTTTACAATATTAATATTTTTTTCTATAATTTTAAGTTTTAACAACATTTATTTGTATTGAGGGTGTTTTTAGCTTGTAGTATGAAAAGGTTTTTAATTCATGCATTGTGTAAATGATTTTTGTTTGTAATATATTAATAATTAATTATATTTATGACATTTTTTTATATTTTAATATATTTTTACTTGTCATATTTATACATTAAATTTAATTATTCATTAGAATAACCATTTTTTAGGAATAGTTTTTAGTCATAGAAAATAAATTATTATGTAAGTTGGTACGAAACACAAAATTTTTTATATTGCATAAAATTTTAATGTTTATATGAAAGTATTTCTTTAAGTTATCAAAAGTTTTTAATATGAAATATTATTTTTTTGTTATTAAAACTTTATATATTGTAATCACTTATGCTATCTTAATTGGCAATAACATATTGTACGATACTACAAATTATTTTTTTCTTTAAAATCAAATTTATTCCATGCAAACCATTATAATATTTCTTGACTATCACATCCAATTGTGGACATTATGCAATATTTTTGAATTTAGCTGGCAAGCACAAATAGTTACTTTATGATATCCAACATACTAAATGAATAGTAAAAGCATCAGGGAAGTACATTTCTTTGATATGACAATCAGAGACATCATCTTATGACAATAGTGTCCATATATTATATTTGCCTAATATGTTATCTTGAGAGTATCACAACTTCTTGATGAATCATAATCAATGGTTGTCATTATTTTCTGATCTCAAGATATAGCTTTGACCACAAAACAATTTAATTATTATAAGTTTTCTCATATTACAATTTTTATTTATGTCACATGCTATATATATTTCTCTTTTTTAATATCTTTTTTACGAAGTTTTTTTCAAATAAAATATTTTGTTTATGTTATGAAAATCACATTTTAAAATTAGATATTTTGGATCCCTTGTCCATTTTTAATATTTTTATATTTAGTATATACAATTAAATATTCAAAATAAGTTTTTTTTGTTAACAATATTATTTTTTATGCAATAATTTATAGTTTTTTCGTGTTATATATTTGATCTGAATGTTTTTTATTACACATTTTTTGTTTGTTGGTAGAATGAAGTTGGGCAAACAACAAAAAAAATTATTTTTATTTTTTCAACAAAAAAATTACTATATTTAAAAATTCAGCAAATCAAAATTTATACTTTAGTTTTATTAATAACTGTAAATGTTTTAGTTTTATGGTGTACAAACATTTTTCTTGAGATTATAATAGTAAAATGATGTATATTAATGTATTATACATCTAATTTTAATTGTTATTATTTTTTATTTATTTGAATGTTTTATTATTTTCATACTTCTTTCCTTGTGGTCATCAAAGTCATAATGATTGAATTTTTCTAGGAAATTATTATATTACGTTTTGCGTATCATGAACAATTATATGCAATAGTCTATGCACTAGGTTTTAATTTTTATTTTATATTCTAATAATATTTGTGTAATTACTATACCTGTTTTGTTGCATAAAATAGTATGATCTTTAATGTTTTGCTTTTCCTATTTTTCTAATACATTTTTATTTAACAAGTATAATTTCTAATAATTATTAGGATAAAATTAATTACTTATTTAAATTTTTTTTTAATTATAAATATTCAATGATGTTGAATATTATAATTATTATTTTGTTATAACTTTGCAAAAAATAATTATCAATAATTAAATCATTATGAAATTGTTTTGAATTTTTTTGTAAAAAATTTCAAACTTTAAATGTTTTGATGCTATGATTTTTATTATTTGTTAATTTATCCACTCCAGTATTTTTGTATAGCTTGCCCATTAATAGCATTACTTTTTGACATATTTTCAAATTTATTTAAAAGTTGCAAGTAATATAATATGTTATGCTTTTAAATTTTTAATTTTTGTTTGAATAAGTTTAGTAGGTTAGGATATTTAGTTGACATTATAAATAAATAATTTCATTAATTTAATATATATTTTTGACATTTATTTTTATATAAATTTTATCATATTATTTTAACCATTATGAAGTAAATGTTAAAATTTTAAACATTATTTCACTTAGGTTATTCTTTAGTTGTATAACATTATTCAATTTGTAAAATGTAAATTTTTATTTATACAAGAAATGAAATATATTTAAATTTCTCAAATAAAAAAATGTTAATAAAATATTCTTAATCAAGAAAATATAACGACTATCTAGTTTTGATAAAAACATTATAGAAGCACCATAAATGATATTTAAGGTAAATAATAAATTTTAATATTAAATTTTTATATTTAAATTGTATAAAATAATTTGCATAATGCCAGACAAATTCCATACAAAATGTTCCATTGAGTGATCTCATAATGTTAAGAAATTTTGCATTCTTTATTATATATATGCCTTTTAGCTTTGCTTCTTGTTTCATTTTGTTTTGTTTGTTTAGTTATTATTTTTGCAAAAATATGACATCTTTAAAAAAACATCAATAGCCTAATTTTTTTTTCTTGATTATTGAAAATATTTAAAGTTTGAATAAATGATTTCTTAAATAATATGTAAAATGGTGAACAATTGAAAAAAAGTTATTTGTGAAACATATCAAATAAATTCATATACTACTCAAAACATTGAAAGTATAACAACAAAAATATATATTATTTCAAAATTTCCATAAGCAATGCTTTGGTGTAATTTGATAGCAAAACATGTTGTTTTTAAAAAAATAAAAAAATAGAACAACCGAAAATATTTAAAGTCTTTAAAATAATATTCAAATTTTATCATAATCCAAGGAATATTAGCCGAAAAAAATGGAAAAAAATGTTAAAATAGTCAAATGAATATTAAATAAGTAAATAACATAAGATTAAAAGAAACAACAATTCACTATTGCAACAATACGTAAAATATATTTTTACTAATAAAGAGAGAAATAAATATTTTATACTAAGAATTAAAATATTCTAATAAAAAGGACTTCACCAAAATGATACACAAAAAATGATTCAACATTATTTAATCATTAATCAAAACTAAAAACTAAATTATAAAAACATTTCATTATATGTTTATAGTGGCCCTCTTAATACTTAAATTAATGCATTATAAAGAAGTGAAAATGTTAATTAATAAGGTACAAAACCATTTAATTCTCCAAAAAAGAATCATTAATTATTAAGTATTATTTACATTTTTTATGGGCATACAACATCCATTTACTTATTATTTATTTTGGTCTATTAATTAATTTAATAATTTTTTTGTTATAAAACTTTTCATTTAGTCCAATACAAAAATAGTTTTTTTAGTAATTTCATTATTGAATATTTTATTAACGTTTATGGTACTTCTTTATCCTTTTAGATTTTGATATTTTTAAATATTTAGATTTAATTTTTATTATGTTTTTCAAATTTTCTAAATTAAATTAATTGGAAACATTTTTGTTAATATTTTGTATAAATTAAAAAAATAATATATATGTTTATTATATTCATGTTACAATCTTTTTGTACTTTTGTGTTATTTATATAAAGATAATGTAATTTTTCATAAGTTAATTCTTCGAAGTGATGCAATTCTTGTAAAATAGTTGTGTTTTTTTGTTTATAAAAACTAATTTATGATTCTTACATTAATATATGATCTATAATTTTGAAGCTTTGCCATGTTTTTAAACAAAACAACCACTTCTTGACATGTTATATAAATAAATATATGCAATTTAGAATGTCTTTTATCTTAATAGTTTTAAATATTTTAGTTCATTAAATGTTTCTATAAAATTTAATTTTTCACCTAATATTCAAATAAGTCAAAATATTTTCGATTTTGTTTTATCTAGATTAACTATTTATCTTTATTGTCAATTATTCCTCTCTTTTACAAACATAGTTTTAGAATTTTTAATTAAATGACAAAATATCCTTTCATTAATAGTTATGATTATTTTTGATATATTATGTAATAAAAAGTATAAATTTAATAAGAAATCTGATCAATATTTTATAAAAATATTTGTTAGCAATTTAAAGTCAATCGTTGAAGATAAATTTCATTTTTTTCAGTGCTTATGCTATTTTATTTAGTAACATAGATCCCATATTTGAGTGGTAAGTTCATTTTTTGTTAAAATTGTGTAGTCACATATTTCAAAACATAAAAACTTCAACTATATACAATTAATTTTATTTTCAATGATTTATAAGTTTTTTAGTTAAATTGTTATAAACATAAAATTCAATATTCTCAATATTTATTTACCATGATAGTCTTCTGTGTAAAATTGTTTCTTTTAAAATTACATCAAGGATTTTCAAAAATAATAGTTCAAAATTAAAATGTTGTCGTCATGATATTCTTTTTATATTCTTCTAAGTTTTTCTAATTATGTTACTTGCAATTCAAACAAATAGTTTATTTTTTTATTTGTTTATTTTGTATTTTGAGGTAAATTATTTGACGTTTTTTCTAGTTCTATGAGTTTATTTCAATGACAATATTTTGAAATTTAATTATGAAACGTAAATAAAATATTTGAAATAATAAATGCTTTTACCACTTGTTAACAACAAATTTTTAAAAACAGTTAAGCTAATTTAAGATTTCTAATATACGAGTTATATTCACAACTTGTAAAGAAACAAAAGTTAGCATTCAAACAAAAAAATTGAATAAACAATAATTGTGAAAGAAAATTAAACAATCATTATTCTCACCGTGTCAGAGTGAGAAGTTCATCTTTGAAATTAAAGAAATATTGAACACTTAAAAAGTATAAAATATAAAATTTTAATAAAAAGTATCTCTATTTAAAAAAAGATAAACATGTTTTTATAAACTATAAAAAGGATAACTTTTTATGTAAAGGTTAAAAAAGATACCACTATAAAGATAAGAACTACACAAGATAACATACATGATAGATCAAACCTAATGTACTATCAATGATATAAACCATGTTATCCAATGCAAAATGCATCTTGTTATATAGATGATCAAATTGGAAATAATCAGTGTGATGTAGTGTAGATAAATGGTAAAGCATGCTAAAAAGTACATAATTAGTTTTTATATCTGCCTTGAGCAATTGTATCATTTTAAAATTTGTAGTGTGCTCATATAATGCATGGCCACACAACTTACTTGTTGTGAACGTAATTTTTTAAATGGTAGATTTGTTTTCTAATTTAATGACTTAATTTGGTGAATTTCTTGTGCATCACATCTTGAGAAATTTTTTTATTAAATATGTTTTACATATAGCTTTTAATATGTTGAGCATTCACTATCTTAATATTTTTTAAAATGATTATGTAATTTATTTTTTTTTATTTCCAATGCAATATTTTTCCATTATTAATAAATTTTTACTATTCTTAACACATATTTTAAATAGTTTACCATAATGATGATGTGTCATTTGTTTGGCCTTTATATTTTTTGTTCCTCTTATCATCATAATACTTTTTATTTAATCATAAAAAATACTAACTATTGCATTCTTTTAGAATTAACATTTTTTACATTAAGTAATTATGGTATTTTCAATACTATTAAAACTCTTGAATGATGCACATCTTCGAGAAATAAGTAAATTTATATATTAAAAAAAGTTTTTGGAGTGAAACACAAAACAATTCTAATTATTAAATGTTGACTGTTAAACACTTTTTTAATAACAACAAAATATGATGTTTTTAATAATGATTTTTTTCAGTGATTTTCTAATCTTGCAACACAAAATTAGTTAGTGTGCATTCATGAATTTTGTTGAGATAAGATAGACGATTCATTAGGGTTGAACAAATAAAGATCATGTCAAGCCCATCACCATGAAATTACCTATAAGCACACAAGTGGCCCAGATGATGAAATCGTAAGCACACTTGCATTATGCACCCATGAAAGGTATTGTAAGGAGAAAACTACTTTTCCTTTTTGCAATGTGGGACTAATGTTACTCCAATTATTTAGCATTAAAAGTTGTGTTATTTCTCACCATCCAATTTTTTGATCAAGATGTAAACGTTTCATCCACTAAAAGTGCTCAACCTTGGCTCAAAATCAAATGACCAGGATCATGTCTAGGTTCATTAGAATTTTTTGATTGTTTCTATCTATCAAAATAGCCTAGCCATTAATTGGAAGGCCTAGCACTCTCCAAGTTTGTATCCTACAGTTGAGATCTTTTTTGCTTTTGCCAATAATGAATCAAATGATCGAGATCTCACTACTTAATCAAATGGCTAGGTCTAATCCATCTTGATCCAACCATCTAGAACTAATCAGCTTTAATAGCCTTTGATCTAAAAGTCTAAATCCTCTCTAATAAGATCCAACGATGCTGGTCGATCCCACCTATTGGCTAATTTCTTAGACATAAGTTCAACCATTATGTTAACCAATTCAAAGAAATAATTTAAATTGTTTAGAACAGTTTGTTAAGCTATTTGGAAGCATAAATCAAAACAATATTCTCTTAACTTTCTAAAAAATTTGGTCAAACTTTTTCTATGTAAAGCTAACCATTATTCATGAAATAACTAATAAAGATGAACCAATATTTAAGATCTCATCAAATCACAGCATGGTATTCTACTAATTTAATATCTATTGATAGCAACGGCAACTTAGTTCTTCACAAAAAGACAAAGTTTTTCAGCTAACCATAGCACTTCTAACCTTTCCATCTCTTACTTGTCTTAGTAATTTTAAGCTCGTTGTGCCTTCCTTTATTAATCAACAAGCATCAAAAGTTGTAAAACTTATTGTAATTCTTCCTTCTTTTTGTATTTTCTTTTAGGTTGGGTAGCCTAGCATTTATAAAATTTTGAGTTTAGTTTGATGTCATTAAAAACTAAGTTGGTGTTAATCTCACAAAAGCTTGTGCTATAATTGTGCCCATAAGAACTAGTAAGTTGAAGGATTGACATAGGTTCAAGTTTAAACAAAATAATATAAAGATATAATTATATTATTTTAATTTTCGTTTTTTGTTTTTTAAATAAATAAATGAAAAATTAACGTATATAAAATCAATGTTTTCCATAAATAAAAAAATTAATTTAATGAATAATTTTTCTTAAAAAATAAGTATAATCTAAGAAAGAAAAAATATTTTAAAACTCAAAAGTCACCCCCCATGTGGCATTCATATACTTGTGTACTCAATTAGTATGGAACCTGCAAAAAAGTTAGACAAATCACTTAGGTGATCCACCACGTGTGTTTTAATTATTTGTTATGTTTCTTTAATTATTATGTTTATTATATAATAAGTTTAAACTCTATATTACCATTTTAGTATGTTTTCCAAAATATGCGTTTGTTAATTTTCTTCTTAAATTAAGTTTTCAATATGTTATAACTCATGATTAATATAAGTGCAACACTAGATGAATGTCTTCTTCAATCATTCTATCGTTATTTAAGCATAAAATTTTATTAATATTTGAAATATAGATTTAGAATATTTATCCAGTCAATTGACTTACAAGATTGGAAGGTACTCATAGAACTATAAGATTTACTTAGAGATTAAAGCATAAACGAAGTCAACTAGTTTAGTGCACTTAGTAATGATGAAAGTAGATTGACAATTAAATACAATAGCACTCAACTGCCTTCATTGTAGTATATCTGAAAGTAAATTTAATCGAGTTATGAATTTCTACACTACACATGAAGTTTGGGAAAAGTTTGAAGTAACTTATGATGAAGGCACTCTGTAAGTTAAAGAGATAAAGATAAATCTTTTTACATATGATTATGAGCTCTTTAGAATGAATTCAAGAGACATTACAGAGAAGATGTCTATGCCGTTTACTATTATTATGAATGAATCAAAAAATCTTGAAATATTTGTTCTAATTTAGATCTTGTGTGTAAAAGTGGTAAGGATTCTACCCAATGAGCATGATCTTCTTGCCATAGTAATAAAAGCTTCCGAAGACATAACAAGCTCACATTAGATAAGTTACTTAGAGAATTATTAACGGTAAAGATGAAATGAATAGAAGAGTTGGAAAGAGGACCTCTATAAGTAAGCAAAGCATGGAGCAAGGCACAAGGAACCATTAGATTTTAAAACTAGCAAAGATAATCTAGATACGACATCTATATTTTCTATAGACTTGGAGGAAGATGTAAATTTTCTTTTTAAATGTTTAGTTAAAAATTTTGTAAAAATGATTGTAAATGGAAATTTGTAAAAAACAAGAAGAGGGAAGACAAAGACAACAAGATGCTCTGACTGTGGTCAAACCAAACAAATTATACAAGCTTATCCAAAACCCAAATACATAAGAAAATAAGGAAGAGAAAATAAAGAGAATTAAAAAAAAATGATTTTCAAGCTACTTGGCCTACTTGAGAAGAATTAAACTCCGAACTTCAAGTGGTCAGGAGGATGGAATGATATGGTTTATGACAAAGGATGGTCAATCAAGTACGCATGTGAAGAATAAAATATTATGGTAAGCTCTTGGCCTTGTGAAGTTTTTCAAAGTATTTACTTAAAAGGTATTAGTGTTTTAACATCTTCAATATATGTAGATATAAAATAAAAAAAATTTACAAAGAAAAAATGATCATTTTTATTATTTATAAAAAGATAGCAAAAAACACTTTTATGATGAAAATGACTTCATGAACATTGAGAATACTTATTAGAAAAAATTGTGTCTTGAAACAAACATTTATTCTTTTCAACATACAAATTTTTCTAACATTTCACATGATGTTTAATTTTCTAAACATAAATATGTCAACTTTTGAATATGCTTAATATTTCAAAATTACATACTTTTATAGTTGTAAAAAGCATCATACAATGAAGAATTATCAAATCAAGGAAAATATTTATAGTTCAAAATCTTGTTTCAAATGACTAAGTCAAGCTTGTTGAGTTCCTAGAATTAGAAAATAGTGAAATTAAAATAAGTTGTTTTAATTATCATTTTATGGAGATATAGTGTTTTGGAGACATTCATAGGCTATAAGCAATACACTTTCAAATTATGCATAGAAACAAGGACAATAAAATTTACATTTTACGTTTACTTAGTAAAGCTTATGTAGGCTTATATAAAAAATAAATCTTGCTATTGAGAATTTAATAATGGATGCTGAAGACATATGATTAAAGATCGATCAAAGTTTATCTCAATAAGATGTGATCCAAATAAACTGGTAACACTTGGAGACAAGTGTAAGACTAAGATAAACAAAACTAGTCACATGGGATATTCTACATTAAAGAAATCATGCAACCTAGATATAGTTAGAGATCTTCTTAAGCCAAACAAAACTAGTTGAAAAATGTATGAATCATGTTGACAAGGATGGAAAGTTAAATATTTCTTTGGAACATAAAAATGACTTAACTACTAGTTGTTGACCAGGGATAGTTTATTTAGACTTTTTTAGAGTAATACAGTCCTAACATTTTGCTGAAAAGATATAAATTTATGATTCTTAATGATACCTCTAGATATAATTGGGTTCTATTTCTTTAGTGTAATAGTGTGACATTTCTAATCTTTGTTAATTTGATAAAAGTGATAGAATAGCAAACTTATCTAAAATTAATTTCTGTTCAATGTGATAATAGTAATGAGTTTAATAGAACTTGCTATACAATAAATAAAATTAATTTAATGTTAATATTTAAAAAAAAGCCTTATCAGTTATTTTAAAAAATGAAACTAATTGTTAGTTAATTTCATATTTTTGGGTATAAATTCACCATACTTAATAGTAAAAGATCCAACTTGAAAATGTTTGATGAAAAAGTATGCCTAGAAATTTTTATAAGAGTTCTTCTTTCTAAATAACCTATAAAGTTTGCAACATAGATACATAAAAGATCAAGAAAATTATGAATATAATGCTTGATTACTTTACTCATAAGATAAATAATAAAACTTTAGATTAATAGATGAAGTCCTAAAAGAACTTAGACTTGATAAAAGAAGGAGGTGAAAGAGAAATTAAAATAAAAGAATAAGACACTAGCCATCAATCACATAAACATTAGAAATACCAAGCTTCACATAAAAAAAATCAATTATAGGAGAATTTAATCGAGGAGTTAAGACTAGAGCCTTTATGATATAATTAATCATAGTACATTTGTATCTTACATCGATTCAATAAGTATAGGGGTAGCCCATAAGGTTAACTCTTCTGTTTAATTAATGAAAGAAGAGCAAGATGTGTTTGAGAGAAATCAATTGTAGGAACTAGTTCTTAAGGAAAGTGATCAACAAGTAATTTGAACTAAATGGACATTTAAAAATAAATTAGGTGGAAATAGTCTGAACACTAGAAACAAAAGTGGATCTATTGGTAAGCATTATAGATGTTTAGGTCATAAGAATTTTAGATTGTTTCAAATAGATGTAAAATTTTTATTTTATAATAAGATATTATAAAAAATGTGTGTATTGAACAATCCATAAGTTTTGAGAGTCGTTTTCATAGTGATTATGTACATATGCTTGCGATGGGATTTTATGGCCTTAAGAAAGCTCCTTGTTTATGGTATAAAAGATTGAGTAATTTTCTAGTTACTTAATTATAAGGGAGTTTGAGATAAGTATAATAGGTTAAGTAAATTACTTCTTTTGATTAAAAATTATGTAACTAAAAGATGAGGATTTTATTTTACAAACTAAGAATTAAAAATATTTATTCAAAAAATTTTGGTATGAAAATGCGTAACATAAGTAGATTCTAATGAATCAATCAATCCATTTAGTTTTAGATTAAGTTGAGAAATATATTAATCAAAAAATTTATGAAGAACTTGTTAAATCTTTACTATATCTTATAGTTAATATAGCAGACATCTTATTTAGTGTTAACTTATGTGCAAGGTTTCAATAAAATACTAAGAAAATCGATCTAGAAGTGACTAAATAAAATCTTGAAATATATAGAAAGTATAATAACATAGATTTAAGGCATCCTAAAATTGTTCATTAATGAGATCTTATAGGGTTCCCAATTCATGACTTTATAGCTCTAGTCTAGATAAGACAAATATCTTAGGTAAATATCAATTACTAAGAAATATTTTAATTTCATGTTCAAGAAAGAAGAAAAGATTACAAAGCCATATTGACCATAGATGCCAAGTATGTAGTTATTGAAAATTGTGTTGCTCAAGGGTTATGTTTGAGACAATAATTTCAAGACTATGGTTTAGATCTCTTACATATTTCCAATAGAATTGATAAACTAGTTCCATGACCTTAGTAGAGATCCAAGTTCATCATTCTCAGAGCAAACAAATAGTGTAAGCCATAAATTTATGAGAAACCAAGTAATTAAAGGCTTAATTAAAGTCACATTTGTTTCTACTAAACAAGAATTGGTAGACATTTACAAAATTCCTTCTAACTAATCAATTTCAATTCAGAAGATAATATTTATGTGTAATACAAACTGTATAAATTATACCTCTTTTTTCATAATATTGAAGAGGGAGAAAAACCATGGCTGAAATAAGTGAGAAGGAACATATACTAAGGGGGAGTATGAATTAAGTTGGACCACAAAATTTTCATTTTTATTACCACTCTTCATGATAATATATGTTTTTTACTTATATTTTGATCTAAATTTTTATGTCTTGTAATCAATAAAAGGGAGAGATTATTGTCACCTTTGTGTTGAATGAGTCAAGCAATAAATATTTAGTATTTTATTGAAATGGGTTTGTTTGTTGTGAATTAGCTTTTGTTTTAATGATCAAACCTAACACCTTTTAAGATGGTGAATTAGTGGTATCAAAAATATCTTGAAGTATTTAGCAAGCTCCAACGATTAAAGACATATACATCAATTTTGAAAAGGTTTATGTTTTTAGTATAAAATAAGATATTAACTTGTTCCTTATTAATCTCATTTTCACTTCGTAATTTAAGCATTTAACATGTTCATCCTTTCGTTTATTTAGAAAACTTATAGGACTTCATTTTTGCTTAACCTTGTTTTCTGATTAAATCCATGTAATGCTTCTTTGTCAAATTTCATGTTAATTGCTAAACTTTTTAACAAAAAAATTAGATATTATAAATTTTCATAATTTAAAAAAATTAAGCGACACCCTTAGCTAGCCACGTGCAAAGCACTTGGGTTAACAAAGAACAATTGGCCTGGTAGCATCAGATTAGGAGAGTAGCCCAAAACAAGCTAGGAAATTATTTAGGGTGCATCCTAAAACAAATTGAGGGTAAGGTCGGGAATCAAAGTTAATAAACTTCAATTTTGCATGAGAATGGGGGTCCTAAGGGACCCATCTACATGAAATGACATAAAAGCATATGAGTGTCCCAGATAATTAAATCCTAAGGAGAGAAATGGGAGCCAAAACTCATCTTACAGGATCAGTTGGCTCTGATCTAATCCACCTTTATGTAACCGTCCAAAACTTATCCCCCTTTGCAATTTTTTATTTGATGGTTTACAACCTCTCGAATCAAAGCCAATGGCACCAGTCAATCCCATATAAAGATTAATTCCCTAGCCATTAATTGAGCTATTACATTAGACATTTTATAAAAATATTCTATGCTGTTTGGAAGAAGATTTTTAATCAACTTAATCTTAACATTCTAATAGCTACGATCAAATTTTTTCTTTATAAATCAAACATTTATTCATTAAATGACTAATAAATGTGAACATATCTTTAAAATCTTAAAAAAAACATACACATTTTCTACTGGAAAATTCATTAGTAATATTTAAGGTTTTTAACATCAAGCAAAACATCATAATTAAGGGTGAAAAATATAATACATTAACCAAACAATAGTTATTGAAATGATCATCAAACTATTGATTATCATTTCATAGTGACACTATCTCCATTCTACAACATTTTTCAGATAATTCCATCAATTTGTGGAACCATTTGTTCTCAACTTACAATAATAGGTGTCATTTTTCTTAAAGGTGATTCTATAATTATCTAATTTGTCTCCCTTTTCCTAACCATTAAAACAACTTTCTATTTCACTCTTACCTATAGTATCTTTTTTGTCAATTGCATTCCTCTTTAATATTTCCTCTTTTAGTACATTAATTTTTCGGTTGAATAACTCTTGTGATAAAAACCTTGTAAAGATTTGTATTTCTTGGACATTCTATTGCAAATGACATCCAAAAATATTTTGACCAGTTTCATTAAAAACTACTCTATGACCTATTTTTTTAAGCAAAAAATTTATATGTTTCTCGCTTAGCACTTTTACAATTTTCTTCAAGAATTCCCTTAGAATTAATTTAATGTTATTTTTAATATGTTTTGGTATTTCTTTTTATGACATGTCCTCCTCCAATTCATGTATAATTATTATTTTAGGTTTCTTTTCATTTTTTTCTTTCGTATTTGAGTTCCTCTCCATATTGTTAGTTCTTTTAAATAATAATCTTTTTTATCCTATACAAAGTATCCACATGCCAATTTCATTTCATGATATTCAAAGTAAACTTTGAAATGCACTTACATTATTTTAAAAAAAATTATACAAATCTTTAAGGCTTTCAGCTATTTTGAGAGCATCCCTCCATCTAAGAATTAAATCAATCAAATTAAAAAAAATTTGAAATGTCTCCAAAGAGCTCTTAATCTACACTCCGAGAAGTTACAAGTTAGTAACTTGTCCATGGGATGCTCTTTTTGCTTATTTTGTGGATTTCTCTTGCTAACAAAATGTCTTGTCTTTAGTTATTCTCATTTTCCAAACATTGTAATGTATTTCATGGGACTTACCTTTAAAAATACATAATCCTCTTCCTAAAAATATACTTTCTTAATTTTACTATCATAATTTTTGTGAAGTAAATCCATTCGTTTTGAGCTCGTATTTTAATTATTTAGATCATCAAAATAGAATATAAAATTATGTTTTTATAAATTAGAGTATTGTTATTTTGTTCATACTAGTATAATAGTAATTAATGCATCTTATTATATAATACAATGTATGGTGTCATCTCTATTATAGACTAATGATTATTGTTGTTGGAAAATTAATTTAAAGTGAAATACTTATCCTAGTTGTCTTAAAAACTTAATTATCATAATCCTAATACATTCTCAAGTGTTTTAAATATTCTCTTTCATTGACTTTATTTTGAGTCTACAATGTTGTGTTAGACATTAGTTTAGTACCACATGGATTAACATAAATTTTGCAAAAGTATCATGTAAGGCTGTAATCATTATGTAATATATTAGTGTTTTCCATACCACATTAGTCATACTATTAATCAACATATATTTGACTATTTATTTATTCAAAAATGTATCATTAATAAGTAAAATATGAATTTTTGGGGTTGAGAACATCATTTTCAAACCTACAAATATTTTGGTCGTAATTTTCCACACATGATCATGTTCGTTTAAGACAACTTCTTTCTTTCAAGGTTCCATAATGATCAATAGTAAAGTTCTTTCAATTTTTTATGGATAAACCTATATCTCTCAATTATCAATCTAAATATTTAATTGAGCTTCTATGTTATATATCATAAGCTTTTTCACTCCTTCTTAATGAATTGGTATTTATATTTACTTTTTGCTTGGTGATATAAGATCCTCAAACCATAATGCTTTACTAATTCAAGCAATTCTATTTATCTTAATATCTGAATTGATTTAACCTCAAACAAATTATAAATAAGACATCCTACATACTGTTAAAAATAAGAAGCCCAAATATGAAAATTTTGGCATTTTTGTATGGACGTTTAATATCAATAAGTAAGGTAAGAATTGGTGATTAGAAATCAAGTTAATGGATGCTATCTCTCTAAGATATTCCACAATCAAATAGACCTATAAACCATTTAAAAAAGGAACCTTAGTTTTGAAGGAATCTACTCAAACAGTTTTTGGTGGAATTATGCATCAAAATAAAATGGTAGGTTTGGATGATGTGGAAGAGTTTAGAAAAATAAAATTAGATGACAAACAAGAAACAAAAATAAAGATATAGTAGCAATATTATCAACATATATTAGACCACTTGTGTTGTCAAAAATGTCGCCATAATTGCTAAAATGTGTATTGCTGGGGTCGATAATGTTATTCTCATTTAGTTTAAATCATACTCTCTACTTAAAAATATTTTTGTTTTAATCAAAGACATAGTATAATGCTAGTTTAGGATAAAAACATTTCGTGATTAGTATCTCACAACTACAAATATAATAATGTTCCCTTTATTTTTTATAGATATAGTATTTATCTCTCAACTGTCTATCTAAATATTTAATTGGGCTTCTTCATTGGTATGTATCGAACAATGTGCTCTCCTCTTAAAACATTGGTAGCTTCTATTACTTTTCATTTAGTGATATAGGATCTCCAAACCAGAATGCCTTAATAACTAAAGATGTTCTATTTATCTCAATGTCTCAATAGAATTATTATTAAGCCAATTATGAATATGATACTATATCACTTTGGAATAACAAGAAGCCTAAATTTTAAAACATAGGCATTTTTTTGGAATAACAAGAAGCCAAAATATTAAAACTTTGGCATTTTTTGCAAGGAAGTTTTACATCAAAAAGAAGGATAGAAATTGGCGATTAAAAAAATTAATTAAGTCTATTTGTTCATGATATTCTTCAAATATATAGACCTATAAGAAGTTTAATATGGAAATCTTAATTGTAGTGGAATATACTCAAGTTGAGTTTGATGATTACGCATAAAAAGTGTTAAATTTGTAAGACATGGAAGATTTTAAGAAAAAAATTGGAAGACCAGCAAAAATTATGGTATGAAAACATTATAGATTTCTACTCAACAATTATTTAAGAAGGGAAATTATATAAGACTTTTTCAACAAGAACTATGCTGATGATCTTCAACAAATCATAGATTATGTGGACGATGTCATATTTTGATAAACCAACTTTGATTTATATGAATGAATTATTAACCTTATGGGTGTAGGATTTGAGATTAACATAATGGGTGAGTTTTCCTATTTCCGTGCACCACAAATTAAGAAAGTTAAGAATCGCATCCTAGTATATTAAATAAAATGTACAATTGATATGTTAAAGTTAAAAAAATAAGGACATGGTTGCATCCAAGGGGTCAGTATACAATAAAAATTATCTTAGTGATTTAATCCTAAGTGACTTATTTTTTTGAGCAAACCCATGCCTCTCTTTAAAAAGAAATCATATATGTTGCATCAATTTAAAAAGTTGTTCCTCAAAATACAAGTTAAGCCTTGAGAAATTATTTTTTTTGTGTCGATTGCTGGATGATTTTACCTTGTTTGGTAGAATGAATGATTTTACTATTATTAAGTATATGATATGTCACCTCAATATAGTCATAAAAGATGGGTATTAAAAAATAAAAACAAATTAATCATGTGGTTATCTTTCAAAATATGGAAAAAGTGGCAAATGGTTATAATTAAGTGAGAGGACTAAACGTAAAAGGAGTGCTTGAACTAAATGTAAGGTTGAAGGCAACATGGTCATTATTAGCATTTTCTTATTATAAGGTATTCAAACTATACCAATTTAATATTAAGAGCATATTCATAAAAGTTATTGCTTCGGTGGAAGTGTATGTAGAATAATTGGATTGCTATCAACATTGTCTTCATCAAAATCATTTGTAAAAGAAAATTAAATACCGACATGAATTGGGACAAGAACAAAGATCTTTGCATTGATAAACTTAGTATATTTCTACTCAAATAGTAATTCAGCATGGAAATTTAGATTGAATGTTTTTCATCAATAACTACACTAATGAACTTCTTCCTTTTAATGGTTATGTAAGTGATATCAATTTTGGATCAGCCAACTTGGCTTTTTTGGTGTGGGACACTTTTAATCTATTCTTTGATTTGGAAACTATAAAAATTTTCTTCTGGAAATTGCTTGGCATAATGGTATTAGGGTTTTCATATCGAAAGTTTGAGTTATGTCATTATCTCATAAGATTAATCTACAAAGATTATGTTGGTTCAAAAGTACATAACAAAAGTATTGCAAGTAATTAGTCATTTTTTTCACACATGTTAAACTCATGATCTATTAAAAAACATTGAATTATATATTGCAATCAATGAACGAAATACATAGCATTTGTAGGATTTTTGGATAACATTTTTTTGTTAAAAAGGAGAGTAAAAGATATGTAGTTACATTCACAAAAACAACATCCATAAAATATGACAATATGTGTGTCATTTGCCTAACCCAATACCTTATTTAGTACTCTAAGAACAAAAAAAGTGATGTTTGGCTCCATTTCATTTAGGAGCATGCAAAAAAAAATTTGGTTGACATATAATTTGTTGTTAACAACATTCAACTAGTTTGCATCTTAATGAAGATGCTTAGGAAAGATTTATCAAATAGAATTATAAAACCCTTTTATGATGAAAAAAGTAGGACAAATTAATGTTTGTTTTAAGGGTAGTTCCTCGAGTGAAGGGGACCACATCAATGTGCTTTTGTTGTTTTCAAAACTAGCTTCACTCTATAATATTTAGCAAATGCTTTCTTGCACTACATTCAATTACTTTACGATAAAATTAGAATGTAACATATGATAAAAAATATGAGAATATTGGTATAATAAGTAATAATCTAAAATATTTTGATAATAACATCCAATCTCTGTAGCATACTCATTGATTATCAAGCTTTGCTTCTCGGTATGATAGTGAACAACATTGGAAGGAAATTAATTTTGCAAGACATCTCTATTGGTTAAAAATGTGAATGTAATCATTTGTGAAATAACAATGGAAAAGACAATTGTATGATCAAGAAACTAAGAGTTCTTTTTTAGTAAGAAATTTTCCCTATCTTGTAAATTAATGAAACTTGTGCCTCAACTACACTATGCATGATTTTTCATGTTCAAAATGAAAACATTTGCATGACTAAATGCACCATATGATCATATTTTATACATTATGATAAGCTATTAAAGAAAAAAAACATTTTTAAGACTAGATTATTTGATTTGAGCTAACAAATGGGTCAAGTAAAATTGGATGGAACAATTATTAATAAAGATTAAAATGATATGATCAAGCTATTCAAATAAAGGAAAATCATTCCATAAAAAAAGGTATAAGGAAAATGTAACAAATCATTTGATATAGTTAACTTGCAAGTTATAGTAAAATCATTAAAATTAAAATTAAACTTTTGAAAATGTTTTATACCACCATCATATAAAATGCATTGGTATAACGAGCATTATGAATTGTGTATTGGTGATGTTCTCACCCTAATTAGGTCAAAAACTAACAATACAATATAAAAATACTAGTTTAGACCATTTAATTATCTTATTCATGTAGACTTATGTAAAATAAAAAAATTTTGTTATACAATAAAATTTTATTGGAATCTATGATCAACTCGCTTTTACTTACCATAGGAAATTCATTGAATTCATATGGTATACTAACATTCGTTTGCACCATCCAGATTGATTATAAATGTATATCAAACCATATTACTATTATGTTGAATTATACCATCAGGCCACTAAAACTATTTGATATTTTGAAGTTCTCTTATCAGGTTATTCTGACTCTAGAAATTTTACTAAAAAGTCCAGAACTATTATATTGTTTTTGAAAATAAGTAATATTGAGTTTGAATGTTGCAAGACGTTTGAAAAGAAGTTTTCAAGTCTAGTGTTGTTAATTCGTTTGTCCAATTAAACCCATTTTCATAGCATAATATTCATACCTAAGAATTTTTCGTTAACGTAGTTTCCTATATATTTATGGTGTTATAATATTTTTTTTTTTGATGAATGATAGTACTTTTTATTATTATAAATAATTTTTGTTCTTATTTTTCTAGTATTGTTTCAAACCTTTTAAACAAATTATGATATTAACTTATTTATTTCCCTAAAATATTTTATATTTTTAATTAGTTAATTATGCATATTTCAGACAAAAATCTAGATTTATAGATATTCCATGAATTTATTTTGTAAATAGTTATTCCAATTTTAATTTTAATTAAGGCATCCTCCATTCTCAAAATTTAAAAGTGTTCAATAATTCGAAGCTTAGAATAATTTTATTACTTTTTGCATTCAAATTTTTTTATTCTTATTAAATACATTTAAACTTCATGTTAATATTTGATAAATTGATATCATAGAGAGGATTTATTATAAGTATGTTGTTCACATACTAGAGCCAATTATTAAGTTATTGTTTTCATTTTTTTATTTTTTCAATTAGGTACATTTTATTTTGATGTAGATTGTTTCTATTCTTTTTTAAAGATAAATAATTATTTAATTTTTTTTTACAACGTTTTAAATTTTTTTAAATTTTTTTTATGATATGAATTTTATAATTTGTATACCTTTCATCTATTTTTAACTATCATGAGTCTTATTCTATGTGATAATTATCTATTTTATGTATAAAGTTTTTTGTTAATGATTTCCTTTATCTCATTGTACTAATTCTCTTATCATATATTTTTTCTTAAAAGTTTAATCAAGCTTATATTATTAAAAATATTTTTGGCTGACTACAAGTAGAAACACGAAAAGAAATTTCAAATATGTCACTAAGGCATTTAAACTGTGATTTTCTATATTTTATTTTAATTTTAAGTTAGTTTTAGATATTTGTCATTCATATGTCCTTATTAAATATTTTGATAAAAAATATTTTATTTCCTACTAAATAATGTTTTGTTATAAATATTTACTTCAACTAGAATTATTAATTTTAACATTTTTGTTTTTTTGGAAAAAGTTTTCTATTGATTAATTTGCTTGAAACTTTGACCTCCAAATATATTTAACTATGCTAGTATTTTTATCATTTATACTTTTGCAAACCAAGGTATGCAGGTTCGTTCATTCGTCATTTAGAAATTATTATTATAGGTTTTAGATAAAATGTTTGTAATATGAACTAAGATTTCAAATACTTTATTATGTTATCAATTGTAATGAATTTTTAAAAGTGTTTCTAGAAATATGCTTTCGTAATTGTGTCACTAAATGAATTCTTTTAATATGTAATTCATGTTCCATTGATTTTTTAAATATTTTTGTTAGTTTAATAATTCAGATTTTAAATTTTATTTATTAATTTTAATTTTTTTATTTGAATAAGCGTATTGAAATTATATTATGTCTTATATGATTTTTTTTGAAATCTTCCATTATTTTCTATTTCATTTTGTTTTAAATTGTCACTAGAATTTTATTTGATAATTATTTGTATAATAATTTTGGGTTATTTAGTAATAAATCTTAAAGGTATTGAATATTGTTTTCTCATAGGAAAATTACCAAAAACTATATTTTTTGGATATTATTTTGAATTATTTTTATATATTTAAAAATTTCAATTATCATGACAACATGTTATATTTTTTAAATTTTTTATCTTATTGTAGAATTATAAAAATAAAATAATTAATATGCTCGAAAATCATTTTACACCATCTCTATCTAAAAAGTTTTATTATTTATTGAAATGAAAAGTTATTTCAAGAAACTCTAATGTCCTCCTTAAACTGCAATACATACGAGTTGGTTGTACCTTTTTCTTGTATATGTACAATACTTTAATAGTTGTTATATACTTTTTTTTAACAATTTTACTATAAAATTATTTTTTTTAATTTTCAATTTTTTGTTCTCTTGTTTTAGGATGACTTTGTTAACTAAGTTATAAATAGTTTCTAATATGTTTATATATTTTAGAGCATATGATCTTTTAATTTAAATAACAAGATTTTTTTTATTATGTTATCGTGCAACATTATGATCTATCACATGAATATATCAAATATTTTAAAACTATTTATATAATTATGATGTGTCTTATTTTTATATTTTATATTTAAACTTACCATCTTTTATTTTACCAACTACTCTTTAAATTAAAAAATATTTTTAAATATTTAAATATTTTAGTAGCAATAGCTTATTTATTATATTCTCGCAATAGGGAAATAGTTTTTTGAAATATTACTTATCTTATTTATTTATAAATTAATTTTTTTTTAAAAAACAATTTTATACAATGAGAAATTCTTTCAATATTATGTTGTCTAGTTAATTGACATATTTTAAACTTCTATTTTATTTTTTCTTTAATCGGCATGATTTGGCAAACCATTGAATTATTTAATTTATGTTATAGGATTTGCATTCACGTATTTAGTTTTTTAAATTGTTTTGCTTCGATCACAAAATCTAAATATTTTAATTCATAAAAACTCTTTTATGTATATATTTAATATAAAAACTTTTCTTTAAAATTTTTTTAACTTTAAAAATTACGAAAATAATTTCAAAAATTAAATTTTTTTAAATAAATTATATTTTTTTTGTTATTTAATGTTCTTCTTTTTAAAAAGATTTTCTAATATTATATTCACTTATTGTATTTTTTAAGGTTCATAACATATCTTTTTGTACGTTTTTATAACTTTATAAGCTTTTGAAATTTTATTTTGAAAAATTTATTTTTCAGGTGGCAGATTGTTTAACATCTATGACTTTTTTATTAGTAAAATGCCATTTATGATATATGCATTCATAGAAAATCTTTATTATGACTAGTAATGTTTGAATTTTTTATATTTATATGTAAAGAAAAATTAGCATTTCACAACTATATAATATAGTAATAAATATCTAATATTTTTACTATTTTTTAATATATTAGAGATTACAAGAAATAAATTTAAAAATTAATGAAATAAAGCTATATTTTTGTATATTATTTTGTTGACATAATGTTGTTTTGGGCACACAAATTTTTTGCTAAGAAAATTTCCTATTTCTATTATTTTTATATAATAAACAAGAAATATATTGTCATTATATGCACAAATTTCATAACATTTTATTGACATTATTTTAACACCTGTTTGTAATTTTTTTTATTAAACATTTTGCTAGAGTATTTAAGTTTTAATTTTTAATAATATTTCTATAATTATTTTATTTTATTTTTTTTATATTTGTCCTAATATATTAAACAATATGATTAAACTTTTGAATATTAAATTTTTTGAACAACAACATATCTTTTAATTGTTTCAAAATTTTTAAATTAATATGTTTGAAAGCATTACATCACGAGGGAAATTTGTGTTCCTTTCCAATGCATTTAGCGATGATTATTTAAGTCATTTTTAATGGTTTTTCTATTTATTAATTCTTTTTATTTTTTTATATTGACAATTTTTTCATCATTTATTTATCTAAATTATTTTTTAATATATTTCACTAGTTGTTTTAAAATTGTGGTACACTTATTTCATGACAATTTAACATTTTCTTGTATTAGAACATTTTTATTTAAGTATTATTTATTTTCTATTTATATTATGATATTTAATTTAAAGCCTCTGAGCATTTGATACATTTCCATGTCTATTTATAAATTTTTTGCCAATTAGGCATGTCTATGAATTTGCCAATGTAAACGGATTTATTAAGCAAAGAAAAAAGAATTAATGTTATATCGAAACATCTAAAAAACAATATTGTGAAGGACATTTTTTCATTGTAACACAAATTCACCTTATTTTCTTTAAATTATTTAGTTAGATTAAACTTATGTTTGATAAATTTTGGCAGATATGTTTCAAGAAGGTAATGCTTAATAACTTTATTATTGTATTAAGAAGTAGAATTAGCTTATTATTAAGATGTCATTTAAACTCAATTAGAGTTGGGTTTGATGGATAAATTTTAAAATGTTCTTAAGATTTGTTTTTGTGCTAAAGAAATTCAAAACTTTACGATTGAACTTATCATTGATGAAATGTAAAGATGAAGCACTGCATAATAAGATGGATATGTTAAGTGATAGAACTTTCATGGCCAAAATGCCAAGCACTTACTTAGCATAACTATGTTCTTTCAAATTATAAATTGATCACACAAAGTATTATGTACATAATTTCCATAGTTAATAGCAATACGATATGTTTCAGTTTCTTTAACTTGAATGGCATCATAGACGTTCATTGAAATGTGTCTAAAATGTGTAATACAAAAAATATTTGTAAATTTAATTGAGAGAATTCGAAGTAAACAACAAAGTTCTTATTAATAAAAATTATAGCTTCTTAAAAAACTAATGTCAAATATATTAAGAAATTACATAATAATCAATTAGTTTTTGATAATGGATTAAGTAATTTAATACATTCATGTGTAACATGAGTCATTTTATGGTTTGAGGATAACAAAAACCAATGCAACAAAAGTATAATTTGAGATGCTTATGTTTAGAATATTGAATGTAGTATTTCACATCTTTCCAGACTTATTTCCTTTCATAAGACAACTCTAAAATGGATAAATATTTTGCAAATTAATTTTTCATAAAATAGAATCTAAGTTTCTAAAAAATATACCTAATGTACAAATAGTAGGTCACAAGAGGCATAAAAACTACACCAAATTACAGCAAAATTTCTATGACAAATGTTTTCGAAACTTGCTTTCAAAATATGTTAGAATTGTCTCAAAAAAGAATTTAACTTATTTAGAAATACTCAAGATGCAATCGCTTTGCTATGCTAATTATTAATTTAGAGGTAAAGAAGTCAACTCACCTGAAACTTTTACTCTTATTGGAGCTACTTGGCCAACAAGAAGCCTAATAATGTCAACATAGACACGATAGTGAGGTCATGAGTGGAGTTGCTAAAACACTATTGCTCAAGAATAATTTCAAATAAATTAAATAGTAAATCTGCTAATGCCATGCCTACATATAGAATACAATAATGTGAAGCCATAATGTGGGTTGTAGGAAAATGTTAAATATGAGGGAAGGAAAGAAAAATGTAGCAATGAAACAAGAAGTGATTTTAAAACATAATGATTATTTCAATGACCCTCATTAAGACATTTTCAATTTCAACTGAGATAGAAGTAGTTAAGATGCAATTACTTTGTTATGCTAGTTATTAGGTTGGAAGTAATGGACACAAGTCGCTTGAAACGTTCGTACTTATGGCAGCTACTTGGCCAATATGAAGCATAATATTATTGACATATACATGATAGTGAGGCCATGTGTGGAGTTGCTAAAACATTATTGCTGAAGAATAATTTAAAACAAAACACATGACGAATGTGCCAACATCATGGTTGCATTCAAAATACAATAATTTGAAGCCATAATGTGGGTCGTAGGAAAAAGTTAAAAAGGAGGGAAGAAAAGTGAAATATGGCAATGCAACAAGTAGTGATTTTGAATCATAATGATTATTTCAATAGCTCAAAATCATCTTTGTAAAAAAACAATTGGACTTTGATAAGATTTTTAATGATATTTTTATCCGTTAGCTATGTAATATAAAATTAGTTGTTTTACATGAAATTAAATTACAATCTATTTTTATCTGCTAGTTATTGGGTAGTTTAGTCAGTTTTTCTTTTGAATTAAAGTTTAAAATTATGTTGTATTTATAACGCTATGATGGAATAGATGGAAAGATCTTTTTTTAATATTGGCATTATGTTTCAAGAAATATTGTTTCCTTTATCTAAAGGAGTGCATAATCTTTGTTTATTATCTACGTATTTTAGATGACTAACATGTAAATTATGATTTGAATTTATCTGCACCAATACTGTCATCCTATTCATTGGTATCTTTCATTATATATCCTATTATAAGAGTTCCTTTTACCCATACTATATTAATAATGTTTGACGATGTCCTTAGTCCCTTTAGTCCTAAACCTGATAAATCATTAGGCATTATATTGATTTTAGCTAGGCCACCTCACAAAATGTCCAAGTTATGAAATTTAATGCAATGATAAACCCTACTATGGCCATTGTATCACTAAGAGTGCATAGGTGGATGGCTTTAAACACTACATTGCTCTAAACACCCTTCTAGTAAGAAACAAGGATTTAGTAACCTTAGCAACATCATTCTTCATAAGTTTTTAGGTAATATGTTGTTATTTTTAATCTTTGGGACTTCTAGTTAAAAGTGATAACCTCTAATGCAACATTTTGAATTGCTAGAAATCATTCTCATTCAATTCTTTGACATTCGATTATTAGACCCAAATAACATTTGACATAATTCACTTTCTTTTACTCATCTAATAAATTTGTTATATATTCCCTTATAAGCTATTAGATTTTTCTTCTAGCTACTTAGAAGGACGTGTAAAATAGAAGTTTCTGATGTCGTCGACCAAAATGGTGAGAAATTAGTTCTCATTATGGAAGTAGGTAAGCTTCATGTGCATGATTGTAACATAAGGAGACAAAATTCTATTTATGCTCTTCCAATTTTTGTACATATGATGTGCATATCCATATTATTGAAAATGTATGTTTTTATTGAAATATGCCAATCATATTATTCCAATTTAAACAAAAATTGGGATTGTTTAGCGTAAGAGTTGAGATGCTTTTCCTATGCTCATATTTGAATATTCTTTCTTGTTATTGAACTTAATAAATTTTTACAATACAGTTATCTCAAAAGATAAAGAGTATTAGTGATGACCAAGATTAAATGGATGATAATATAATCAAGATAGATCATATTAGTCCATTGTTTGCAATTCTTTGTGAACCTTCAAACTTGTCTAAGCTTCCACATATAGTATGTTACGACGATAACAAAGCTTTCCTTACATAATTTTATGATATGAAGTAGTACTGAATACTAATAACATTATATTTTGATAGTATTTACATTGTGTCATAATTTCTTTATCCATTATTTATTAAAGTTGTATTGAGGAAATTATGCACTAAGGTTAATAGTGCTCGCCACCTACTACAATTCAACTACTTTTATGTTATGATTTTTTTCCAAATGAATAGTAATTATGAAAAGTAGAAGTACTTATCTTACCAAAACAATACTTGTATAATATAAAATGGATAAAAACCTTGAATACCTTAATTCTAACCCCACGTAATATGAAAATTACTCCATATTTCAAATATCATGTCTTCTATGACGACAAAATGTATGGAAGATAAAATTTCTCCATTTTAGAAGTAGCTTTTCATTTATCTAGAATTGATATTCCATCCCTATATTATTGGAATTTTTTATTGTTTTTTTCTTAGCAAGAGTATGGACACATTGTTATTTTCTTTGTGTAATGAGCTCCAATTTATGTTTAGCAAACTAGTTTCCATACTTGCATCATGCCATATCTTGCAAAAGATTCAATAGCACACAACAATCCCCTAAAATTTTTAAATTTTTAATTTTAAATTTGTTCCATAATTGAAGAACCCTAGTTATGGCCAATACTTAAACTTTAGGTGTTATTTGGTTTATTTAAATATTAAAAAATCTAAACTCATTTTCTCTAAATTGTTACAAAACATTTGATCTACAATAACACCACAACTGACACATAACGTCTCACCAACGATGTTTAACTACATCGAGATCTCTGGTTGAGGGAACCTTCAAATCGCTTCCACTATAGTTTCTTTTATTCTTTCCAATTAATATGTGATTCCCAAAATTATTTGTTTGACATCTTCCAACAAAGTTTGAATGATTGGAAAAGAGCCTATTATGAAGCAACAATTCTCCTTAATATTACATATAACATCATGCAACAATTTGACATAATTGCTCGAAGTTCTTAGTTAAGTCAACTTTTTGAATATTGTATGTTATTAAAGTTGGTAGTGCGCTTATTCCCTCTCTATTACAAATTTCATATTAGCTTGCATATCGCACGATGTATTTCATGATTTTATAGGTATCTTGTTGCATAAATTGTAAATTATTTTCAAAGGCAACCTGTGCTTATTTAGCTTCTTTATAATAAAAACAGCATGACCAATTGAATCTTCATTTCATCATTATTGTTGCATTCAAGAAAGTCGAAAGTATAGGTTCCTTAGGTTATTTAGTTATGGCATAAGTTATTGAAAATCATCCATGTTAACATTAACATATTTAAAGTTCATTTCATGCATCATAAGTGTAGTGTACCTTTTAGACAGCTTTTTTGTACTCAAATAAAACTAGGTAGAATGATAGCTAAACTACATATCACAAGTAAAAGATAACATATAACAAAATAATTGAGTTAGTCCAATTTGCATTCTTTTTAGACAAATGTTTCAACTTTTGCATGTCAACCAATGTGTTTGATTTCATTTTTCATGCATCTAAGGATTAGTATTCAATTGACATGTTGTTAGTCCACAAAATATTGTTATTGAGTATCTTCCAATTAAGTTTTACATAAAAAGTTTTATTATTTTCTTGATTTTTTAAATACCAAGGCTATTTTTTCTAATGACAACTAATTTTATTCCAAGAAGTGTAGTGTTGCCAAAAAGTTTCTGCAAAAATTCCAGAAAAATTCAATTCAATCCTTCTTTAATTTATTATAATACTATGTTGGGATTAGTTATCATTGCAATATATAATCAAATTGAGGAAATGGCATGCTTCATGAGAATGAGTCCACCCTTGATAGATGACAACTTCTTTTTCAAACAAAGGAAATTTATTTTAAATTTTATCCATCAAATTTTCCAAGTAAGCTACTTTCCTCAAACCTATATGTAGTGTATAGCACAAATAAGCCAAAGGAAGATTTATTTAATGCAATTATGCCCCCTTACAAATTTGATTTACCTAACCTATACTATTTTTGTTTCTATAGATGTCCTTACTTTTAATTGTTATATTTAAGAATTTTGTAGAGTGTTTCAAGAGCTGTACAAACTTACTAAGATTAATAATAGTTTTCAAATGTCCACTAGTAATTATAATTATGTTTGCATAAGCTAAAAAAGTGATAGATATAGATGATATATGTTGTCCATATAATATCATTCTTTTTAAGAAAAAACATTTTTAGTTCTACTTTTGAGGAACACCTTTAATGAGTTGAAAAGAAAAGAAGATAGAGGCTACCTAGTTTAAGACCTATTGAAGGTTGAAAAAAGTTACTTGGTAATCCACAAATGATAATTGATATCCATGTATTGCAAAGGCAATTTGTGAGTACATTAATAAGCTTCTCATTAACATTGTACTTGGAGAGTGTCATACAAAGAAATTTCCATGAAATGTTATAATTCACATTCCGCAAATCGAACTAAATGATAAAATTTCCACTTTATTTTTATTGTTAAGAGAATACACTAACTACTGAACAAATAATATGTTCTACACAATATATCTGCATTTATAAAGTTCGTTTTCTTTAGAGAAATCAGCCTATTAAAACTTTGTTGTTTTAATCAACAATAGGCATTGTGAACAATATTTTCATGATTTTTGAGGAATATTAGGTATAAAATCAACAAAGATTTTTGTGTTTTGAGATTTAGGAATATATGTAATGTTTGGACCAAAAATCCTACAAAAAGTTTGAGATACTGTAGAAATACTTTTTCAACATTCAACACAACATGTGAAATTATATTCAATAATTAGTGAAGTTTCCTTTAAAACCATCTGAGCCTAGAGTGATACCAAAATTCATATAAAAAGTTATCTTTTTATTTCCTCTTTAGTGACATCTTGCACTATTCTATCATTTTTTTGCTTTCATTAATAAAAAAAGGATGTAGTTAAACATATTTTCACTTGTGACTAAAGATTTTGAAAGTGATTAACTACAACTATCATTATTTTGACCTCTTTGTTTTTTCTTCCCTTAACTGCTATTGTAGAAAAGAATGTTGTATTTCTTTCACCTTCTATTTGCCATCTAATTCCTTCTTTCTTTTTCCAATAAAATTCCACTCTTTCAAAATCTTGTGAATAATAAGAATTAACAAGATACAACTCGTTCCACTTATCATTTTCCTTGAAAAATTACCTATTTGTTACTCACCACATCCATGTCTAAATTTTTTAATAAGATCAAAAGATGTTTGCAAATATTGATTTTTTAAATCTTTAAGGCATATTTAATCTTTTATTTATATTGAAGTTAAGGCCTTCTTCCCAAATTAGTTTGAAACAAGTTATAAAATTGAAATTTCTTGGGAAATCAAGGATGGATTTTGATGGCATTTAGTAGAGAGGCACATGACTTGATCTAGTTCTTACAAGGTGATGAATTATAAAAGTTGAAAGTAGTTCTCTCTATTTCTCAATAACCAGCACCCTACTATGGAAGCCAAATAAAACACGTGATTGCCTCCATGGTTGGGGCTGTCGTGATCTCCTCTATATTCTATTACCTTTTCTTCCCCATATAAAAGAATAACTAAAAAATGTCTATGGCTTAAGATGACATATAATTATGCAATCAACAAATTCTTACACTAATTTTAGTATAGGGGTTAAAAGTCAATTACAATCAGTTGAAGATGCTATTTTATTAAAATACTTACCCACCATCCATGGATTTTTTGTATTATTAACAATGTGAAAATGGCTTGCTCATAATAGGGTTTTTCTAGATACCATGCTTTTATGTTATGTGTAAGTGTAGCTAGCATTAAAAACCTATCCCTAAAGCAAGATATTGATATGGATTAACTACTTTTCATTAATGTCAACATTATGGTTGAAGTCTTTCTAAAGAATCTATAAATTTTTTTATTGATTGTAACAATAATGCTAAAATGACTTTAATAGCAAATTTTTACATCTTATCCATATAAGACATAAGCTCGAAAAAGACAACTTATCTAACAATATATATTTTAATAAATTGATTAATAGCACCCTAAATATTTAAAAATAAAAAATTATTCATTAAGACTAGCATTATCTACAATTTGGATAACTGAAAGCATCCTCTAATACATTTTGGACTAATTGATTTTTTTTGAATATTTTATAACTTTTTTCTTTTCGTTTCACATTTTAGAGGATTAAACTAAGTTTTAATTTCAAAAATATAGGTGTTTATATCGAAAAAAATTTTCCCAAAAAGTTTTAACATCTACATTATCATATGATTGCTAAATTTTATCCTACGAAGTTTTTGAATTAAAAACTTAATTATTGTCCATCTCAATTTTTTAGATTTTTTTAGGGAATTATAGTCATCCAATAATTGACTTGTTAGATAATTGAACTCCCTTGAATAGATCAATTGTCTTTCATTAAGAATATGGGGATGTGCTCAACTTTTTTTGTTTTTATTAAAAATTTAGGTTGAACATCCATAGTGGATTTATTCACCAAATACTTAATAACTAAAGTAGGAATTTTGGTGGCTTCAATATTTTCTTATTGATGGTTATCTTTGTTAACATCTTCTTTGATATTTTGTCCATTAATTACATTACCCTATTCCACGATACAAACAATAAGATGATCCTATGAGCTAACTAATTATTTCTATACCTTTCCATAAGTTAGCTTATGCCTATGCTTGTGGAATCCTTTGTAAAATTTGGGTACATTATCATACGAGATTTTCTAACAAAAGCCATGGTTTGAAATAGCTCTAGTAAAATTCTAATTATGTTTGGCAACTCTTTTGCTAACTCCACGTCAATACATAATTCAAGCAACTCTAGGTTGTGTGAGATTCAAAGTAGCAACATCTACCTTCAAAGGGCCTAGTCACCGATGTTATTAAGTGAAGCACTAAAACAATGAAATGGTAGGTGTTTCATTGTGTTCCAACCCAAGTGATTGCTCGAAATTCACTTGAAGGAAGATGTAAAAGCCATACACAAATGAGATGGACTATTTATAGTCTTACAACATATACTCAAATTCACATATGAATAGCCTGTATGCATGAATAAAAATGTTAAGGGATATTTGCAAAATTTGCCTTCAGTTTAATAAGATCTCTTTACAACACAACTAAGTTAATAAATTTTTCTTCGACATTTGTATTTTCTTTCCTTAAAGAAATAATTGATCAATTCAAAGGACCAACTCAAGAATTACTTAAAAATAATTATTTTCGCAGTAAAAATGCTTGTTTAGTAAGTCTTTTAAAAAAATAGATATGTGACTATGCAGCCCCTTAAAGTAATTCATTACTTCAAAAATTTCATGCCTCTTGTTACTCATAAATATGTTGTTCATGCTTGTAGCTTTTCATTTTTAAATTAGGATAATACTACTTAGCTTCAAATGTTCATTTACTAATTAATTTATACATTCAGATAAACTATCATCATATTCAACAAGTGAGATATCATCAACATATCAATTACACTTTGCTTCTTTGATCAACAAACTAAGTTCAATTGTACGGGAAATTACTTTCCTTTTATATTTCTTTTGCTTCTTCTTCACTTTCTAGTTTAAAATAGTGATTTGAGGCAAGTTATCTTCAACTAACTACCTAAATCTTGAACGTCTTCATAACAAGAAGAAAAGTTTTAGACTTTTACCCCAATGCTATGAGACAAAGCAAAGTGTGAAAGATTTTTTCCTTTTGTATGGACTTGAATAATTATACATTACTTTTGAAACATATCATCAAGAATAATGGTAGGGTGGACGACGAAACTGAACAAGTTATGGTTTACACTACAAAAAAAAACCTTAAAACCTTTTTTCCATAATCTATAATGTTTCCAAAGTAGTAAAGCAAGTCAATCCATAATGTTAATAGATATTGGAAACAATTCGCGACAGAAAATGCAAGAGATAGACCTTGTATTAAGAACTCCTACATTTGACACAATCCTTATTAAAACGGTTCAAAGGACTACACTTGTTACAAGAGGAAGGGAATTGGGACTTTTTGAATTATTAACATAAATGATTTTTGTTGTATAACAATTATTTTGATCAATTGAAATCCTTCCTAAGGTTTGCAAACACACTATTATTTAAGAAATAATAATAAAAATAAATAAAGAAATCAAGGAATGATTTCAAATGATCTAGCATAATGACAAAGCCTTCATCAGACAATAGTCAACCTGGCCAGACTTCCACTGAACTAGTAAGGTTTGCCATATGGTGGGCATACTAGAAATCCCTACAACAATATCATCAATAAATTATGACCATTTAAGTAGAAAATAAATTTGCATCGCCACAGGTGAACATTTGTACACATTCTTATGTTAGTTCTAAGCTTATCTTTTAAAGTTTAATGTTAAATTTGCAATTGGAAGAGATTAAATTAACTCTACAAAAGCAAAATTATTTTAAAATTTTTATAAGTAGAGTTAAATAAAAAATTTCAAATTAGTGCTACGTAACATTTTTTAATTCCAATAAAATACTAAAACGCCTTCACTAAATTAAGTCTATTACATTTAACTATTTTAAAACCCTTGCCAACTTCACAATCATGCAACTACTTATCCAAAGTTTTTCCAAAAGCAAAGTACATTTTTGTACATAATTTCCTCATCAACCTCATGCATCAAAAAAGTTTGTGGGAATGTCTTTTTTTTCATTTGTTCTACCCATGACCCACATTATATAGGATCTTATACATTATGCCTCAAGTAAAGGGAATTGTTTTTTTAAATTATAAGTTGATTGAGTTTTAGTTACAAAGTTAGCCATTTTTATGAGGTGGAGTCTATCCCACAAAGTCTTAAGAACATTTTGCTTTTGCATTATAAGAGAACAAATTAGAATATGTTCCAACTAGCATTGTCAGATAACCCATTTTCCTAGATTTCTCCAACTACCTATTGTCTCCTTCAAAGTTATTCCCAATTCAATTTTTTTTGTTTGAACTAGCTTCATTTACAAGTTACTTCACTACTCTATCCTTTCTATTATGCTTATTAATGTTTCTCAAGGCTTTTAATCTACACCCATGTGACATTTATTTTGTTCTTTCTATATAGCAAACTTTTTTTTGGCCAAACCCCTTCCAAATACCCTTTCTTTCAGCCATTGAATTGGTAGTAGGCCTTCCATAAGGAATGCAACCCTGGTTCTTGTTGGTTCCTTCTTGAATAAAGTTTCTTTTGATAGCTATCTCATCTGTGTTGCCTTTCTAGGTTTCACAATCTTATGTTGCCATTTTCTTTATTTTTAATCTATGTAGTCTAATCTCTGCATGTTCATTATAGTTTATAGCACTAGTTAGGCATTAAATCTTGCTTTAGAGCTTGATTATTCCAGTGTTTGTAATTTTGATAGAAAGAAAATAATAAACTAAACATTCTATTGAACTTTCCTTTATTAAAACCTAATTTAAAAAAAAAGATAAAATGACAGCTCAAATGATGGAGTTTTCTTTTCTTTCTTCTAAAGCGCACAATTTATATAATTGATATCATGTAGAACTTATAACATTGAGCATCCACACATCAACTAACCACCAGAGACCCTCCAAGAACTTTTAACCTGACTACAAACTTTGGAAGAAATGCTTGAGCAATATTGTTTTAGGACTATCAAACTAGAACTAGCTCTAAATGAGCCCACATTTTCAAACCTAATATTGTGATTCACTCTAATCAAATCCCTTTTATATCAACTGAACATTTTTTTGTTGATACTAAGAAAAAGATGATAATAAACATATGAAGTTTATAAAATGTGGCATTCTCATCCTTGGAGGCGTCATAAACCTTAAGGAACATATGGAGTAGAAAGTTTCCTTGGATTGTTCTTTGTTTAAAAAAAGGAGTTGTTTGTAGAAATGAAACTAGCAAAATGAAGACAACTATCTATAACAATCGTAGCAATTCAATTTCAACAAAGGGGATTATCACTCATCAAAATGCATGTCTCTTATAAAAGAGTCACTTACATGACCAATGACATTCCTAACTAAGAGAGGAAATTATGTAATGAGTACATTTGTATTGTGGTTTTAGTAAAGATGCATTGGTCACATGTTTTTGATTCTGAGTTGGGCTTAGAGATATATATAGAGGGAACTTTTTATGTGAATCATTTAGACCTTAGAGGGGTCCTATAGGATTATTATGAACTATGAAACTTAGAAACATTTATCTAATCAAAATGTTGAAGCAATATGCTCCATAATGAATGTACCAAAACATCCCACTGTGCGCTCTCCTTATGCTTAAACTTACAACGAAACCCAACAAACATATTAACCAATCAACAAAAGGTAGCTTGTTCTGATGTAAAATGTCAAGTCACATGATTGCCCAATGCAAAAAATGAGAAGTACTCTATATCCAGGAAGCCAATAATGGGCCATCGAACACCAATGTAGAATAACAGATCAAATAATATGCTTCCTAACCCTTCTTTGCCAATGAATACTCAAATGAGGATTTAGAGAACAACATTGATACCACAAGGCCATTATAGTCATGAGAAGTACCCTCACAAAATCAAAGGGAAGCAAAAATTGAATACTTACCACCATTTTTCATATCTTTATCAAGGTTAGAGAAAAGGTTTGTAAGGTTATCATAAAAAGCGGTAGTAGCATCAATGCAATTTCCTACAAATGGTGTAGCTTGTCTCTGACTTTGTATCAGTTAATACCTAAACCCACATATTATGTCATTTATTAACAAAATATCCATATGTGTTAAAAAAATTTGAACTATACCAATTAAATTTAGCCAGCAATTTAGAAGATATTTTATGCCAAGTTGTTCTTATGGCAATATGAAGCATGATCATATCATGACCATGGTTATATGTCTGTGATACCATTAATGCTAGCAAAGCCAACACTTACACAATTACACATCATGACTAGAAATTTAATATGCACAGATCAACACCTGAAGATCATGTCCAACCTATCAAAAACCACCCAACACCCCAAATACCTAAATACTATTTTTGTGCCATAGTAAGTGCTAATTTACTAAATTTGTCATATTATAATATGAATCCTTGTAAACATTAAGAACTCACCTAACAAGTGCATGACTTATTAGACAAATGATTAATTTGATAAAGTCGAAATCCATGTGTTGTTCCTACCACTCAAGCTTTAAAGAAGGATGGATCATGGAGAATTCGTTTCAATAATATGAGAGGTTGCACAATGATCCAAAGTATAGGTTCCTTATCCCTTTCATTGATGAACTGGTGGACCAAACTAATGGAGCAATTTATTTTATCAAAGCTTAATTTAAAAAGTAGAAAGCACCAAGATAGAATCTTGTTAGGGGATGAGTGAAAAAAGTACTCTCAAATCAAGGGATAGATTATGCAAGTCATTTGTCATTCCCTTCAACATATTTAGTACATTAAGCACACTTATAAGAAAAAAGACACAAATATCTTAATTAAGAAAGTCTATGGTATTTTACTTGAATGACATCGTGATTTTCAATTGTAGAATTGAACATAAATTAGAACATCTTTAAAAAAGATATTTTCCATGCCTAGGGAGAACACCTCTACCCAACATGAAATGTGAGCATTTGTTTCCTTTCATGTGAACTATATGGGTTTCAAACCCTAAAATATGATGTACCATCTTACTGTGAGAAGATTAAGGCTATAATTGATAACCAACACTTTAATCAATCCTTGATGTTAAGAGTTTTCATTGCCAAATAGCCTTGAAAATGAAATTTATCAATAGTTTTATTGTCATCATTACCCTAATAATTAATCATTTTAGGAAGAGAAATTTTTAATGGACCCATACAACAAAGAAAATATTTGTGAAAGTCAGTGAATCTATAACCCAAAAATTTATGCTTCACCCTCAACAGTATACTTGACAAAGTGTCTATGTTTAATTAGTTGCTCAAGATAATAATCACTAATAAGGATGTTGGTTTCTCTTGGTACTTTTGGAAAACAAATTTGTATGATTTGAAAATAAAGTTAAAATACTCATTTGCATGTCACCCCTAGCTTTTGATGTAATCAAGTTGATAAATGATAGGCTACGAAATAAATTATGGTGTTTGGTTAGAGAAAATATAAATTATTTAAACCATCTTTTACCACAAGCCAAGAAAGCCTATAATAGTTCCATCAATACGTCCACACCACTAAGCTTTTTTTAATACAATAATGAATACCTTTTAACCTTTTTGACATAATCCTATTACCCGTTCAAGTGCAGACATAAATGTTGGCATATAAGGTAGGTTCATGAGCACATTAAAGAAAAAATAAATATTTGTAATGAGAAATACAACAAATTAGCCAATGCACACCACAAGATTAAAGAATTCTTGACAACTAGAACAAAGTTTTAATGGTTTCCTCTAAGAACTTTGGAACAAATGCATATATCAGGGAGCTACCAGATTATTATGACATTGGCAATACCTTCAATATCTCAAATTTGGCAGCTCAAACAAGGAATTGATCATCATTTCTAGTTAGTTGTTTTAGTCAAAAACCAACCATTGTGAGTGACCACCTACTTGAGTGCTTACTAACCTAACAAGGTTAGAAGAGTAAGAAGATAGGGTTAATGGATGACAATACTATGTAAACCAAAAGTTAGACATATCAAAAGTATCCTTTTCACTAGAAAGGTTAACAAGAAAATAAAGATACTTCGACCATAATGGAAGAGTCATATAGATCAAACCTTGTCACATTGGAGATTTATGAGAAATAATTTAGAGTAGGTAACTCATTAGAAATGAAACTTTTCTACTTCAAGGGAATTAAAGAGGACACTACTCAAGGTTTATGTTGCCCAAAGACCATTAAGACATGTATTCAAAATTCTAGACAATCAAGCTATCATTTCCTTATGTGCTAAGTCAAAATACAGCTTAAAAGTTTATTATTCTCAAAATTCACATCATGAATAAACAAAAGATACAAAAAATGGCCCTTTGTGCCCATTTATATTGATGTCATCATTTGTTGTTGCCTCTATTACTCATCGTTGACTTGACTCAATTAGACTCGATCATGACATGGACTACACTACATCAAAATAGATTAATGAATGGGTCATTTAAGCTCAATCCCATGCATGTTTTTGCATAGCCCATGATTGCACCTTCATCCATTAGGTTGTAGCAACCGCAAGATCGACCCAAAAGTTGTACAGGTCATGTGCCTTGCTAACAAACTCAGACATTTATTACAAATCTTACCCATCTACCCAGTCTATAATACATTGACCCAGATCTAACTAGTGGCACCATCAACATCACACTGGCCCCACCAACTTAATTTGTGATAGGACTATCATAATATGACCTTGGACATTACTGGCATCTTATTGATTCACTGACCCAATGGGCAACACATTGACCAAGTACATAACAATAAAATCCATCACATTTTGATCGTGATCAAAACAACAAGGTCCATAAGCTAACATAGGTCGCTTGAAACAAAAATGTAGCTTTTTTATTAACAAACTTAGCAATAACTTTGGCCACAATACTTTTGGTTCAAAATGATTGTTCTTTAAAAAAAATTTTCATATTACTTTAACAATAACTTTTGCAAATAGCTTATAGAAAATAGATTTTTTAAAATGAAATAGTTGTTTCCTAGAAACCTCTATGGAAATGGATTTTGACCACAAAATTTTAATTTTTATTTCTTTCTTTGTTTTCTTATATTATTCTTGTGTTTCTATAAAATGGGAAGCCTATCCTTTAAAATGGATGATATATTTCTTAAAATGGATCATTTCATGCGCTACCATAATTTATTAATTATCTCTTATGTTGTAAAATTATTTTTTTATAAAGTTATTAAACAACATAGCTTACCTTAAACAATTTTTTATATTATGATATCAGATTTATTAACTATTTCTTGAAATAACTTTTCTCCTTATGGGAATGGAGCTTAAGTTTTTATTAACATAACATTACAGATAGATGTGCACATAGAAATAGTAAACTAAAGCTTCATTAATCTTCTTCATTACCTAATAATGCAACATGTTTCCGCCTAAGATCTTCTGTTGTTATCCATTAATTTTTTTTGGCATACAAAGCATTTGGTTTGAGTCTTTTACTCATCATATTTTATCATCACATCAATATATTACTGAACAAATTAATTTAGATAATGAAAGATATGAATGGACAGTAGAGGCTCGTAGGAAACATGGAGAATTTATTGAGTATAATTATATGAAGATCTATGTGAATTCTTAGAGATTTCTAACATAAACTCTTATAAAACTAAATGCCAACATTGTTGGACCATTTAGAATTGTAAAAACTATTTAGCATTGACATGCATGCCTTTGATTTAATTGAAGATCATGAAACTAACACAATTTTTAAAATTTAAGATCTTGGTACTTATAGAGAACCATACCTAATACCTAGTTAGTCTTTTGAGCCTTTTGTATTATAGCCAAGTAAACCTATCCGACCAATAGATTTTGTTGCATCTAGTGACTTGATAATCAAGTTGAGCAAATATTACATAATCAAACAATTTTAACATAGAATCAGGCACAATAAAGATTTTTTGTACATTACTGAGCCATCCCACATTGAATGACACTTGGATTAAAGGGTAGAAGCTTCATTACCTAAACATAGAGATGCTAAAGTATCAAAGATTTCACCATAGCTCTATAGAGTGAAGCTCTTTCCAACCTAGGGAGAGTGATTTAGCATTCCATAATTCACATAAAGTTTCAACTTGGAGGTGTACTACTCTTATTTAGACTTCAAATAGTGCCAATATTTACCTATTTATTTCCCATTAACCTCTGTTATTTTTGTCATTAGTGTTGTCAATTGTAGCTAACTATTATTTGTTAAACATTTTAGTTTGCTTTTCCTTTGTTTGTGTAGTGATTTGTATCTACACTTTTGTTTAAGTTATTTGAATACCAATTTTCAACTTTTTAGATATTTTTAGCTTTAAAATTTACTATAAGACATCCTTGTAGATGTTCTATAATCCTATGAATGCAAATTTTATTTGGAAATGTCCTTCAAAAGGCTTAAAATTAAGTTTTGGACTATTTTTTATTATTATCCATCGTAATGCATCACCATTATCACCAACACTTGTAATCATTTCCTTTACCAATGCCAACGCACATGGCCATCTCAACCATGTTTTAAGTATTACAATTTGAATGAAGTAACAAAGTGTTCTCTTTAATCTTGATTAACAACAATGTGCCATGTATAATCAATCCAATAGTTTATTTTTGGAGGTGCCCTAGGAAGGATAACAAGTGGCTCAAAAAAAAAGATCCTAAGCCAATATCTAGCATTAACAAAAGTATTGAATCACCAAGAAAGTTTATAATCACTTTATTTAAAATTTTTGGAAAATTAATAGCTAAGTCCAACTTTCTAGTTTATCAAAGTGAATGATTAATTTTTTTGCTTGGCTTTCTGACAACTTCACTTATGTGTTTACCATGCCACTTCACCACCAATGTGAATATTCTTGGTGTGAATTCCTAGAACCATATTTTCTCAAAACTGTGATCCCTAATGTCAAATATCAGTGTCAGACTTTAGCCTTTACAAAAGATTTTACTTACAAAATATTTCTATGATTTAAAATTAAAAACCTATAACATCTTGGGTAAGCATTTGTTTGAATATATTTCTTGATGCTTAGCACTTCTTAATTTTTTTTAAGCTAAAAATAAGTTTAGTGTATCATCCAACATTAGGTTTTAGTTTGAGCCATACAAATATCTCATAGAAATAATTGTGCTCAAGCCAAAACATATCACAAAGGAGGGGATTGTACCTAAATTCCAAAGATATGATAGATGATGTGGTGGCTTCCTCAGTAACTATGACAGAGGAGTGAAAGGTGTTGGTTGGCTAAGCCCAATTGAATTTGTTGTAGATGGTGAATCGTTTGGTAAGTGCCAAAACATGTAAAGTAATTCATTTGCTTCTTTCATTTTGCATATTATTTCTTAATATTTATTAGTATTGTTTGTGTAATATTACTCAATACAATTCAAAAACAATTTAGTTCTTAATGTGTGAATTTTGAAAAAATTTCACAAACTTATTTCACTCACCCCACCATTAAGTGTTATATGTATAAAAAACTGTTACGTGTATATATTAAGGGAGCCCTAAGCTATTATGGACAATTCTTTTTTGAGTCCTTTACACCATGTGCTCCAAAGGATTAATATGATTTTGACTACACCAAATAATTTAAGTAGCTCATTTTTTTTTATTTTATGGTATACCTAGTGCATGATTTTTTATTTAGCAAACTAGAAAGTTATATGCGATGATTTTTATCTTATGGTGTCAACTAATGCTAGAGTACAACTTAAAAAATGATATGAATGATATAAAAAGAACTTAAGGATGTAGAAGATTTTTAAGAACCCAAAGCATAACATGAGTTTTTCTTCAACGAATTGTTTGTGTTTGTGAGTACTTATGCGATGGATAAATTATTTTTTATTAGAGATTGATCATGAACTACAATTGCACCTTGTTTCAAGCATGAAATTATAATTCATTTTAAGCATTAATAGAACAAAATATAAACCTATAACCTTTCTTGATGTGAAAGCTTTAAATTTTAGCAATAATGAAAAGCCTGAAGATAAAAATTTTAGGAAAAATTTCAATTTTGTTATATAAAAATATTAACCTTCAAATGAAACAAATATATTCATATTTGCAAATACATTTCATCTTGAAAAATTAAAGATTTTGTTAAGAAAATATCTATGGATGGGAATTAGTACGAAATAGATTTTTGTAAATAAACTTATTGAAAGATTCTTTGGATTGTCCATTTGATAATCTAATTAGCTACCTAGACTAGTGCTTTATGGGCAATTAACCACATAGTTTGAACAAAGTCAATAGCAATAGTAAAATTCTAATATGTAAATTTGTTGAAGGGTCATCAAACAACTTGATTAATCATGTGATGCTCAATCTAACGCATTATTGATCATTCAAGTTTTATATGCAATAGAAAAAAAAAGTTTATCATCAACATGACTTTATATGATAACCATCAAACCATTTCATGGAAATTTCATGTTCAATATCATGTCATTTTTTAAAATAGGTGGAATAATTTAATGAACAAGAATAAAACTGAGCCAAAAATAGATTTCTATCAACAGCTAATTGGAAAAAAAAATGTATAGTTTTTTTAACTAAGAAAATAAAAGTTCAAGGGAGTTAATGTTTTTCTTTCTTATTTCTTGATTCTTCAATTTTATTAACCATTCCATGTAATGTTGGTGATCCATTACATACTCTACCAAAGTATTTCAAAATTCTAATACTTCAAAATTCACCCCCATCATTGGTTTAGTTATATGACATCTTGTGAGTTGAATTCCAAACCCTCCAAAAAGTATCATAATGGCCTAAAACTGCATGGTATCGAAGAATTCTATAAGGCCTATTGGTGTGCCAAAAGTAGAGATTACATTATGCTTATATTATAAAACTAAGAGTTTACAAATACACATCGATATAATGCATAAGAATATTTTGTGCATGAAATAAGATGAAAATTATTGTTAAATGTAAATATCTAGACTAGATAATTTTTTATAGGACAACCCTAAATTTAAAAATTATATTGTTAACTATCCTTATTCATGAATTACATAAAAAACTTATTAATTAAATGGTTATTATTGATCATATCAATTGTGAAGCTTTTAAAAAAATAATTAACCCATTTAAACAAATAAGCAAATTTTCTTATATACAAAATTCATGTTAATATCATACCATACTTACCATTTCTTTACTTGACCAAACTTATGCATCACATCTGTAGTAGAGTTCAAAAAACATTAATATGTGATAGTACAAATATATCACACATTAAGCATCAGCTGGTTGATTTTGAAAGTTTTTTAAATCGACTAACATTATGTTAAAAAGACAACTTACATTTATACAGAAGATAAAGTCTAATGCAAACATTTGTTATGATAATGTTATGAAATATACATGACTGGTAAGATAAACAATACATAGTATCAAACATAAAATTTCACGGCTCTTGATACTTGCATATAATATGTATGTAGAGTCATTCATGTAGGAAAGGATTGTGCTAGTGAGTAGTATTACTTAGCAGCATGATGCACAATGCCAACATGCATAGTAGAGATGTGATGTGTGTTCTCATCGATGAGTGGAATCGGAGTGTTAAATACTCTTCTAGATGTAGCTTCTATAGAGAAATTCATGTACAACATGTCTTAGTGATGTAAGGTATGCATATGTTGTGTAAACAATATGTTTAGAATAAGAAATCTATTAAGATTTTTATGTATTGTGAGGCAAAAAGATGTTTTACATAATTGCCATTCAACCATTTGGATTAAATTATGAGTACTAAAATTCTTATAAATTGGCCACATTTTTCTACCACACAATGGTTAAGAAAAGAAGGATGGATTTCAATAGTATTCAATCATTTAGGATCATTTCATTTAATGGGTGGTCTTTCATGGGACTTTGATTGAAATATTAGCTTTCGATTATGCTGAAGCACATTCCTCTATTTCTATAACATAGCACTTTCATACCTTAAAAATCATAAAAATCGTATGATTTTCTTTTCTAAGTTCTAATCTCGATTTATTAGTTATATTTATTGCATATCTGTTCAATTAAATTAGGGTTAATGTTTTCATATTTTCTTTGTGACTACATTTTTAAAAAACACTTAGTTATATTTGTCAGCAAGGAAAGATCTTAACTTAAAACTCTCTAAATAGCAGATTACTAGCAACCTTACATTGAGGCATTATTGTGCCACAACATTTAGCTCACAAGTAAGACCTTTTATTACTAGAAATCTGAAGGATTTACTCCAAGGCTTGGACTAAAGAGTTTTGTTGAGTTAAATGTTTCTTGTATTATTTTTGTTAGAGGATTGGGAACACATTTTGTTGATAAAAGAATGTCGGTCTAAGGCCATCTCGCAAAACTCATGTTAAGTGAAGGAGTGATTATATAGTCAAGGACATAGAATTCTGTGGGGTGGATGTTCAATATGATCTAATGGTTGAATATATTAAAAATTTTAAGTTATTTACTTTATCATGCTTTTCTTTATATTTTTCTCTTTATGAACCAAATGCTAAAAATAAAGATCAAGCAAGATTTTTTATTATAAAAAAAATTATTAATCCCTATTCTCCTTTGTTGGTTACATAAGAATAGTGAACAAGTTGTATCAAATTAGATTGTTGTGTTGATTCTAGAAGTTCTCCATTCCATAAGATTAACATCATATAGTAGATCCTTTATAGCAAATTACATTATTTTTTTTACAATTTGCAAAATCCCATTTACGAGCATGCTCAAGTTCCCACCAATGTTCATGAGTCAACAATTTTCATTTTAGCAAAATCCTCTCCAGCAATTTTCTCGAAAAGTTGATTTAAAGTTGAGGAAATTAATTAAAAAATGCATAACATTATTATGAATATTTCTTATGAACATATGTACATAACATTATTCAAAAGGTATAATATTTATTTTGTGTGATATCCTAAGAAATTTGTACAAAAATGTTAATGCAAAGCGTTTTTTTGAGGCTATGTGTTTGTTAGAAGGGTAATATGAAAAAAAAAGCAAAAGGTAACGATAAGAAAACGAAGATGAAGAAATAGAAGAAAAGGAAGAGAAGGAGGGGCCCCAAAACTAATATGGAGCTTATTTGCATTATAGCTCATTATCGAGGTAAATGTTCAACAATGTTAATTAAAATATTTAGTTTTATGATGAGTCATGTTCCTCCATTGATGAATTACATGACAAATTTGAAAAAAAAACAAGGAGAAATATTTTTTGTAAAGCAATATCGTAAATTTCATGAGAAAAACATTAATGTTTTTGACATAATATATGATTAACTTAAGAAAATATGAAATGTTGTCATTTAAAAATTATTTAAAGATTTCTTTCACTAGTGAACTACATGCAAAAAAGAATTTCGATGGCAATGTTTTGCTAGAACTTGATTCAATTTTCAGGTATTTGATATTCGAAAATATATTGCTCAAAAATAGAAATTTTTATTTGAAGAATAAAAACATTTTCTAATGTTTGATTTTTATGAATTAAATTATTGGATCAAAATTTTTTTTTGTTCCTACGTCATATATGCATATGCAAGCATTCACACAAACACTTGTTAACAATCAAAGGTAATATCAAATTACTTCTATAGTCTAAGTAAAATTTTATTACACTACTCTTTGTGGAAAACAATTTGTTCAACCCCATGTAGATATGTTCAAATTCATAGGTGACATTGTTTGGGATGTGAACTTAAAATACTTCACATTGACCACACATTACTACCTCTAATGAATAAAAAGTTTTTTTGGATTCCAAAAAAAAAAGCTTAGGAAATCATGAAAGAATCATAAGGAATTAAGCCTCACCAAATTGATAAGGATGAATCCTTTGTGAATCAAAATAGGTTGAATAAGAAATGTAGATGAACTAGAATTTTGTATCTTTAAATATATGTGTTAAGTATTGTTTTTTAATTGCTAATGATCTTGATACATATGTTTTTAGCCCAACCTTAAATTTTTTAATCTTAACAAATTGTTGTACACATATTAGTTATGGTATTCAAAACATGTAAGAATTAGTATATCTTCTCATGACTAGTTGTCATGTAAGATGGCTTGATTGTTGTCCATTTTATAGTAAAAAATAATGTTAAATTATGATCCACACAGTTGTTTCATTATTAAGGAATTACAACTTAATATTACATATCCCAAATATTCTTTTTTTATGATTCTATTGAACACATGAGCAATAATAGTAAATAACCAAAAATTAAATGGTCAATAGTTGTGATAGTATCGATGAAAAACTTAATTGTAGCTAGACTGGAGTCATTGGGACACCTTGAGGTGAGGTACAACACTCAAAACTATTTTAGTTATACTAAGCTAATAGGCCAGCACATCTTTGTTGTAGGTTTAGAGCGCCTCACCTCTTCTAAACCATTCATTTATTGCGGTTTTAGCTAGGTTGCTAACATTTCACTAGTTTAAATCAACCAAAGAGAATATTTAGTAGTCAACAAAAAATTATTTTCAATGAAGAAGAATTTGAAAAAATTGACACACTATTCAGGCTTGAATTAATAAAGAATTTTTCACACATATTTGCAAATATGGAAACAATGCTAGTGGCATTTATGAAAATCAAAATTTTCAGAGACTGAAAGGTACCATTTTAGGATAATTGACTTGTAATAATTGCATATGATAGATTATTTGAAATGTTGACCTCACCAAAAATGGAACATTAGTGACTTCAAAAAAACTATATTTAAGTGGCATCATGTGTTTCACATGAATTTTGTTTAAATCATCATTAGTTCTAAATTAAGTTTTATTTCAATTTTTCAAAAAGGTAACTCTTTACTCCTATGCATTGGAAGTAAAAAATCCTATACAATAGACTATATCTACTACAAACCTAACAAGATTAAGCATAAACAAGATGTGTGTTGAAGTGGATCTAGTGAAGGAATTACCTAGTTGAATCTACATAACAAAATATTTAGAATCTCAAATAGATTATGCCGATGAATTCAATATGACAACTTAGTTATTAAATCAACTTCTATCGCCAAGGTCAAACCTCTCTTCAATGTAAATAAAATAAAATGTCACCAAATATGCAAGATAAGAAAGGAATAAATAAATGTGAATGAGTATGATCTTAATAAGCCATTATTTATGAATTAGGAAAAATTGCAAATGAAAAGTCACTACATTTTTATAATTTCATTTTTGATAGGGATGTTGTATTAAAAAAATATTGAGGCATTACCAAATTGCTCTACTACAAGGATGGACTATAAAAAGTCACAAATGATTTAGTTGATGCAATTAGTAGTAGAATTAGCACATGCTTAAGGAAAACCAAGTTTGCAAATGAGTTGTCATGGAACAACATTATATTTTGAATAAAATTATTGATAATTAGACTAGTTTTAAAAAAAAAATCCAAATGTAGAATAGACAATTACGTTCATTTTTTATTTACTAGAGTCCCACAATAAAGCTTGCCAACGAATTATTTTAAGATTTTAGCAATAACTATCTTAAATTATCTACAACTTCTAGTCTAATGCAATCTAAAGTGGAAGATTTGAACCAAGTTTATGATAGGAACTCAAAGAAAAATATTAGAAATCGTAAAAGAGGCATGTTAGTTTTAGTAGGAGTTGTAAAAGTGCCTAATCTTCTCAAATTTCATAACAAATGACTTTTATTGAATAACATCCTATCTTGTAATATATGAGGTACAAAAAAAGAGCCATTCAAGGTAGTTTATTCTTCTACTCAAACAAGAGACTATTATGATTGCTCTCATGAAACCTATGGATAATAATAGCTAATTTCATAATCTAAGATATTAGAATTTGAGTACAACATTTGGAATAAATCCAATGAGATTTGTTTATTATTAATGTAAGGCATCCATTGTGAAACCTGAAATGAGGATGAGTAATTAGTTCACTTGCTCACTTGTAACCCACGAAAAAAAGATGGTGCTTATTATGGCAAAGTGTATATTAAACTGAAGTGGTAAATTGAGAAATTGTATAAGAAATGCAAGCTCCATGGATAAAAATTTTATACTTTAATGCAATAGCTACACTTGATTTATACAAGAGTCCCTTCAATCGTATCTGGGATGTAATGAATGAATTTATTGATTAAGTCAATCCATGATGCATAAAAGAACTCTAATTCTTTGGGCCTTTATTTACATGGATAAGGAAATAAAAGGGTAAATGGTTCTAGAAAAGGCTACATTGATTGTTAGACAACCATGCTTAGATGGATCAATTTTAAACAATAATGAAATAGTTATGTAGGGATTAGATCAAATTATTCTCATTTAGTTTAATCTAGAGGGGATCCTAGCCCTTTACCAAAGTTATCATAAAATGTTTGTGAAATTCTATTATTATTAAAATATTAAATGAATTTCTCACTTCTAAATTATCTTGATTATCGCTTCTAATGGCAACTAAATTGTCACTAAGCTCATTTTCACTTTTAGTCATCAAGATATGAAATTTTCCACAACATTTACTCCTTTTTTATAAGAAACTTATGTACATATACCTAGAATAGTCATCTAGTATAACTAGTCCATATTTCTTATGTCCTATACTCATGTTGTGCATATGTCCAAACAATTTATTTTAGAATGGTCAAAGATCATTCATAATCATCTACAAAAGACAATTTAGTTGAACCTCTTGCTAAGTTATATTTAATTTTTTTTCTAAACGTATGCGCTCTAATATGACAATTTTCTATACTATAAATTACACTCACTAACATATGATACAAGCGTTTTATTTGGGAACTATTTACTTTATTAAAATCATGTAAGTGTTATTTCTTTTCATTGTAACAAGTATTATGTTTACTAATTTTACATGTAACAAAATCAACTAAAATTCTAAAATTACTATCACATAGTTGACTTATATTACAAAAATTATACTTTGCACTTTAAACCAATAAAGTTTAGCCATAAAAAATATATAATTTCGAATAGTACTTAGTCATTTGTTATATTTCCTTCAGATGTCACTAAGTACTACTTTTCCTTCAACGCAGGCTTCTTGTTGGGTGAATAAATTGATATGTCTACTCGTGTACCTTAAAAATCAACTATCCAAGAATCAGATGTCCTACTTGTCCTTCAAAAGAAAACATTTCAATAATTATAAAATAATTATTAGGCATATGAATCCAAACGTTTTTTGGTCAAGCATATTTTTTAGTGGTTAATCTACAATTTGCCCTAAATTCCAAGGAAAGCTAGGAAATGTAGATTAAATATGAGCTTTAACCATAGGTACATGTGTTGTATAATTAGTTTGTGTAACACTGTAACAAATTGACATTTCTATTACCCCAATGAATATGAAATATTCTACCATTAGAAAAAAAATATTTGTACTAATAAGTTTTGTATTTAATATTGAAAAAGCATTTTTTAATGATTTCAGATCATTAATTCTATAACTAATGATGCATGCCCTTAATTTTTTTTGGTAATCCATCATTGGCCATTTACTTGTTTGTTAAATATCTGCTTGGCCAACACCTAATATGTTCACAAAGTCTTAAATATTCACTATATTTTTCTTTTAGTTTCATATTTTCCTTACATACAGTTTCATATTATTACACACATAAACAAATTGTTAAGATAATCCTTTGTTATGGTAACATACCTTTACTTCACTTAATGATGTTCCCTTTTCTTATTCATCCTCTTGAAGGATCATAAAAAATAGCCCTTCATTGTTCTCTTTCTCTTCACTTGTGTTAGTCCATTCTAAGTCATTTTAGGCTTTATTCAAGGCTTTCTTCTTCTAATTCTTACTCATCATCATTGCATTCTACTATTTTTTTAATTGCATCTTACACCATAAGACATATTAGTTTGACATGTGCTAGCTTGTCACCCTTCTAGAAAAGGATTTTATTTTTTCTTCTCCCTTTTTTGGACCTTTATTTTGTATATCTTCTTGCAATGCCAAAACTTTTATATAAATATTCAAAAATTAGAGCTATACTATCTTCATCAGTAGTCTCCTATTCTAAGGTATCTTCCTCTCTCTTTAATGCTAATTTACTCTTCATTTAATTTTTTTTAAATCAATCAATTCCCTTCTTTTATCTTCTCTAGCTCTAGTTCATTAGTCATCAGCTCATCTATAAAGTCATCGAACGTTATAGTAGAAATTTTTTGTAGTAATCTTGTAGGCTTATACTCTTTGGCAAAATACTGAGGATCATTTTTACATGTTTATTCAGAGAGATAGCCTTTTCGAAACATGCAGTACAATAATAATGTTAATAAATCAAATAAACATTCTTTTAATAGATTCATTAGAAAGCATTTTGAACAACTCCTAATCATATGGCATCATATTTATTTTAATTTCTTAAACAAAGGATGTACCTTTTATGTTACCACTAACTTGTGGAAAATTTTAAAAGTAATTTCTAAGTTTAAAAGTCTATTAAATGTAAGAACATTCAAAGCCTAATTTCAATTATTATAGCTTTTTTACTCAATTATATTCTATGCATCTTTTTTATATCCATGTTATTAATTCTTTTTGTTCTAATACACCTTACAATTTTTTTAAGTGTGCATTTCCCTTCTTAATAACTTCAAGTGAGTTGTAGTCCTATTATTTCCTTAGACAATATAATGACCACAAAAAAGTAAGGCATACTAGAGGAAGCTGTTTGGTCACATTTATATTTGATGAGTAAAATCTTAAATATTTAGCATTTTATTTTAATGGGCTTGTTTAGTGTAAAATAGATATCTTCAAAGTGTCTTGGATTGTCCAGCAAGTCTCAATGGTTGAACACATGTGCATTAGATTTGAAAATCTTTTTTTTATTATAGAATGTTAGTTTATTGTTTTTAAGGTACTATCATTTTCTTTCAAATTTAAATCATATTTAGGTATCAATTGTTTCAATCATCTCTTTGATTTAATAAATGAATAGGTTTCTTCTTTTATAATCTTATAACTATTTTCTTGGTTATATCATATCTTTGTGAAATTACTTGTTAGTATGTTTTGTTCATGATTAAATTAGAAAAATTTAATTATGTAAAATTTTTCATAACCAGAATTATGAAATAATTACCACATTCCTAGTTGTGCCAAAGTGTAAAGCTCTTGGGCTGGGCTAGCTCGAGCGGGCACTCGCAAGCCTTAGATCAGAAAAAAAATTGAAACAAATTTAAGATGAGGCTTTTCTTGTTGATCATGATTTCCTAAACCATATGGGGTAAGGCCTTGGTAAAAGCTAGGTAGCACTCAAACCAAGTATACATATGGGTTGAGTCAAACCTGTATATACCTTTATGTTACTAGTAAGCCGAGGTGATGAATTTCTATGCACACAAAGGAGGAGCGAACCTCAATTAGGTATGAATGTTAGTCCCATGAAAGTGCTTATAAAGTCCAAATATTTTTCCATCCTTATAGTGTGGAACTAAATCTCTTATTCTTATCTGCATCCAAAACCAGGAACATTAAGCACTGTCCAATCTTGCATTTTCACGATTGCAGGATGGTGCTCACCTCTACTTTATTAATTGATGATGAACATCCATCCCATCATCTATTTGAACTCTTATATCTAATTAGAATGATTTTTCAAAGATTTCATGGTTGAAGCTTCATCTTAACTTATTAGATGACTAGAACACTTTCTGTCTTATCCTTTAATCATGCAACTCTTAATTATCCTATTTAAATCCAATGATTGAGATCAAATTAGACTTCATGGTTGTTAAATCATGATCTTGATCTCATCCAACATGATCAAATGCCCTAGATCAAATCCATGTTGATTAGACTATCCATAATTCATCTACTCATTTAACATTGGACTTGATTGTTTGTATTGCCTCTGATTGTTCCAATGGCCATACTCCACCAAATGGCAAATTGATTAGTCATTGCATTAGCCATTTGAAAAAATTATATTAACGTATTTAAAAAGGCTTTTTAAGTTGTTTGACTAAGGCTTTTCATATAGCTTTTCTACGCTATCTAATGGCTGAAATCAAATGTTTTCAATAAATACCTAACTATTATAGATAAAATATCTAATTTACATGAAGCAATATTTGATATCTCTATCAAATAATACTAAATATTCTATTAATATAAATTCTATTGGTAGCAACTATGACCTCTTCTTCTCAAATTGATTTTTTTTAGCTAAGCCTTACACATCTAAACTTTAAAAATTTTGTTTATCTCCTTAAATTTAAGGTCGTTGTTCCTAGTTCCATTAATAAAAAAATATACGAAGTTATACTTTTTTTGTATGTGAGATTAATATACTTGTTTTCACTTCAAAAGTATGTTAATAAAAACTTGTTAATGTGTTAATTTAAGCAGTTATTTTCTATGGATAAACTAATTGAAACATGGTTTATCAAGGGTGATGATTGCTATGAAAAATATTTGGAGTTTTGAAAAAGTATTTTTAAAAGATATTTTAAAGAAACAATTTTAGATTGTCTGTTAAGATAAAAAAAATCAATGTTAAACATTTTTATGTTAATTTATTTTTTTAAAAAAGTATTAATTATATTTAAATTTTTAAAGTAAAATTGAAAACAAAGAATTTGGAAATAATAAAAAAGTACAACAATCTTTGGCGATTCAATTCAAATTCAATCCTACAGCCTCTCTAAATAAAGGCTAGGCAAAAACAAAACTAATTACTTTAAGACTTTAAAAAAAAGGCAATGCTCAGCAAAATGAAATACAATAAATGGGCTATTGCAATCTTTCAATGAAATGAAACTTGTAGATAAAGAAAAATTACAACAAGTGTTTTTAATTTGTTGTATATAATAATCCTATGCTTAATGAAATATATAACGAAACACAGATGCCTTTTTATTTTACTTGAATGAAAAGAAAGAAGAGTTAGAGCTCCAAGAATGATGGACACAAGAAATGGAAATAATAATTAGTATTAGTTGTTAAGAGTTAAATTTTGTTGTTTTAAATGTTCTTATTCCTTCACATATTTTTTATATTAAAAAAATCTATTATTTATATACATATTTTATTGATTAAAAGATGTTATAGAACATCCCAATTATTCACTGTGCATAATGGATTGAATTGAATAACTATTTTAAAATAGTCGTTTACGACAAATACTAGGTTGGGTAGTGCATTAGTGCTTATAAAATAACCATTGCAATCCATCAATCGTCATTAGGTTTTTCTAAGTATAGGATAGATTATGAAAAATAAGAGCCACATGATTGAAAATCTAGATCAATATATTGCAAATTATGCAATTAGATCAAGGTAAATGATAGCCACTTAGTTGATTTTAATGTTGATTATTAAATCCCAAATTTATGTGACTGAATCAAGAGAAATGATAAATACATTATTGATTTTAACCTAGACCAATATATCATAAAACAGAATAATTAGATAGAAAGATTTAATTCTACACATTTAAGAACGGAAGATGAATCTTCAACAATTCGATCTAGAAAGTTGCAAAACCAAATGATTATATTTAAATCTATACATTTTTTAAAAGATGGTAAATGTTTGAACATTTGATTATGATTACTATGGTTTCAAATAATTTTTTTATTACGTTTTTTAAAAAAGCAAATGAATTTTACATTGTTCGATCTGACCTCATAATGGAACAATGAACATTTGCTTCAAAATTATTTTAATGATCTATGCTAAATCAATTTGTAACTTTTTTTGCACAATGTTTTTCTACTTGTGAGGTAGTTTTATGTAGGCTTTACTTGTAGTTATATAATTAGTCAAACATATAAGGCTAGCTACCCTCTATTCACTTTGTACACCTTAGCTTATTAATATGCAAATGACGAGTTCAAGAGTGATTCCATGTTCAGATACTATAGCATATGTTTTTAAGAGTCATGCCTTGATTCAACACTTAAGAAAGTATTTCCTTTGGTCAGTTAGAACAAGGTGTTTTTTCTTAATTTACTTTTCGCATTGTTGATAGAATGTTTTCACAAAAGTGATCAAAGAAAGATGATTTTTAAAATTATGAAAATTAAGAATCATATGCTTTGCTAGATGATTAATTTAAATAAAATTTTTAGTGTTAAAACTTATAATTTTTGTGTTTTATTAAAATCATTTTAATCAAGCATAACCTATTAAATAAAATTAATATTTCTGGAAATAAATTAAAAATAAATATCAAAAAGATCTTTTTCTCCAACTATGATTACGTTCATAGAGTTTAACATTCATTATTTTATAAGTTCTTCTATGAGCATAAATATAAGTTATTAAAAATAAAAAATTTCAATCCATCAAATTAATTAGAAATGCTTAGGTTTTATCATCAAAAAAGTATAATAACTAGTGTTCAAAACAAAAAGAATAATTTTAAATGAAATGACATTATGTGATCAATATGCATATTAAATTCATGACTTTGTGTCAAAATAATTTGAATTCTTGATGTTTAAAGATTAAACCTATGATTAATTTCACTATTGACTATTATTTAGTCTTTTATTCACAACCTTTTTTATGATAGAGGTTGACATTTTCACTTATGTGTAGATCACACAAAACAATGCCCCTTACCATTAATCAGACGAATGTAAACCTATGTGTCATTTGAGCATTAAGTGATTAATTTAATAATTCTAATCCAGGGTATAGTATAGAAGACATGTTCAAGATGGGAAAGTATTACACTAAGTGCTCTATCTATTAGAAACAAAATTTGAAGTTAAGCCATTGTTTAGCAATATCTCCAACACTTATTTAATTGTTTTCAACTATAGATTTAACAATGAATTAGTTAATTGAGCTCTACAGTAAATTAAACTACATCATGTTGGGATACACGATTTGAAACACTTAACAAAAAAATAAATAAACAACATAACGATTTTTTCATCATTATGATATGATGCAAGAAACAATGGTTCAATGTAACTAGCAAAAGAAAAAATAAAAATGATCAATAATTGAAATTTGTTGTTGAAAATTACTTGAATAAATAGCATATAAAAAAAAGAAATGAATTATTATAAAAAATTATAAAAAATAGTCTTGTTAGCACTCCTCTTTCCTTTTTGTATTGTCATATTAGGATCAATTATTATAACCTTATGCATTACTTAATATTTACAAACATTGATTATCTAAATCATCCTCTACCACAATATACTTAAGTATGTTTTATTATTGTTGTGAGTGATGTACCAATACTTGAGATGCATTACTTTGTGTATTAATTAGTCCCAATAAGACTCATAAGCATTGTCAACGTCCAGCTAAATCAATTTCGTAGAAGTAATGGCCTTCCCTTAATTCACAACTATATTATTTATTCAATGTTTTTGCACTTAGGCTATCAAATTTTTATTTTTTAAATAAATTAATAATTTGCACCATTTTGTTACAAATTTATTATGGTTACCATGACAAGAATATTATTTTGTGTATAAGCTATAGAATTAAATTTTGAAGTTTAAAGTGTTCCACTATCTTGATTATTTTGTGCATTTTAGTGATTTTGAAATTTTTTTATTGTAACATTAACTTTTTTTAATTGTAATATCATTAAAGGTTTTTTCATATTTTGTTTGTCGACAACTCAATTATTTCATTATGATATCCATGTTTTTTTATGTATTTATAATTTTTACATTGGTAATATTTTTTTGTTAATTATTTATTTCAATGTATTTTCTTTTAAAATGTAAGGACCACTAATTTCTTCTTTCTAATTGTCGATACTATAATTAATTGAAACTCTCATTCATTATATGTCATTTAATATTTGACTTTTTTTGATATTATAGATATGACTTTTTATGACTATGTTGTGTATATAATTTATAAGGTTAATATATTAAATTTTATATGTTATTATTATTATTATTACTGAAATATTATGTTTATTATTTTTTTATTTAAATTTTTTTAGCATGAAGTATTATACAACAAATTTAAATTTTTTTTTGTATTGTTATCATTATATTTTTTTGTGTTTCTTATATTTGTATATTACTTATCTTTGCTTGCTTGTCTATAATTTTTAAATTCCTACTATATCATTTATTAAAAATGTTAAAAAGTTATGTAAATGCCTTAAATGCTTAAGTTTTATAATATCAAAAAAATTTGAAATTTTTAATGTGTTATTTGATTTGAATATAACATTGAAAAATTTTGAATGTATAAAATAAAGTATATTAATTTATTTTTTTAAGTTAAAATTTTTAACTTTTAACAATTTATTCTTAATCATCATACTATTAGGAGAACCTTCCTTACATAGTATGACATAATTTTTAAAACTTTAAACAATTCTAACATTAATAATTTCCTTGTTTACATAATTTTATTTAAATTAAAATAATTTGGAATGTCTTGTCCAAATAAAATTTATTTTCAAATTTTTTTCCTTTCATAAACTTATTTTAAAAGTTGTAAGATAATTAAAAAAAATCAAAACAAAAAATAAAGAGAATTATTGACAAAAATTCCAAACATCAAGAAACAAAAAAATAAAAAATTAGACTTCATTGTTATTAAACATTTAAAAGGGTTAAATTAAAAATAAAATATTTTACAAAACTTTAAAGTATCATTAGAAGCATTGAGAATATTATAATATACATAAAAATCTTTAAAACACATAAAACATAACTTTAGTGACAAAAAAATCATAATTATTTATCAACTTCAATGATAAAAAATCAAGATGAGTATGTTCTAGTGAATATTGCAAAAAACGTTTTTGGATTTAAAAAAAGAAATTGATTATTAATGCAAGATATTAAAGCAATTTAAAAGAATAATCATTATCATAATAAGCACATATATGTAAAAAAAAATATAAAATATTTCAAAATGATAAGATTAATTATAATAACAAATAACTTCGAATATTTAAAGCATGAAAAATAACTTTTTCGTATGCTAACAAAAACATAGATAACTAACAAAAAATGAATATGACATTTAAAAAAAATATGATAAATATATCTATTTTTTTAATGATTAGAGTATAATTTGACTATTGAATATTATTTTAGAGTATGCACGAATAGTAAGAACTATATTCAACATTAAAAGAAAATGTCAATTGAAATATTCATGAGTCTTCCTCTTGTTTATCATCATATAAGTAATTTAAAGGTTATATAAGAAAATGAACACCAATTTGTTATCCTTTTCATTTTTTCATGTTCTTGATCTTTATTATTTTACAATTTTTATTTAAATTTGTATATTTATTCTTCCTCACTAAAGTTTTTACAAATCTTTTATAACAATATCTTTTAGTTTGTAAAATATTTACTACATTAATAAATATTTTTGTATAAGTTTTAATTTTTTAATATCTTGTATTTATATTGTGGGTGTTTTTATTTGTAGTTTGAAGAGGTTTATTATTCATGTATTATGTAAATAATTTATAATTTTTTATATATTAATAATTAATTATATTGATGATATTTATTTTGTTTCTTAATATATTTTTAGTTATTATATTTATATTTTGAATTTAATTATTAATAGAATTATAATTTTTTAGGTTTGTATTTTATTTATGAAAAATTAATTATTTCATAAATTGATGTGGAACATAAAATTCTTTGATATTACATAATTTCTAATATTTTAATGTTTACATGAAAGTAATTTTGATGTCATAAATTTTTTTTAAATACAAAAGAGTTTTTACTATTATTAAAACTTTATACACTGTGGTCTAACATGTCATCTTTATTGATAGTTACATACTTGACAATAATGCAAACAATTTTTAAAATCAAAATTATTTGATGCTAAGCATTACAATATTTCTTGAGTGTATCATATTGCGAGTACTATAACTAGCTGATGAATACTCATCAATGACTATGTCATTATTTTCTAATATGAAGACCGCATAACAATTTAATAATTAGAAGTTTTTAATGTTGTATTTTTTATTTACATCACATGTTAGATATATTTTAATTTTTAATTTTTTTTGTAAAGTTTATTTCAATAAAATAATTTACTTATGCAATGCAAAAATCTCATTTTAAAATTTAATATTATGAAACCACTATAGATTTTATTATTTTTATATTTTTTATATAAAAGTAAATATTTTACATAAGCCTTTATCTTCACAATAATATTTTTATGTAATAATTGTTTTTCTCTTAATCATATTACATTTGTATATTTCGTAGAATTAATATGCTAAGGGAAGCCCACAAGGTTAACTATTAGGCTTAAGTACTAATGGAAGAGTAAGATCTGTTTGAGAGAAACCAAGTGTAGGAACTATTTCTTAAGCTCAGTGATCAACAAGTGATTCGAACTAAATGGATACTTAAAAATAAATTAGTTGAAAACAGTGTGATCACTAGAACAAAAGTGGATCTATTTGTAAGCGTTAGGACTTTGTTGAAGGTATATATTTTGAGTCATTTATTTTAGTAACACAATTAGAGGCCATTAAACTTTTCTTACAGTATTCATGTCATAAAAAGTTTAGATTATTTCAAATAGATGTAAAATTTCTATTTTAAAATATGATAATAAGAAAAGATGTGTGTATAGAACAATCCATAAGTTTTGAGAGTCGTGTACGTTGTGATTATGTATATAAGCTTGAGAAGGGATTTTATGGCCTTAAGAAAGCTCCTTGTTTATGGTATCAAAGATTTGAGTTATTATCTTGTTGATAGTGATTTTAATAAAGAAAAAATAGATAACAAACTATTCCAAAAATCTTTAAATGATCATTTCTTTCTTATACAAGCTTATATTGATGACAATATTTTTTAAATCTTAAATGAAAATATGTGTAAGGAACATAGTAACTTAATTATAAGGGAGTTTGAGATAAGTATAATAAGTTAAAAAAATTTCTTCTTCGTATTACTCATTATGCAACTAAAAAATGATAATTTTATTTTACAAACTAAGTATTTAAAATATTTATTCAAAAGATTTGGGCTTGAAAATGTTTAATATAAGGAGATTACAATGAGTCAATAAATCCATTTACATTTAGCTGAAATTGTGAAATATTTTGATCAAAACTTTATGAACTTGCTAGATCTCTATTATATCTTATGTTTAATAGATTAGACATCATATTTAGTGATGCTTATGTGTAATATTTCAATAAAATCCTATGAAAATCTGTCTAAAGGCGATTTAATTAATCTTCAAATATATAGAAAGTATAATTAACATATGTTTAAGGCATGCTAACAATGTTCATTAATGAGATCTTATAAGTTTCCGATGTTTAGACTTTATAAGCTCTATTATAGATACGAAAAATATCTTACGTACATATCAATTACTATAAAATATTTTAATTTCATGGTCACAAAAAAGGAAAAGTTTGTAAAGCCATTTTGACATAGAAGTAAAATATGTAGTGATTGAAAGTTGTGTTGCTTAAGATTTATGTTTCTGATAATAATTTCAAGACTATGATTTAGGTCTCTCACATTTTTTCATTTAATTGATAATACTAGTGCCATGGCTTTAGCAACATACAAAGTTCATCATTCTAGGAGAAAACACATAGTGTAACATAAATTTATGGGAAACCAAGAGTTAAAGGCTTAATAAAAGTAACATATGTTTCTACCAAACAACAATTGGCAGACATTTACAAAATTCTTCCCACTGATCAATTTCATTTGAGAAGACAATATGAAAGTGTAACACAAATAGTATAAATTATACATCCTTTTTCATAGTATTAAAGAGAGAGAATAACCATGGTTTAAATAAGTGGGTAGGAACATAGAGTAAGAGCGAGTATGAATTAAGATGGAGCACTAACTTTTCATCTTTATTACCACATTTCGTAATAATATATGTTTTTTACTTATATTTTAATCCAAATATTTATGTCTTGTGAACAATAAAAGGGAGAGATTATTGTCACCATTGTGCTTGATGAGTCAAGCTATAAATATTTAGTATTTTATTCTAATTGGCTTGTTTAGTGTGGATTAGCTTTTGTTTTAACGATCAAACCTAACACACTTTAAGATGGTCAATTAATGGTCTCCCAAAAACCTTGTAGTATTTAGCAAGGTTCAAGGTTTAAAGATGTAGACATCAACTTTGAAATGGTTTACATTTTTGTTATAAAATAGAATATTAGCTTATTGATTATATGCTACATCTTCACTAATCTCATTATCACATCTTAATTGAAGCATTTAACTTTTTCATCATTTGCTTGGTTTAGAAAACTTATAGGATTTCATTTTCTACTAAACCTTATTTTTTGATTAAATCCATTTAATGCTTCTTTGTCAAATTTCATGTTAATTACTAAACTTTTAATAAACAAAAAATTTTAAATTTTCATAATTAAAAAAAATTAAGCCACACCCTAAGCTAGCCAAGTGCGAAGCACTTGGGGTTGACCAAGACCCACTTGGCCTGTTAGCATTAGATTGGGAGACTAGCTTAAAACAAGCCAAGAAATTATTTAGGGTGCAACCTGAACTAGATTAGGGTAAGCTAGAGAAGCAAAAGTTAATATACTTAGATTTTGTATGCAAATAGGGGGTCTTATTAGACCCATCACCACGGAATGACTTTTGAGCATATGAGTGTCCTAGATGATGAAATACTAAGGAGAAAAAGAGGAGCCAAATCTCATCATACAGGTTCGGCTTTGATCTAATCCACCATTATCGAATCATCAAAAACACATCTACCTTTGCAATTTTTTATCTGATGGTTTAGAACCTCTTGAATCAAAGCCAATGGTAGCAGTTAATCCCATATGACGATTAATTCCCTAGCCATTAATTGAACTATCATTAGGCATTTTAGAAAAAATATTTTATGCTGTTTGGAAGTAGTTCTCTAAATTAACTTAATTTTGACGTTTTAATAGCTAGGATAAAATTTTTTGTATATAAATCTAACATTTATTAATGAAATGAATAATAAATGTGAACTAATCTTTGAAATCTTTAAAAAACATACACATTTTCTACTAGAAAATTCATTTGTAATATTTAAGGTTTTTAACGTCAAACAAAACATCATAATTAAGGGCAAAAATATAATAAATTAACCAACCAATAGTCGTTCAAATAATTATCAAACTATTGACTATCATTTCATAGTGACCTTATCTCAATTCTACAACATTTTTAGATGATTCCATCCATTTATGGAACTGTTTGGTCTCAACATACAATAATAGGTCTCATCTTTCTTAAAGGCACTTCTATAATTAAATAATTTGTCTCCCTTTTCATAACCATTAAAACAATTTTCCATTTCACTCCTACCTATAGTATCTTTTTTGTCAATGGCATTCATCTTTACATTCTCCTCTTTTAGTACATTAAATTTTTTGTTAGATAACCCATGTGTTCAAAACCTTGTAAAGATTTGTATTTCTTACACAATCTATTGCAAATGACATCCCAAAATCTATTGAGCAATTTCATAAAAAACTACTCTATGAGCCATTTTTTTAAGCAAAAAATTTATATGTTTCTTTTTTAACACTTTTTCCATTTTTCCTTATGAATTCCCATAGAAATAATTTAATGTTATTTTGTATATGTTTGGGTATTTCCTTTTATGACATGTCGTCCTCCAATTCATGTAGAATTATTATTTTAGGCTTCTTTTCTTTTTTTTCTTTGATATTTGAGTTCCTCTTCATATTATTAGTTACAGCAAATAATAGCCTTTTTGATCTTATACAAAGATATCCATATGCAAATTTAATTTCAAGATATTCAAAATAAATTTTGAAATGCTTACATTATTTCAACAAGCATTATATAAATCACAAAGTCTTTTAGCTATTTCGAAAACATCCGTCCATATAAGAATTAAATCAATCAAATTAAAAAAATGTTGGGATGTCTCCAATGAGCTCTTGCTTTACCTTCCAAGTAGTTACCAGTTAGTAACATATCCATGGGATGCTCTTTTTCCTTATTTTGTCGATTTTGCTTGTTAAGAATGCCATTGTCATTTTCTTATGAAATAGTTTAGGATGCACCACCATGTTTCTTTGATCATATTTACATATAAAGGTACCATTTGTAAGCAATTTTATTAGAACTGAAAGAAAAAATACATATACTTTGGCAATGATAATGACAAATATCTTGTAAGTAATAGAAAAAATTATTTCAATAATCTATGAAAGCACAAAATTTCTTGTCTTTTGTTATTCTCTTCTTCTAAACATTGTAATGTATTTAATGGGAACTACCTTTAAAAATACATAATCCTCTTCTTAAAAGTCCACTTTCTTAATTTTCATATCATAATTTTTGTGAACTAAATCCATTCATTTTGAGCACATGTTTTTATTTTTTAGATCATCAAAATAGATATTAAATTATATCTATATCAATTAGAGTATTGTTAGTTTATTCATGCTAGTATATTACAAATTAATGCATCTTACTATATAATACTATGTATGGTGTCATCTATATTCTTGACTAATAGTTGTTGTTGTAGGAAAACTTATTAAAACTGAAAGACTTATCCTACTTGCTTAAAAACATCATTTTCATAATCGTATTATATTCTCAAATGTTTTAAATATTCTCTTTCACTGACTTTATTTTGAGTCTAGAATGTTCTGTTAGACATTAGTGGAGTATCACATAGATCAAGAAACTTTTGCAAAAGTATGATATATGGTTGGAATCATTATGTAATATTTTTGTGTTTTCCATACCATATAATTCATACTATTAATAATCATATATTTTACTAATTGTTTTGTCAAAAAAGATGCTTTAAAAAGTAAAATATTATTTTTTGGATGGAGAACCTCATTTTAGAACCAACAAATATTTGGGTTTTAATTTTTCACACATCATCATTTAGGTTTTAGAAAACAACTTCTTGCTATCAATATGCCATAATGATCAATAGTAAAGTTCTTCTCATTTTTTATGGATATGGCATGTATCTCTCAATTATCTACCTAAATATTTAATTGAGCTTCTTCTATGTCATTTATCATAAGCTTTTGCATACCTTAAAGAATTGGTATCTACTTTCATATTTTGCTTGGTGATATAGGATCTCCAAACCATAATGCTTTAATAAATCAAGTTTTTCTATTTATCTTAATGTCTGAATAGATTTATCATCAAACAAATTATAAATAAGACATCATACATACTATGAATAGTAAGAAGCCCAAATATAAAAGCTTTGGCATTTTTTGATGTAGTGTTATATCAATAAGTAAGATAAGAATTGGAGATTAGAGGCAAAGTTAATGGATGCTATCCCTTTATGATATTCCATAAATAAATAGACCTATAAACTATTTAAAAAGGAACCTTAGTGTTGAAGGAATCAACTAAAGTAGTTTTTATGCAATTATGCATCAAAATAAAATGGCAAATTTGGAACACATGGAATAGTTTAGAAAAATAAAATTATAAGACAAAAAAAAAGAAAAAATAAAGATATAGTAGCATTATTACCAATATATATTAGACCACTTGTGTTGTCAAAAATGTCAACATAATTGGTACAATGTGTATTGTTGTAGTAGATAATGCTATTCTCATTTAGTTTAAATAAAACTATCCACGTACAAATATTTTTTTAATCATAGACAGATTATCATGCTTGTCTAGGACAATAACATTTCGTTATTATTATGTCACGACTACCAATATAACAATGTTCCTTCAAATTTTTATAGATATAGTATTTACCTCTCAAATGTCTATCTAAATATTTAATTGAGTTTCTTCCATTTTATGTACCAAACAATGTGCTCTCCTTTTAAAGCATTGGTAGCTACTATTGCTTTTCTCTTAGTGATAATCTCCAAACCATAATGCATTAATAACTCAAGATGTTCTATTTATCTCAAAACCTAAATAGATTTATTGTCAAATAAATTTTGAATTTGATACTATACTACTTCGAAATAACAAGAAGCCTGAATATTAAAACTTAGGCATTTTTGGATGGAAGTGTTACATCAAAAGGTAGGATAGAAATTGGAGATTAAAAGCAAAATTCAAGTTGGCTATCTGTTAAGATATTCATCAAATAGATAGACCTATAATTGTTCAATATGGATGCCTTAATTGTAATAGAATGTGCTCAAGTTGTGTTTCATGAAATTATGCATAAAATGTACTAGATTTGAAAGACATGGAAGATTTTGAAAAAAAATGGAAGACAAAAAAGATTATGATATGACATACTTAGTAGATTTGTGCTCAAAGATTATTTAGGAAGGGAATTTATATAAGACTTTGTTCAACAAGAACTGCACTAATGAACTTCTTTAAGTCATAGATTATGCAGACGATGTCATATTTTGATCAACCAACTTTGATTTATATAAATGAATTATTACGCTTATGGTTGTCATATTTGAGATTAACTTAATGTGTGAGTTTTCCTATTGTCGTGCACTGCATGTTAAGAAAGAAGAGAACGACATCCTTGTACCTTATTTAAAATATATAAACGATATGTTAAAATTTCAAAAACAAGGACAAGGTTGCATTAAATGAGTTGGCATTCAAAAAAAATCATCCTAGTTATTTAATCCTATATGACTTTTTTTTATTACAAGCCCTTGCCTATTTAAAAAGAAAACATATTTGTTGCATCAAATTAAAGAAGTTCTTCCTCAAAATACAAGTTTAGCCTTGAGGAAAGATTTTTGTTATGTGGGTTGCTGGATGATTTGAACTTGTTTGTTAGAATGAATGCTTTTGTTATTATTAGAAACGATATGTCATGACGATATAGTAAAAAAATGGGTATTAAAAAGTAAAAACAAATTAATCATGTGGTTATCATTCAAAATATGAAAAGGCTAGTGGCAAACGGTTATAATTAAGTGAGAGCACAAAACATAAAAATAGAGCTTGAAGAAATCATAAGGTTGAAGGAAACATTGTCATTATTAGCATTTTCTTATTACAAGGTATTTAAACTATACCAAATTGATATTAAGACCACATTCATAAATGTTATTGTTTAGGTAGAAATGTATGTAGAATAATTATATTGTTGTCAACATTTCCTTCATCAAAATCATGTGTAAGAGATAATTAAATACTTATATGATTTGTGACAAAAACAAAGACCTTGGTACTGATAAAGTAAGTAGGTTTCTACTCAAACATTAATTCAGCATGGGAATTTAGATTGAATGTATTTCATCAATAACTACAATAATGAACTTCTTCTTTTCCAAGGTTATGCAGATGATATCAACTTTGAATCAGCTAACTCGACCTTTTTGAATGATTAGTAAGCTTATGGTTGTAGGCTTTCAGATTAATATAACAAGTGAAGAGACCCATTTTCTCATATTGAAAGTTAAACAATATGAGAAACGTATCATTGTATCTTAAATAAGTTATGTAAATGGATGTTATAAATTCTTGATCTTGAGAAACTAAAACCTTTTTTTTACTTTCACGAGTCTCCACCAAACTATTAAACAAAGAGCATTTTGGTAATTGCATGGCGAAAAGTTATTAGGCTTTTGATATAAAAAATTTCTGTTATGCCATTATCTCAAAAGATAAAGCTACAAAGATTATTTTGGTTTAAGCGTACATAAGAAAAGTATTGTAGGTATTTAATCAATTTTTGGTCACATTTTTAAGGTCATGATCTATTCAAAAAATTAAATTATTTCTTGCAACCAATGGACTATAATCTATAGTGTTAGGAGGATTTTTGGATAACATTTTTTGTTTAAAAAGGAGACTAAAAGATACAGGGTTGCATTCGCAAAAGCAATACACATAAATATGACAATATGTGTGTTATTTGCCTAACTCAAAACCTAATCTAGTACTCTGAGGAAAAACAAAGTGATGTTTGGCACCATTTCCTTTGTGATCATACATAATGAAATGTGGTCGGCATTTAATTTGTTGTTAAAAACATGCAGCTAGCTGGCATCTTAATGAAGCTTCTTAGGAAAGATTTATTTAATAGCATTAGAAGACATTTTTATGACAAAAAAGTAGAAGACATTAATGTTTGTTTTAGGGGCAATTCGTTCAGTGAAGGGAACCACATCCATGTGCTTTTATTACTTGCAAATCTAGCTTTACTTAACAATATTAAGCCAATGCTTTCCTGCACTATAATCAATTACTTTATGATAAAATTAGAGTGTAACTTATGATAAAAAAGATTTAATTGGACTAATAAGTAATAATATAAATTATTTTGATAATAACAACCTATTTCAGTAGCATACTCATAGATAATCATGCTTTGCTTCTAGGTATGATGGTGAACAACATTGGAAGGAGATTAATGTTGCACAAGACCTTTCAATTGATAAAATATGTTGATGTAACCATTTGTGAAATAACAATAGAAAAAGATAATTATATGGTCAAGAACAACGTGTTCTTTTTGAATAAGCCATTTTTCCTATCTTGTAAATTAATGAAACTTATGGCTCAACTACACTATACATAATTTTTCAAATTTGAAATGAAAACTTTTGCGTAAATAAATGCACAACATGATCATATTCTATACAATATGATTAGTTATTGGAGAAAAGAGACCAATTTAAAACTAGACTATTTGATATGAGCTAAAAAATGGATCTAGTAAAACTGGATGGAACAATTACGAAGATGGAAAACTATTCAATTAGAAAAAACTATTCCATAAAAAAGGTTTATGGAAAACTCAAACAAATCAATTAATATATTTAACTTACACCTTATAGTATAATCATTGAAATTAAAACTAAACTTTTGAAAATGTTGTATCTCTCCATCATATAATATGCAATGGTATAATGAACATTATGAATTGTATATTAAAGATGTTCTCAGAGTAATTAAGTCAAAAACAAATAATATAGTATACAAATATTAGTTTAGACCATGTAATTATCTTATTCATGTAGACTTATGTAAAATTAAAAAAATTGTATGGGAAAATAAAGTTTTATTGGAATTTATGATCAACTCACATTTACTTACCATGGGAAATTGGTTTAATTCATATGGTATACTAACATTCTGTCGTAAAAATTGCATTGAACATAAATGGATATACAACCATAATATTATTATGTTGAAAATAATTATGCAACGTTTTGAAATTTTTTAATATTTTATTGTGATAATAGTTTTATAATTTGTTTATGTTTTATCCATTTTTAACTATCATGAATGTTATTCTATGTGGTAATTATCTATTTTATAGTATAATGTTTTTTGTGAATGATTTCATTTATCTTATTTTACTTATTCTCTTATCACATTATTTTTTAAAGTTTTATCAAGCTTATGTTATTAAAAATTTTTTTGGTTGAATTCAATTTGAAATACAAAAAAAATTTTAAATATGTCATTAAATCACTGAAATGATGATTTCGTATATTTTGTTGTAATAGTTAGTAATTTTTAGATATTTTGCTTTAATATGTCATAATCAAATATTTCTACTTAATAATTTTTTGTTATAAATATTTACTTCAACTAGAATTATTAATTTTAACATTTTTATTTTCTTGGAAACGGCTTTCTATTGATTAATTTTCTTGAAAGTTTGACTTAAGATATTTTACATTGTTAGTATTTTTTATCATTTATACATTGCATACCAAGATATTTGACCATTTGTTATGTCTAAATTATTATTATACTATAGTTAAAATATTTGTAATATGAACAAAGATTTCAAATACTTTATTAGCTTAGCAATTGTAGTCAATTTTTAAAATTGTTTCCAGAAATATGCTTTAATAATTGTGTTAGTAAATTAATTGTTTTAATATGTGATGCATCTTCTATGGATTTTGAAAAGTTTTTGTACAAGCATAATGGAACCATATTATATCTTTGATGATTTTTTTATTTGAAATCCTCCACGATTTTCTGTCTGATTTTTTTTAGATTATGTTAAGAGAATTTTATGTAATAATTATTGATATAATGTTTTTGAGTTATTTTGTAATAAATCTTAAAGGTATTGGGTACTCTTTATTCGTAAAACAATTAACATTTTTTTAGTATTTCTATAATAATTTTATTTTATTTTATTTATGTTTGTTCGTTCTTTATCGAATTTTTGTTGCAACTGCCTAATATATCGAACATAATGATTAAACTTTTAAATATTAAATTATTTTAACGACCACAGATCTTTTAATTGTTTCAAAATATTTACATTAAAGTCATTTTTAATGGTTTTTATATTTAGTAATTCTTTTATTTTTTTTATATTGAAAAATTTGTCTTCATTTAATTATGTCAATATTTTTTAATATATTATACCAATTGTTTTAAAATATTGGTACACTTATTTCATGACAATTTAGCATTTTCATGTATTACAACATTTTTATTTAAATGGTATTTATTTGCTATTTATATTATGATATTTAATTTACAAACTCCTAGCATTTAATCTATTTCAATATCTATTTTATAATGTTTTTGCTAATTAGGCATGTCTGCTAATGTGACAATATAAATCGATTTATTAAGTAAAAAAAAGAATTATAGTTATATTGAAATATCCAACTAATCAACATTGTGATGGAAATGATAAAAATAGTTTAAAGAAAACGAGGGAAAATTTTTTTTTGTGATAGTTAAGAAAATATAAAATAATAAAAAAAGATTTCAAATACTTTATTAGCTTAGCAATTATAGTCAATTTTTAAAAGTGTTTCTAGAAATATGCTTTTAAAATTGTGTCAGTAAATCAATTGTTTTAATATATGATGCATGTTCTATTGATTTTGAAAATTTTTTTGTTTGTTTAGTAATTCAGATTTTAAATTTTGTTCATTAATTTTTAATTTTTTATTTGCACAAGCATAATGGAACCATATTATATATTTAATGATTTCTTTATTTGAAATATTCCACGATTTTCTGTCTGATTTTTTTTAGATTATGTCAAGAGAATTTTAGGCAATAATTATGGGTATAATATTTTTGAGTTATTTCATATAAATCTTAAAGGTATTGTGTACTCTTTATTCATAAGAAAATTACTAATAGTTATTTTTTTGGGATATTATTTTTAATTATTTTCAAATATTTAAAAATTTTTATTCTCATGACAACGTGTTATATTTTTTTATTTTTTATCTTATTGTGGAATTATGAAATTAAAATAATTAATATGCCCGAAAATCTGTTTACACCACCTTTATCCAAACAAAAATTTATTCTATATCGATGTGAAAAGTTATTTTAAGAAGGTCTTAAGTCCTCCTTAAACTTCATTATATACGAGTTGGTTGTACCTATTTATTGCTTATGTACACTACTTTTATAGTTGTTTTATACTATTTCTTAATGATTTTACAATAAATTGATTTTTTTTGAATTTTCAATTTTTTTTCATTTTTATGATAAATTTTATAACTAAGTTATAAATAGTTTCAAATATATTTATATATTTTTAAGCCTATTATCCTTTGATCTCAATAACAAGATTCTTTTGTTATGTTATCATGCAACTTTATGATATATCATCTAAATATATAAAATATTTTAAAACAACTTATATAATTATAATGTGTCATTTTTTTGTGTTTCATATTTCAACTTATGATGTTTTATTTAGCCAACTACTCTTCAAATTACAAATATGTTTAATATTAATAGCATATTTATTATACTCTCGCAATAGGAAAGCCCTTTTTAAAAATATTATTCTTATTGCTTATCTGATTTATTTATAAAATAATATTTTATTTTAAAAAAATTCATACAATGAAAAAAACTTTCAATATTATATTGTCCAGATAATTGACATATATTAAACTTTTATTATATTTCCATTTTAACTGCCATGATTTGACAAAGCTTTAAATTATTTAATTTATGTTACAGCATTAGTGTTCACGTATTTAATTTTTTAAATTGTTTTGCAAGGATCACAAAATAAAAATGTTTTAAATCATCAAAACATTTTCATTTATATATTAAATGCTAGAACTTTTGTTTTAAATTTTTTGTTTTTGAAAAATTATGAAAATATATAAAAAAATTAATTTTTTAAATAAATTATATTTTTTTTAATTATTTTATGTTTTTTTTTTAAAAATTATTTTTTAATATTATATTTAATTATACTATTTTTTAAAGGTTCACAATATAAATTTTTTTTGTATGTTTTTATATTTTTATAAGCTTTTGATATTGTATTTTTAAATATTTATTTTTTGGATGTAGATTTTGTAACATGCGTGACTTTCTGATTTGTAAAATGCCATTTATAACACATGTACTAATGAAAATTCTTTATGATAACTAGTAATGTTTCAAATTTGATATTTATATGTAATCAAACATTTCGTGACTAGTAATCTTTATATTTTTACTATTTTTTATATGTTAAAGATTGCTGGAAACTAATAAATATTAAAGATATAAGGTTATATTTTAGTATATTATTTTATCGACATAATGTCAATATTGTTTTGAACATAGAAATTATTTGATAATTAAATTTTCTATTTTTATTCTTTTTGCATAGTGAAAAAGAAATTAAATTTTAATTAATCAGACAATTTTCATCACATTTTATTAACAATAATTTAAATATTTTTTTAAATTTTTACTAAACATTTTGCCTAAAGTTTTAAAACAATTAACTTTTTTTTACTATTTCTATAATAATTTTATTTTATTTTATTTATGTTTGTTTGTTCTTTATCGAATTTTTGTTGCAACTGCCTGATATATCGAACATACTGATTAAACTTTGAAATATTAAATTATTTTAACGACCACAGATCTTTTAATTGTTTCAAAATGTTTACATTAAAGTCATTTTTAATGTTTTTTATATTTAGTAATTCTTTTATTTTTTTATATTGAAAAATTTGTCTTCATTTAATTACGTCAATATTTTTTAATATATTATACCAATTGTTTTAAAATATTGGTACACTTATTTCATGACAATTTAACATTTTCATGTATTACAACATTTTTATTTACATGGTATTTATTTGCTATTTATATGATGATATTTAATTTACAACCTCATAGCATTTGATCTATTTCAATATCTATTTTATAATGTTTTTGCCAATTAGGCATGTCTACCAATGTGCCAATATAAATTGATTGATTAAGTAAAGAAAAAAGAATTAATGTTATATTGAAATATCCAACTAATCAACATTCTGATGGAAATAATAAAAATAGTTCATAGAAAACGAGGAAAATTTTTTTTTGTGATAGTCATGAAAATATAAAATAATAAAACTTAAAAATTTATCAAATTTATTAAACATATATAGCATTCAGATTGTATAACATATGAAAAAAATTCACACATTATTACAAATAAAACAAAAAACAAAAATTAAACAGCAAAAAATTAAAGAAAACAATGAAATTGAAACCCAAAACATATAATATTACCAATATATTCACAACACAATATCAATAAAATGTGACTACAAAACACATTTTACGGAACCGAAGTTTCTTTGACATCAACAAAATTAAAAAAATAGATGCTAATAAATATCTTCAAATCATCAAAATATTGTATACAATTTGTCATAAAACATTGAACATTTATAGAAAAAGCAAAAAAATACATATGAAAATATATAAAACTAACAAAACATATAGTTTATCAATAATAATTTAATATTGTGTTAATTATATATATATATGTATATATATATATATATATTACATAAAAGCATGATAAATTTTTTACTAAAGATATATATCAGAACAAGAATTATTAAGAAAAAGGTAGAATGGAGACCCTCCTACTTAATTTAGATATTGCTCTCATGCCATAATGATAAAAAACATGTTGATAAAGGATAAAAAAAAGGAAGGATAGACAATATTTGTGGTCCCCTCTAATTGCTTGCTTCGGCCCAAAATTTTAACAATAATAAAAAAGTACATGCTAATGTATTTTATAAATATTCAAATATTTTGTTAAATTAATTTTTCCTATTTTTTAAAATGAAATTATTATGTTTTTTAATGAGTTTATTATTTCTTAAAAAAATAAAATTTAAGTGTTTAAGCTTTTTGTATCTATAAAAATAAGAAAACTATTTTGTTGATGCACCAGACAGAATATTTTCTCATGAATATATTAAATAAATAATGTTTACATGTGTTATTTACTTCGAACTATTTTATGCTATTGCCTTATTTTTATAACATGGTAGATTTTTAACCACTTTTTTTTGAATGTCATGTTTTACATCATTCATTTACATCACACGAAGTGCCTACTTCTAGTTAAATAATCGATTAATTCATATATTACAAAAAGAAAAGTGAACTTTTATCAAATATTTTTTTAGTATAACACGTAAATTATTTTAACTTTTTGATCATTTTCTCACTTCATTTGAATAAACATTTTCAGATTTAAAATAATCCACCCTTTAATATTCTTTTATTTTCACATAACTTGTTTTGTCTTTGGACATTTGTTAAGACTTAAATATTATGAATATTGTTTCATAAATCTATGTACACATTATTTTTATTTTTTAGTTATTTCATTATTGTCTTTTTTCCTACTTTTCAGCTTTTTAAATTTCTTGAATTACAACATGATGTTTATTTTTCTTGCATTATTAACAAAACTTTTTGTTAATATACTATGTAGACGTTTTAATGACCATCAATTTCCAATATTAATCATATATATTTTATGAATTTCTAAATTTATTTTTTTGTTTTGTTGAAGAAAATCTTTGCACAAAATGCTGTACACTTTTATTGTATTTGTGTAATACAACAACTAAATTTTGGTGTATAGTTTCTTAAGTTATCGAAATGTTAAATTTCTTAAAAATATTTATTATATTTAATATTTTATTTTAAAAATTTAACATTTCGAAATATTGCCTTTTTTTCATTAAAATATTACTTGTATTGGTATGCACGATAAATTATATAATGGAACTTTATAATCATATTTTCAATATTATAAAGTTTCAAATTATATACTAATTTGTATATATTTTTTAGTTGTAAATAACTATTTATATTACATTTTTATATAACATGTTTTGACAAATTATAGTCAAAACTTTTACATTGTAAATGTCCTGTATGTTACAAATTATATATTATTTTTTTATTCCTTCTTGTTTACCATCTTAAAAAGCATTTATTATGCTTATATTCTGGAGAAACGCATTTATTATCACATACATTTTTCTATTAAATATTTTTTATTGTTTAATTAATTTTTTACTTCTATTTTTCTCCATAATTTTTATTTTCTTATTATTATTTATAATCAATTTCTTTCACAGGTGTATTTAATTTGTTAAAAAAAGTACAACATTATTTACATTTTATTTCTCATAATTGTTTATGTTTTTAAGTAACATAATGCTTGGCATGCTAATATTTTTTAAGAAAAAATTTTCTTGAATGTGATGCATGTTCGAATATTTTAATTTCCAATACTATTGTACTCTTTTATCTATTATTACAAGTTTAATTCAATTTTATTTATTTATGAACTTTGAATATAATTGTAATTTTTATTCAAATGCCAAACTATTATTATTAATTGATAAACATAAAAACATAATAGAGACGAAAATAATTTTTTCAAGAGAGAGAGATAAAAAGTTATCAATTCAAAAAAAATAAAATAAGTAGAAAAATTATAATAGATATAGTTGAAAGATTATTTAATAAATACGAAGACAAAAATAAGTACTTAAAAGAGATAGACATAAAAATAAAAAAATGAAAAGAAGAAAAATGAGAAATTAATGTAGGATAAAGGACAGAAAGAGAGGCAAAGAAGAATATTTTGATATACAACATATATATAATATTATAAACATAAATTAAATGTAATTTCTTATGATTTTCAAAAGTTATTTTTCCTCAATATTTAAATATATTAAAGTTATTATTTTGTTATATCACACGATGTGTCACACTTATTATTGCACGAAATTATCAAAAATATTATAAATTTTGTTATTAAAATTAATTACAAAAATTATATTTAAAATCTATAATTTATAATCATTTAGTTTTTCATAATAAAAATTTTTTTTAAAATTATTATTATTAATTAGAAAAATGAATGCTATGAAAAAATATATGCAACAACACTCTCAACAGTCACTCATCCCAAAAAAACTCTCATCCAAGCAGGCATAACATTAAAGTACTAATGAGATCTAGTGTTATAACACTAATGGGATCACAAAGGTATAAAAAAAGAATCATATTTCAAGGATTATTGCCTTGAAAATAGTGAATCATAATGTATTATAGTAAAAAAATTATTTATTTATATAAATTAAATAAATTACTTAAACTATAACTTTTTATTACATATATATTAATAAATATGATTTTCTTTTGTTATGTTGCTATTCTTATCATTAAAAATTTAATTTATATAAAAATAATAAAATAAAATCTATTTTTTCACATATATTATATTTTGAAATATGAAATATTAATAATTTTTTAGATTTTTTTAATTAATTTTATTTAAAAAAAAGATAACAGAGATTGACATAACTATTTTAAAACAGAGAGGAAAAATAAACAATTGATAAGACCAAGACAAAGAGAAAAATAACAATATAGAGAGATGTGAAATAAATTGATGAAGAAAAAAAAGAAAAAAGGGAACATAAATGAGATATAGTTAATAAATAAATAAGTGAAAAAGAAAAAATTAAAAAAATAAAGATGGATGGAGGAGGTAGAAAGAGAAGCTAAGAAAGATATATAGACATAAAGAATAAAGAGACAAATAAGTGAATGATAATGATGAGAGAAGTCACCTGAAAATATGTTAAATATTAAGATAATGAGAAAATATCGATAAAAATTATTTAACAAAACTAAAATTTTAATAATAAATAATATAATTATTCTGATATTTCATCTTAATTTTGTGTAATGTAGATAATAAATATAAATAGAATTTAAGATTAATGAAATAATTTCAGTTTTTTATTTTTTAAAACTTAACAAAACTTTATTTAAAAAATAGATACAAATCATATATATACCATTATTAACTTAAATTAATTCTAATTTATTGTAATCGATTAATGTTATTTTAATGAATATGAAAAAACAAAAGTAATTAATTTATTATATCTTATGATGTGTGGTATTTATTATTATATGAATCTAACAGTAATGTTATAAAATTGTTATTAAATGTTAATTACTAAAAAGGTAATTATAAATTTTTTTGTAATTATTTAATTTTTTATTATTAATATGATATTAAAATTAATTGTCACTCATTAAGAAAAGAAATTCTATTAAAAAATATATGTAATATCACAACTTCTCAAGAAGCCATCCATCCCTATGGTTCTCTTGCCTAAGAATGCCTAACTGAGGAGTTCTAATTTTGATCTAGTGCTATAACATTTACGTGGTTGCACATGTATGAAAATGAAAAATTATCGTAGTTGTATAATTATTATCTTGATGATAACTAATTATTTCTAAAACAATATAAATTGTGAGGCATTTGTACCTTTTGAAAAATATTATGTCTATCATATATGTGTTAATTGATTATAATATAAATATTTTATTTATGTAAAAATAAAAAAAAATAAATTACAAAAAGTATTATTTTTAAAAATGTTAACAATAACATATTAGATTTCCTTTCAATACATTATAGTTCTTATAAGAATAATTAAATTACATAAAAATATAAATAATTTAAAAAATAATTATCTTCAATATTATATATTAAACTATACAATATGATAGATTTTATAAATATTATTAATTGATAAATATTAAAAATATAATAGAGATAAAAACAATTATTTAATAAGAAAGAGAGAAAGTTATGGATTGATTAGTGTAAAAGAAAGAGAAAAATAACAATAGAGATATATGAGAGATCATTTAATAAATAAGAAGAGAAAATAGAAACATAAAAGTGATAGAGAAAAAATAAAAAAGTTAAAGAAATACAAATGAGAAATTAATGAAGGATAAATGAGAGAGAAATTGAAGAAAAACATTCGGATATAGAGAATGAAGAGACAAAAAAGAATAATTGTAGGAGAGAGAAAGAAGTGAGAGATCATGAGAGAATTAATATAAAGAGAAAAAATGAGAGTAATAACATAAAAAAGGATAAATCTTAAAAATAAACTTATAATATTTATAAAATATAATAAAATTTTAAAAAAAAGTTTACTAAAATTTAATAATAAGAAAATATAAATATTATTTTATTTTTATTGTTATTTAAGAATATTTAAAATTATTTTTAAAAAATTTTTGAATATTAATTTAATATTATTTTGAAGCCTCATATTTTATAAAATAATATTTTTATATTTCAAAAATTAAATACATCGCATATCCATGTTATTATAAACAAAAATTATTTCTAATTTACTATAATCAAGATAAGTTATTTTGTTTAATGTTTATCTAAATTGAATATATTAGTTTATTATATGAAATGATGTGCTATAATTATTAGTATTCAAATTTAATATTAATTTCATAAATTTATTTTTTAAATAATTAATTATAATAATCGAAATCATGAACTATCATTTATATTGTTATTTTTATATAATAATTTTGCAAAAATTAATATTTTTTACAAAAAAAGAATATTTTGAAAAGAATATGTGCAACGCTAGGACATCTAAGGAGGTCACCCAATACAATAATACTCTAGCCGAAGCATGCTTAACTTTCGAGTTCTAACGAAATCCCATGATAAAAAGCCTATGTGGTCGAAAATTCATAGAAAAGATAAAATAGTGTGGTGTGATTACTTTTTTAAAGGTAAAGTACGATTTCTAAAATATTTTAAATTTTGAGGCTTAAGCACTTTTAAATAAAATTTATGTTTGTTATATATGTCATAATATATTATAACATAATTATTTTATTTAAATTAAATTAATTATTTAAAAAAATAAGTTAGTTCTAATTAAAATTTTCTTCCATTATTTTACATTTCTTATAAATTAAAAATTAAATAAGTAATAAATATTTATAAAATATATTAATAATTATGTATATATATATTATATATTAAACTATACAACATTAGAAATTTCTTAAACATTATTAATAACGGACTAAAAAAGAAAAAAGAGCAAGTAATTATTATTCTATAAGAGAAAAGGTAATGAATTGATAATAATAAAATAAAGAGTAAAATAATAATAGAGAGAGGTAAGAGAAGATTTATTGAAAAAGAACATTAAAAATATATAAAGGATAAAGAAATCAGTAAAAGTGAGGGAAATGAGGATGTACAGAAGAATAAAAGAGTGAGAGACACTAAGAATAATATAAGGAGATAGAGAATAAAAACACAAATAAATAGGTAATAAAAAGAGAAACAAAAGTGAGAGAATGTTTTATTATTATTAATTGATAAACATAAAAAGATAATAGAGACGAAAATAATTTTTTCAAGAGAGAGAGATAATAAGTTATCAATTCAAAAAAAGTAAAATAAGTAGAAAAATTATAATAGATATAGTTGAAAGATTATTTAATAAATACGAAGACAAAAATAAGTACTTAAAAGAGATAGACATAAAAATAAAATAATGAAAGGAAGAAAAATGAGAAATTAATGTAGGATAAAGGACAGAAAGAGAGGCAAAGAAGAATATTTTGATATACAACATATATATAATATTATAAACATAAATTAAATGTAATTTCTTATGATTTTCAAAAGTTATTTTTCCTCAATATTTAAATATATTAAAGTTATTATTTTGTTATATCACACGATGTGTCGCACTTATTATTGCACGAAATTATCAAAAATATTATAAATTTTGTTATTAAAAATTAATTACAAAAATTATATTTAAAATCTATAATTTATAATCATTTAGTTTTTCATAATAAAATTTTTTTTTAAAATTAATTATTATTAATTAGAAAAATGAATGCTATGAAAAAATATATGCAACAACACTCTCAACCGTTACTCATCCCAAAAAAACTCTCATCCAAGCAGGCATAACATTAAAGTACTAATGAGATCTAGTGTTATAACACTAATGGGATCACAAAGGTATAAAAAAAGAATCATATTTCAAGGATTATTGCCTTGAAAATAGTGAATCATAATGTATTATAGTAAAAAAATTATTTATTTATATAAATTAAAAAAATTACTTAAACTATAACTTTTTATTACATATATATTAATAAATATGATTTTCTTTTGTTATGTTGCTATTCTTATCATTAAAAATTTAATTTATATAAAAATAATAAAATAAAATCTATTTTTTCACATATATTATATTTTGAAATATGAAATATTAATAATTTTTTAGATTTTTTTAATTAATTTTATTTAAAAAAAAGATAACAGAGATTGACATAACTATTTTAAAACAGAGAGGAAAAATAAACAATTGATAAGACAAAGACAAAGAGAAAAATAACAATATAGAGGGATGTGAAATAAATTGATGAAGAAAAAAAGAAAAAAGAGAACATAAATGAGATATAGTTAATAAATAAATAAGTGAAAAAGAAAAAATTAAAAAAATAAAGATGGATGGAGGAGGTAGAAAGAGAAGCTAAGAAAGATATATAGACATAAAGAATAAAGAGACAAATAAGTGAATGATAATGATGAGAGAAGTCACCTGAAAATATGTTAAATATTAAGATAATGAGAAAATATCGATAAAAATTATTTAACAAAACTAAAATTTTAATAATAAATAATATAATTATTCTGATATTTCATCTTAATTTGGTGTAATGTAGATAATAAATATAAATAGAATTTAAGATTAATGAAATAATTTAAGTTTTTTATTTTTTAAGACTTAACAAAACTTTATTTAAAAAATAGATACAAATCATATATATACCATTATTAACTTAAATTAATTCTAATTTATTGTAATTGATTAATTTTATTTTAATGAATATGAAAAAACAAACGTAATTAATTTATTATATCTTATGATGTGTGGTATTTATTATTATAGGAATCTAACAGTAATGTTATAAAATTGTTATTAAATGTTAATTACTAAAAAGGTAATTATAAATTTTTTTGTAATTATTTAATTTTTTATTATTAATATGATATTAAAATTAATTGTCACTCATTAAGAAAAGAAATTCTATTAAAAAATATATGTAATATCACAACTTCTCAAGAAGCCATCCTTCCCTATGGTTCTCTTGCCTAAGAATGCCTAACTGAGGAGTTCTAATTTTGATCTAGTGCTATAATATTTACGTGGTTGCACATGTATGAAAATGAAAAATTATCATAGTTGTATAATTATTATCTTGATGATAACTAATTATTTGTAAAATAATATAAATTGTGAGGCATTTGTACCTTTTGAAAAATATTATGTCTATCATATATGTGTTAATTGATTATAATATAAATATTTTATTTATGTAAAAATAAATTACAAAATGTATTATTTTTAAAAATGTTAACAATAACATATTAGATTTCCTTTCAATACATTATAGTTCTTATAAGAATAATTAAATTACATAAAAATATAAATAATTTAAAAAATAATTATCTTCAATATTATATATTAAACTATACAATATGATAGATTTTATAAATATTATTAATTGATAAATATTAAAAATATAATAGAGATAAAAACAATTATTTAATAAGAAAGAGAGAAAGTTATGGATTGATTAGTGTAAAAGAAAGAGAAAAATAACAATAGAGATATATGAGAGATCATTTAATAAATCAGAAGAGAAAATAGAAACATAAAAGTGATAGAGAAGAAATAAAAAAGTTAAAGAAATACAAATGAGAAATTAATGAAGGATAAATGAGAGAGAAATTGAAGAAAAACATTCGGATATAGAGAATGAAGAGACAAAAAAGAATAATTGTAGGAGAGAGAAAGAAGTGAGAGATCATGAGAGAATTAATATAAAGAGAAAAAATGAGAGTAATAACATAAAAAAGGATAAATCTTAATAATAAACTTATAATATTTATAAAATATAATAAAATTTTAAAAAAAAGTTTACTAAAATTTAATAATAAGAAAATATAAATATTATTTTATTTTTATTATTATTTAAGAATATTTTAAATTATTTTTAAAAAAATTTTTGAATATTAATTTAATATTATTTTGAAGCCTTATATTTTATAAAATAATATTTTTATATTTCAAAAATTAAATACATTGCATATGCATGTTATTATAAATAAAAATTATTTCTAATTTACTATAATCAAGATAAGTTATTTTGTTAAATGTTTACCTAAATTGAATATATTAGTTTATTATATGAAATGATGTGCTATAATTATTAGTATTAAAATTTAATATTAATTTCAAAAATTTATTTTTTAAATAATTAATTATAATAATCGAAATCATGAACAATCATTTATATTGTTATTTTTATATAATAATTTTGCAAAAATTAATATTTTTTACTAAAAAAGAATATTTTAAAAAGAATATGTGCAACGCTAGGACATCTAAGGAGGTCACCCAATACAATAATACTCTAGCCGAAGCATGCTTAACTTTCGAGTTCTAACGAAATCCCATGATAAAAAGCCTATGTGGTCGAAAATTCATAGAAAAGAGAAAATAGTGTGGTGTGATTACTTTTTTAAAGGTAAAGTACGATTTCTAAAATATTTTAAATTTTGAGGCTTAAGGACTTTTAAATAAAATTTATGTTTGTTATATATGTCATAATATATTATAACATAATTATTTTATTTAAATTAAATTAATTATTTAAAAAAATAAGTTAGTCCTAATTAAAATTTTCTTCCATTATTTTACATTTCTTATAAATTAAAAATTAAATAAGTAATAAATATTTATAAAATATATTAATAATTATGTATATATATATTATATATTAAACTATACAACATTAGAAATTTCTTAAACATTATTAATAACGGACTAAAAAAGAAAAAAGAGCAAGTAATTATTATTCTATAAGAGAAAAGGTAATGAATTGATAATAATAAAATAAAGAGTAAAATAATAATAGAGAGAGGTAAGAGAAGATTTATTGAAAAAGAACATTAAAGATATATAAAGGATAAAGAAATCAGTAAAAGTGAGGGAAATGAGGATGTACGCAAGAAGAAAAGAGTTAGAGACACTAAGAATAATATAAGGAGATAGAGAATAAAAACACAAATAAATAGGTAATAACAAGAGAAACAAAAGTGAGAGAATGTTTTATTATTATTAATTGATAAACATAAAAAGATAATAGAGACGAAAATAATTTTTTCAAGAGAGAGAGATAAAAAGTTATCAATTCAAAAAAAGTAAAATAAGTAGAAAAATTATAATAGATATAGTTGAAAGATTATTTAATAAATACGAAGACAAAAATAAGTACTTAAAAGAGATAGACATAAAAATAAAAAAATGAAAGGAAGAAAAATCAGAAATTAATGTAGGATAAAGGACAGAAAGAGAGGGAAAGAAGAATATTTTGATATACAATATATATATAATATTATAAACATAAATTAAATGTAATTTCTTATGATTTTCAAAAGTTATTTTTCCTCAATATTTAAATATATTAAAGTTATTATTTTGTTATATCACATGATGTGTCGCACTTATTATTGCACGAAATTATCAAAAATATTATAAATTTTGTTATTAAAAATTAATTACAAAAATTATATTTAAAATCTATTATTTATAATCATTTAGTTTTTCATAATAAATTTTTTTTTTAAAATTAATTATTATTAATTAGAAAAATGAATGCTATGAAAAAATATATATAACAACACTCTCAACAGTCACTCATCCCAAAAAAACTCTCATCCAAGCAGGCATAACATTAAAGTACTAATGAGATCTAGTGTTATAACACTAATGCGATCTCAAAGGTATAAAAAAAGAATCATATTTCAAGGATTATTGCCTTGAAAATAGTGAATCATAATGTATTATAGTAAAAAAATTATTTATTTATATAAATTAAAAAAATTACTTAAACTATAACTTTTTATTACATATATATGAATAAATATGATTTTCTTTTGTTATGTTGCTATTCTTATCATTAAAAATTTAATTTATATAAAAATAATAAAATAAAATCTATTTTTTCACATATATTATATTTTGAAATATGAAATATTAATAATTTTTTAGATTTTTTTAATTAATTTTATTTAAAAAAAAGATAACAGAGATTGACATAACTATTTTAAAACAGAGAGGAAAAATAAACAATTGATAAGACAAAGACAAAGAGAAAAATAACAATATAGAGGGATGTGAAATAAATTGATGAAGAAAAAAAGAAAAAAGAGAACATAAATGAGATATAGTTAATAAATAAATAAGTGAAAAAGAAAAAATTAAAAAAATAAAGATGGATGGAGGAGGTAGAAAGAGAAGCTAAGAAAGATATATAGACATAAAGAATAAAGAGACAAATAAGTGAATGATAATGATGAGAGAAGTCACCTGAAAATATGTTAAATATTAAGATAATGAGAAAATATCGATAAAAATTATTTAACAAAACTAAAATTTTAATAATAAATAATATAATTATTCTGATATTTCATCTTAATTTGGTGTAATGTAGATAATAAATATAAATAGAATTTAAGATTAATGAAATAATTTAAGTTTTTTCTTTTTTAAGACTTAACAAAACTTTATTTAAAAAATAGATACAAATCATATATATACCATTATTAACTTAAATTAATTCTAATTTATTGTAATTGATTAATTTTATTTTAATGAATATGAAAAAACAAACGTAATTAATTTATTATATCTTATGATGTGTGGTATTTATTATTATAGGAATCTAACAGTAATGTTATAAAATTGTTATTAAATGTTAATTACTAAAAATGTAATTATAAATTTTTTTGTAATTATTTAATTTTTTATTATTAATATGATATTAAAATTAATTGTCACTCATTAAGAAAAGAAATTCTATTAAAAAATATATGTAATATCACAACTTCTCAAGAAGCCATCCTTCCCTATGGTTCTCTTGCCTAAGAATGCCTAACTGAGGAGTTCTAATTTTGATCTAGTGCTATAATATTTACGTGGTTGCACATGTATGAAAATGAAAAATTATCATAGTTGTATAATTATTATCTTGATGATAACTAATTATTTGTAAAATAATATAAATTGTGAGGCATTTGTACCTTTTGAAAAATATTATGTCTATCATATATGTGTTAATTGATTATAATATAAATATTTTATTTATGTAAAAATAAATTACAAAATGTATTATTTTTAAAAATGTTAACAATAACATATTAGATTTCCTTTCAATACATTATAGTTCTTATAAGAATAATTAAATTACATAAAAATATAAATAATTTAAAAAATAATTATCTTCAATATTATATATTAAACTATACAATATGATAGATTTTATAAATATTATTAATTGATAAATATTAAAAATATAATAGAGATAAAAACAATTATTTAATAAGAAAGAGAGAAAGTTATGGATTGATTAGTGTAAAAGAAAGAGAAAAATAACAATAGAGATATATGAGAGATCATTTAATAAATCAGAAGAGAAAATAGAAACATAAAAGTGATAGAGAAGAAATAAAAAAGTTAAAGAAATACAAATGAGAAATTAATTAAGGATAAATGAGAGAGAAATTGAAGAAAAACATTCGGATATAGAGAATGAAGAGACAAAAAAGAATAATTGTAGGAGAGAGAAAGAAGTGAGAGATCATGAGAGAATTAATATAAAGAGAAAAAATGAGAGTAATAACATAAAAAAGGATAAATCTTAATAATAAACTTATAATATTTATAAAATATAATAAAATTTTAAAAAAAAGTTTACTAAAATTTAATAATAAGAAAATATAAATATTATTTTATTTTTATTATTATTTAAGAATATTTTAAATTATTTTTAAAAAAATTTTTGAATATTAATTTAATATTATTTTGAAGCCTTATATTTTATAAAATAATATTTTTATATTTCAAAAATTAAATACATCGCATATGCATGTTATTATAAACAAAAATTATTTCTAATTTACTATAATCAAGATAAGTTATTTTTTTTAATTTTTATCTAAATTAAATAAATTAGTTTATTATATGAAATGATGTGCTATAATTATTAGTATTCAAATTTAATATTAATTTCATAAATTTATTTTTTAAATAATTAATTATAATAATCGAAATCATGAACAATCATTTATATTGTTATTTTTATATAATAATTTTGCAAAAATTAATATTTTTTACTAAAAAAGAATATTTTGAAAAGAATATGTGCAACGCTAGGACATCTAAGGAGGTCACCCAATACAATAATACTCTAGCCGAAGCACGCTTAACTTTCGAGTTCTAACGAAATCCCATGATAAAAAGCCTATGTGGTCGAAAATTCATAGAAAAGAGAAAATAGTGTGGTGTGATTACTTTTTTAAAGGTAAAGTACGATTTCTAAAATATTTTAAATTTTGAGGCTTAAAGACTTTTAAATAAAATTTATGTTTGTTATATATGTCATAATATATTATAACATAATTATTTTATTTAAATTAAATTAATTATTTAAAAAAATAAGTTAGTCCTAATTAAAATTTTCTTCCATTATTTTACATTTCTTATAAATTAAAAATTAAATAAGTAATAAATATTTATAAAATATATTAAAAATTATGTATATATATATTATATATTAAACTATACAACATTAGAAATTTCTTAAACATTATTAATAACGGACTAAAAAAGAAAAAAGACCAAGTAATTATTATTCTATAAGAGAAAAGGTAATGAATTGATAATAATAAAATAAAGAGTAAAATAATAATAGAGAGAGGTAAGAGAAGATTTATTGAAAAAGAACATTAAAGATATATAAAGGATAAAGAAATCAGTAAAAGTGAGGGAAATGAGGATGTACGGAAGAATAAAAGAGTGAGAGACACTAAGAATAATATAAGGAGATAGAGAATAAAAACACAAATAAATAGGTAATAACAAGAGAAACAAAAGTGAGAGAATGTTTTATTATTATTAATTGATAAACATAAAAAGATAATAGAGACGAAAATAATTTTTTCAAGAGAGAGAGATAAAAAGTTATCAATTCAAAAAAAGTAAAATAAGTAGAAAAATTATAATAGATATAGTTGAAAGATTATTTAATAAATACGAAGACAAAAATAAGTACTTAAAAGAGATAGACATAAAAATAAAAAAATGAAAGGAAGAGAAATGAGAAATTAATGTAGGATAAAGGACAGAAAGAGAGGCAAAGAAGAATATTTTGGTATACAACATATATATAATATTATAAACATAAATTAAATGTAATTTCTTATGATTTTCAAAAGTTATTTTTCCTCAATATTTAAATATATTAAAGTTATTATTTTGTTATATCACATGATGTGTCGCACTTATTATTGCACGAAATTATCAAAAATATTATAAATTTTGTTATTAAAAATTAATTACAAAAATTATATTTAAAATCTATTATTTATAATCATTTAGTTTTTCATAATAAATTTTTTTTTTAAAATTAATTATTATTAATTAGAAAAATGAATGCTATGAAAAAATATATGCAACAACACTCTCAACAGTCACTCATCCCAAAAAAACTCTCATCCAAGCAGGCATAACATTAAAGTACTAATGAGATCTAGTGTTATAACACTAATGGGATCACAAAGGTATAAAAAAAGAATCATATTTCAAGGATTATTGCCTTGAAAATAGTGAATCATAATGTATTATAGTAAAAAAATTATTTATATAAATTAAAAAAATTACTTAAACTATAACTTTTTATTACATATATATTAATAAATATGATTTTCTTTTATTATGTTGCTATTCTCATCATTGAAAATTTAATTTATATAAAAATTATAAAATAAAATTTATTTTTTCACATATATTATATTTTGAAATATGAAATATTAATAATTTTTTAGATTTTTTTAATTTATTTTATTTTAAAAAAAGATAACAGAGATTGACATAACTATTTTAAAACAGAGAGGAAAAATAAACAATTCATAAGACCAAGACAAAGAGAAAAATAACAATATAGAGAGATGTGAAATAAATTGATGAAGAAAAAAAGAAAAAAGAGAACATAAATGAGATATAGTTAATAAATAAATAAGTGAAAAAGAAAAAATTAAAAAAATAAAGATGGATGGAGGAGGTAGAAAGAGAAGCTAAGAAAGATATATAGACATAAAGAATAAAGAGACAAATAAGTGAATGATAATGATGAGAGAAGTCACCTGAAAATATGTTAAATATTAAGATAATGGGAAAATATCGATAAAAATTATTTAACAAAACTGAAATTTTAATAATAAATAATATAATTATTCTGATATTTCATCTTAATCTGGTGTAATGTAGATAATAAATATAAATAGAATTTAAGATTAATGAAATAATTTCAGTTTTTTATTTTTTAAAACTTAACAAAACTTTATTTAAAAAATAGATACAAATCATATATATACCATTATTAACTTAAATTAATTCTAATTTATTGTAATCGATTAATGTTATTTTAATGAATATGAAAAAACAATAGTAATTAATTTATTATATCTTATGATGTGTGGTATTTATTATTATATGAATCTAACAGTAATGTTATAATATTTTTATTAAATGTTAATTACTAAAAAGGTAATTATAAATTTTTTTGTAATTATTTAATTTTTTATTATTAATATGATATTAAAATTAATTGTCACTCATTAAGAAAAGAAATTCTATTAAAAAATATATGTAATATCACAACTTCTCAAGAAGCCATCCATCCCTATGGTTCTCTTGCCTAAGAATGCCTAACTGAGGAGTTCTAATTTTGATCTAGTGCTATAATATTTACGTGGTTGCACATGTATGAAAATGAAAAATTATCGTAGTTATATAATTATTATCTTGATGATAACTAATTATTTCTGAAACAATATAAATTGTGAGGCATTTGTACCTTTTGAAAAATATTATGTCTATCATATATGTGTTAATTGATTATAATATAAATATTTTATTTATGTAAAAATAAATAAAAATAATTTACAAAAAGTATTATTTTTAAAAATGTTACCAATAACATATTAGATTTCCTTTCAATACATTATAGTTCTTATAAGAATAATTAAATTACATAAAAATATAAATAATTTAAAAAATAATTATCTTCAATATTATATATTAAACTATACAATATGATAGATTTTATAAATATTATTAATTGATAAATATTAAAAATATAATAGAGATAAAAACAATTATTTAATAAGAAAGAGAGAAAGTTATGGATTGATTAGTGTAAAAGAAAGAGAAAAATAACAATAGAGATATATGAGAGATCATTTAATAAATCAGAAGAGAAAATAGAAACATAAAAGTGATAGAGAAAAAAAAAAAATTTAAAGAAATACAAATGTGAAATTAATGAAGGATAAATGAGAGAGAAATTGAAGAAAAACATTTGGATATAGAGAATGAAGAGACAAAAAAGAATAATTGTAGGAGAGAGAAAGAAGTGAGAGATCATGAGAGAATTAATATAAAGAGAAAAAATGAGAGTAATAACATAAAAAAGGATAAATCTTAATAATAAACTTATAATATTTATAAAATATAATAAAATTTTAAAAAAAAGTTTACTAAAATTTAATAATAAGAAAATATAAATATTATTTTATTTTTATTATTATTTAAGAATATTTAAAATTATTTTTAAAAATTTTTTGAATATTAATTTAATATTATTTTGAAGCCTTATATTTTCTAAAATAATATTTTTATATTTCAAAAATTAAATACATCGCATATCCATGTTATTATAAATAAAAATTATTTCTAATTTACTATAATCAAGATAAGTTATTTTGTTAAATGTTTATCTAAATTGAATATATTAGTTTATTATATGAAATGATGTGCTATAATTATTAGTATTAAAATTTAATATTAATTTCAAAAATTTATTTTTTAAATAATTAATTATAATAATCGAAATCATGAACAATCATTTATATTGTTATTTTTATATAATAATTTTGCAAAAATTAATATTTTTTACTAAAAAAGAATATTTTGAAAAGAATATGTGCAACGCTAGGACATCTAAGGAGGTCACCCAATACAATAATACTCTAGCCGAAGCATGCTTAACTTTCGAGTTCTAACGAAATCCCATGATAAAAAGCCTATGTGGTCGAAAATTCATAGAAAAGAGAAAATAGTGTGGTGTGATTACTTTTTTAAAGGTAAAGTACGATTTCTAAAATATTTTAAATTTTGAGGCTTAAGCACTTTTAAATAAAATTTATGTTTGTTATATATGTCATAATTTATTATAACATAATTATTTTATTTAAATTAAATTAATTATTTAAAAAAATAAGTTAATTCTAATTAAAATTTTCTTCCATTATTTTACATTTCTTATAAATTAAAAATTAAATAAGTAATAAATATTTATAAAATATTTTAATAATTATGTATATATATATTATATGTTAAACTATACAACATTAGAAATTTCTTAAACATTATTAATAACGGACTAAAAAAGAAAAAAAAGCAAGTAATTATTATTCTATAAAAGAAAAGGTAATGAATTGATAATAATAAAATAAAGAGTAAAATAATAATAGAGAGAGGTAAGAGAAGATTTATTGAAAAAGAACATTAAAGATATATAAGGGATAAAGAAATCAGTAAAAGTGAGGGAAATGAGGATGTACGGAAGCATAAAAGAGTGAGAGACACTAAGAATAATATAAGGAGATAGAGAATAAAAACACAAAAAAATAGGTAATAACAAGAGAAACAAAAGTGAGAGAATGTTTTATTATTATTAATTGATAAACATAAAAAGATAATAGAGACGAAAATAATTTTTTCAAGAGAGAGAGATAAAAAGTTATCAATTCAAAAAAAGTAAAATAAGTAGAAAAACTATAATAGATATAGTTGAAAGATTATTGAATAAATACGAAGACAAAAATAAGTACTTAAAAGAGATAGACATAAAAATAAAAAAATGAAATAAAGAAAAATGAGAAATTAATGTAGGATAAAGGACAGAAAGAGAGGCAAAGAAGAATATTTTGATATACAACATATATATAATATTATAAACATAAATTAAATGTAATTTCTTATGATTTTCAAATGTTATTTTTCCTCAATATTTAAATATATTAAAGTTATTATTTTGTTATATCACATGATGTGTCGCACTAATTATTGCACGAAATTATCAAAAATATTATAAATTTTGTTATTAAAAATTAATTACAAAAATTATATTTAAAATCTATAATTTATAATCATTTAGTTTTTCATAATAAAATTTTTTTTTAAAATTAATTATTATTAATTAGAAAAATGAATGCTATGAAAAAATATATACAACAACACTCTCAACAGTCACTCATCCCAAAAAAACTCTCATCCAAGCAGGCATAACATTAAAGTACTAATGAGATCTAGTGTTATAACACTAATGGGATCACAAAGGTATAAAAAAAGAATCATATTTCAAGGATTATTGCCTTAAAAATAGTGAATCATAATGTATTATAGTAAAAAAAAATTTTATTTATATAAATTAAAAAAATTACTTAAACTATAACTTTTTATTACATATATATTAATAAATATGATTTTCTTTTGTTATGTTGCTATTCTTATCATTAAAAATTTAATTTATATAAAAATAATAAAATAAAATCTATTTTTTCACATATATTATATTTTGAAATATGAAATATTAATAATTTTTTAGATTTTTTTAATTAATTTGATTTAAAAAAAAGATAACAGAGATTGACATAACTATTTTAAAACAGAGAGGAAAAATAAAGAATTGATAAGACAAAGACAAAGAGAAAAATAACAATATAGAGAGATGTGAAATAAATTGATGAAGAAAAAAAGATAAAAGAGAACATAAATGAGATATAGTTAATAAATAAATAAGTGAAAAAGAAAAAATTAAAAAAATAAAGATAGATGGAGGAGGTAGAAAGAGAAGCTAAGAAAGATATATAGACATAAAGAATAAAGAGACAAATAAGTGAATGATAATGATGAGAGAAGTCACCTGAAAATATGTTAAATATTAAGATAATGAGAAAATATCGATAAAAATTATTTAACAAAACTAAAATTTTAATAATAAATAATATAATTATTCTGATATTTCATCTTAATTTGGTGTAATGTAGATAATAAATATAAATAGAATTTAAGATTAATGAAATAATTTCAGTTTTTTATTTTTTAAAACTTAACAAAACTTTATTTAAAAAATAGATACAAATCATATATATACCATTATTAACTTAAATTAATTCTAATTTATTGTAATCGATTAATGTTATTTTAATGAATATGAAAAAACAAAAGTAATTAATTTATTATATCTTATGATGTGTGGTATTTATTTTTATATGAATCTAACAGTAATGTTATAAAATTGTTATTAAATGTTAATTACTAAAAAGGTAATTATAAATTTTTTTGTAATTATTTAATTTTTTATTATTAATATGATATTAAAATTAATTGTCACTCATTAAGAAAAGAAATTCTATTAAAAAATATATGTAATATCACAACTTCTCAAGAAGCCATCCATCCCTATGGTTCTCTTGCCTAAGAATGCCTAACTGAGGAGTTCTAATTTTGATCTAGTGCTATAATATTTACGTGGTTGCACATGTATGAAAATGAAAAATTATCGTAGTTGTATAATTATTATCTTGATGATAACTAATTATTTCTAAAACAATATAAATTGTGAGGCATTTGTACCTTTTGAAAAATATTATGTCTATCATATATGTGTTAATTGATTATAATATAAATATTTTATTTATGTAAAAATAAATTACAAAAAGTATTATTTTTAAAAATGTTAACAATAACATATTAGATTTCCTTTCAATACATTATAGTTCTTATAAGAATAATTAAATTAAATAAAAATATAAATAATTTAAAAAATAATTATCTTCAATATTATATATTAAACTATACAATATGATAGATTTTATAAATATTATTAATTGATAAATATTAAAAATATAATAAAGATAAAAACAATTATTTAATAAGAAAGAGAGAAAGTTATGGATTGATTAGTGTAAAAGAAAGAGAAAAATAACAATAGAGATATATGAGAGATCATTTAATAAATCAGAAGAGAAAATAGAAACATAAAAGTGATAGAGAAAAAATAAAAAAGTTAAAGAAATACAAATGAGAAATTAATGAAGGATAAATGAGAGAGAAATTGAAGAAAAACATTCGGATATAGAGAATGAAGAGACAAAAAAGAATAATTGTAGGAGAGAGAAAGAAGTGAGAGATCATGAGAGAATTAATATAAAGAGAAAAAATGAGAGTAATAACATAAAAAAGGATAAATCTTAATAATAAACTTATAATATTTATAAAATATAATAAAATTTTAAAAAAAAGTTTACTAAAATTTAATAATAAGAAAATATAAATATTATTTTATTTTTATTGTTATTTAAGAATATTTAAAATTATTTTTAAAAAATTTTTGAATAATAATTTAATATTATTTTGAAGCCTTATATTTTATAAAATAATATTTTTATATTTCAAAAATTAAATACATCGCATATCCATGTTATTATAAACAAAAATTATTTCTAATTTACTATAATCAAGATAAGTTATTTTGTTTAATGTTTATCTAAATTGAATATATTAGTTTATTATATGAAATGATGTGCTATAATTATTAGTATTCAAATTTAATATTAATTTCATAAATTTATTTTTTAAATAATTAATTATAATAATCGAAATCATGAACTATCATTTATATTGTTATTTTTATATAATAATTTTGCAAAAATTAATATTTTTTACTAAAAAAGAATATTTTGAAAAGAATATGTGCAACGCTAGGACATCTAAGGAGGTCACCCAATACAATAATATTCTAGCCGAAGCATGCTTAACTTTCGAGTTCTAACGAAATCCCATGATAAAAAGCCTATGTGGTCGAAAATTCATAGAAAAGAGAAAATAGTGTGGTGTGATTACTTTTTTAAAGGTAAAGTACGATTTCTAAAATATTTTAAATTTTGAGGCTTAAGCACTTTTAAATAAAATTTATGTTTGTTATATATGTCATAATATATTATAACATAATTATTTTATTTAAAATAAATTAATTATTTAAAAAAATAAGTTAGTTCTAATTAAAATTTTCTTCCATTATTTTACATTTCTTATAAATTAAAAATTAAATAAGTAATAAATATTTATAAAATATATTAATAATTATGTATATATATATTATATATTAAACTATACAACATTAGAAATTTCTTAAACATTATTAATAACGGACTAAAAAAGAAAAAAGAGCAAGTGATTATTATTCTATAAGAGAAAAGGTAATGAATTGATAATAATAAAATAAAGAGTAAAATAATAATAGAGAGAGGTAAGATAAGATTTATTGAAAAAGAACATTAAAAATATATAAAGAATAAAGAAATCAGTAAAAGTGAGGGAAATGAGGATGTACGAAAGAATAAAAGAGTGAGAGACACTAAGAATAATATAAGGAGATAGAGAATAAAAACACAAATAAATAGGTAATAACAAGAGAAACAAAAGTGAGGGAATGTTTTATTATTATTAATTGATAAACATAAAAAGATAATAGAGACGAAAATAATTTTTTCAAGAGAGAGAGATAAAAAGTTATCAATTCAAAAAAAGTAAAATAAGTAGAAAAATTATAATAGATATAGTTGAAAGATTATTTAATAAATACAAAGACAAAAATAAGTACTTAAAAGAGATAGACATAAAAATAAAAAAATGAAAGGAAGAAAAATGAGAAATTAAAGTAGGATAAAGGACAGAAAGAGAGGCAAAGAAGAATATTTTGATATACAACATATATATAATATTATAAACATAAATTAAATGTAATTTCTTATGATTTTCAAAAGTTAATTTTCCTCAATATTTAAATATATTAAAGTTATTATTTTGTTATATCACATGATGTGTCACACTTATTATTGCACGAAATTATCAAAAATATTATAAATTTTGTTATTAAAAATTAATTACAAAAATTATATTTAAAATCTTTAATTTATAATCATTTAGTTTTTCATAATAAAATTTTTTTTTAAAATTAATTATTAATTAGAAAAATGAATGCTATGAAAAAATATATGCAACAACACTCTCAAAAGTCACTCATCCCAAAAAAACACTCATCCAAGCAGGCATAACATTAAAGTACTAATGAGATCTAGTGTTATAACACTAATGGGATCACAAAGGTATAAAAAAAGAATCATATTTCAAGGATTATTGCCTTGAAAATAGTGAATCATAATGTATTATAGTAAAAAAATTATTTATATAAATTAAAAAAATTACTTAAACTATAACTTTTTATTACATATATATTAATAAATATGATTTTCTTTTGTTATGTTGCTATTCTTATCATTAAAAATTTAATTTATATAAAAATAATAAAATAAAATTTATTTTTTCACATATATTATATTTTGAAATATGAAATATTAATAATTTTTTAGATTTTTTTAATTAATTTTATTTTAAAAAAAGATAACAGAGATTGACATAACTATTTTAAAACAGAGAGGAAAAATAAACAATTGATAAGACCAAGACAAAGAGAAAAATAACAATATAGAGCGATGTGAAATAAATTGATGAAGAAAAAAAGAAAAAAGAGAACATAAATGAGATATAGTTAATAAATAAATAAGTGAAAAAGAAAAAATTAAAAAAATAAAGATGGATGGAGGAGGTAGAAAGAGAAGCTAAGAAAGATATATAGACATAAAGAATAAAGAGACAAATAAGTGAATGATAATGATGAGAGAAGTCACCTGAAAACATGTTAAATATTAAGATAATGAGAAAATATCGATAAAAATTATTTAACAAAACTAAAATTTTCATAATAAATAATATAATTATTCTGATATTTCATCTTAATTTGGGGTAATGTAGATAATAAATATAAATAGAATTTAAGATTAATGAAATAATTTCAGCTTTTTATTTTTTAAAACTTAACAAAACTTTATTTAAAAAATAGATACAAATCATATATATACCATTATTAACTTAAATTAATTCTAATTTATTGTAATCGATTAATGTTATTTTAATGAATATGAAAAAACAAAAGTAATTAATTTATTATATCTTATGATGTGTGGTATTTATTATTATATGAATCTAACAGTAATGTAATAAAATTGTTATTAAATGTTAATTACTAAAAACGTAATTATAAATTTTTTTGTAATTATTTAATTTTTTATTATTAATATGATATTAAAATTAATTGTCACTCATTAAGAAAAGAAATTCTATTAAAAAATATATGTAATATCACAACTTCTCAAGAAGCCATCCGTCCCTATGGTTCTCTTGCCTAAGAATGCCTAACTGAGGAGTTCTAATTTTGATCTAGTGCTATAATATTTACGTGGTTGCACATGTATGAAAATGAAAAATTATCATAGTTGTATAATTATTATCTTGATGATAACTAATTATTTCTAAAACAATATAAATTGTGAGGCATTTGTACCTTTTGAAAAATATTATGTCTATCATATATGTGTTAATTGATTATAATATAAATATTTTATTTATGTAAAAATAAATTACAAAAAGTATTATTTTTAAAAATTTTAACAATAACATATTAGATTTCCTTTCAATACATTATAGTTCTTATAAGAATAATTAAATTACATAAAAATATAAATAATTTAAAAAATAATTATCTTAAATATTATATATTAAAGTATACAATATGATAGATTTTATAAATATTATTAATTGATAAATATTAAAAATATAATAGAGATAAAAACAATTATTTAATAAGAAAGAGAGAAAGTTATGGATTGATTAGTGTAAAAGAAAGAGAAAAATAACAATAGAGATATATGAGAGATCATTTAATAAATCAGAAGAGAAAAAAGAAACATAAAAGTGATAGAGAAAAAATAAAAAAGTTAAAGAAATACAAATGAGAAATTAATGAAGGATAAATGAGAGTGAAATTGAAGAAAAACATTCGGATATAGAGAATGAAGAAACAAAAAAGAATAATTATAGGAGAGAGAAAGAATTGAGAGATCATGAGACAATTAATATAAAGAGAAAAATGAGAGTAATAACAAAAAAAAGGATAAATCTTAATAATAAACTTATAATATTTATAAAATATAATAAAATTTTTAAAAAAAGTTTACTAAAATTTAATAATAAGAAAATATAAATATTATTTTATTTTTATTATTATTTAAGAATATTTAAAATTATTTTTAAAAAATTTTTGAATATTAATTTAATATTATTTTGAAGCCTTATATTTTATAAAATAATATTTTTATATTTCAAAAATTAAATACATCGCATATACATGTTATTATAAACAAAAATTATTTCTAATTTACTATAATCAAGATAAGTTATTTTGTTTAATGTTTATCTAAATTGAATATATTAGTTTATTATATGAAATGATGTGCTATAATTATTGGTATTCAAATTTAATATTAATTTCATAAATTTATTTTTTAAATAATTAATTATAATAATCGAAATCATGAACTATCATTTATATTGTTATTTTTATATAATAATTTTGCAAAAATTAATATTTTTTACTAAAAAAGAATATTTTGAAAAGAATATGTGCAACGCTAGGACATCTAAGGAGGTCATCCAATACAATAATACTCTAGCCGAAGCATGCTTAACTTTCGAGTTCTAACGAAATCCCATGATAAAAAGCCTATGTGGTCGAAAATTCATAGAAAAGAGAAAATAGTGTGGTGTGATTACTTTTTTAAAGGTAAAGTACGATTTCTAAAATATTTTAAATTTTGAGGCTTAAGCACTTTTAAAGAAAATTTATGTTTGTTATATATGTCATAATATATTATAAGATAATTATTTTATTTAAATTAAATTAATTATTTAAAAAAATAAGTTAGTTCTAATTAAAATTTTCTTCCATTATTTTACATTTCTTATAAATTAAAAATTAAATAAGTAATAAATATTTATAAAATATATTAATAATTATGTATATATATATTATATATTAAACTACACAACATTAGAAATTTCTTAAACATTATTAATAACGGACTAAAAAAGAAAAAAGAGCAAGTAATTATTATTCTATAAGAGAAAAGGTAATGAATTGATAATAATAAAATAAAGAGTAAAATAATAATAGAGAGAGGTAAGAGAAGATTTATTGAAAAAGAACATTAAAGATATATAAAGGATAAAGAAATCAGTAAAAGTGAGGGAAATGAGGATGTACGGAAGAATAAAAGAGTGAGAGACACTAAGAATAATATAAGGAGATAGAGAATAAAAACACAAATAAATAGGTAATAACAAGAGAAACAAAAGTGAGAGAATGTTTTATTATTATTAATTGATAAACATAAAAAGATAATAGTGACGAAAATAATTTTTTCAAGAGAGAGAGATAAAAAGTTATCAATTCAAAAAAAGTAAAATAAGTAGAAAAATTATAATAGATATAGTTGAAAGATTATTTAATAAATACGAAGACAAAAATAAGTACTTAAAAGAGATAGACATAAAAATAAAAAAATGAAAGGAAGAAAAATGAGAAATTAATGTAGGATAAAGGACAGAAAGAGATGCAAAGAAGAATATTTTGATATACAACATATATATAATATTATAAACATAAATTAAATGTAATTTATTATGATTTTCAAAAGTTATTTTTCCTCAATATTTAAATATATTAAAGTTATTATTTTGTTATATCACATGATGTTTCACACTTATTATTGCACAAAATTATCAAAAATATTATAAATTTTGTTATTAAAAATTAATTACAAAAATTATATTTAAAATCTATAATTTATAATCATTTAGTTTTTCATAATAAATATTTTTTTTAAAATTAATTATTATTAATTAGAAAAATGAATGCTATGAAAAAATATATGCAACAACACTCTCAACAGTCACTCATCCCAAAAAAACTCTCATCCAAGCAGGCATAACATTAAAGTACTAATGAGATCTAGTGTTATAACACTAATGGGATCACAAAGGTATAAAAAAAGAATCATATTTCAAGCATTATTGCCTTGAAAATAGTGAATCATAATGTATTATAGTAAAAAAATTATTTATTTATATAAATTAAAAAAATTACTTAAACTATAACTTTTTATTACATATATATTAATAAATATGATTTTCTTTTGTTATGTTGCTATTCTTATCATTAAAAATTTAATTTATATAAAAATAAATTAATAAAATCTATTTTTTCACATATATTATATTTTGAAATATGAAATATTAATCATTTTTTAGATTTTTTTAATTAATTTTATTTTAAAAAAAGATAACAGAGATTGACATAACTATTTTAAAACAGAGAGGAAAAATAAACAATTGATAAGACCAAGACAAAGAGAAAAATAACAATATAGAGCGATGTGAAATAAATTGATGAAGAAAAAAAGAAAAAAGAGAACATAAATGAGATATAGTTAATAAATAAATAAGTGAAAAAGAAAAAATTAAAAAAATAAAGATGGATGGAGGAGGTAGAAAGAGAAGCTAAGAAAGATATATAGACATAAAGAATAAAGAGACAAATAAGTGAATGATAATGATGAGAGAAGTCACCTGAAAACATGTTAAATATTAAGATAATGAGAAAATATCGATAAAAATTATTTAACAAAACTAAAATTTTCATAATAAATAATATAATTATTCTGATATTTCATCTTAATTTGGGGTAATGTAGATAATAAATATAAATAGAATTTAAGATTAATGAAATAATTTCAGCTTTTTATTTTTTAAAACTTAACAAAACTTTATTTAAAAAATAGATACAAATCATATATATACCATTATTAACTTAAATTAATTCTAATTTATTGTAATCGATTAATGTTATTTTAATGAATATGAAAAAACAAAAGTAATTAATTTATTATATCTTATGATGTGTGGTATTTATTATTATATGAATCTAACAGTAATGTAATAAAATTGTTATTAAATGTTAATTACTAAAAACGTAATTATAAATTTTTTTGTAATTATTTAATTTTTTATTATTAATATGATATTAAAATTAATTGTCACTCATTAAGAAAAGAAATTCTATTAAAAAATATATGTAATATCACAACTTCTCAAGAAGCCATCCGTCCCTATGGTTCTCTTGCCTAAGAATGCCTAACTGAGGAGTTCTAATTTTGATCTAGTGCTATAATATTTACGTGGTTGCACATGTATGAAAATGAAAAATTATCATAGTTGTATAATTATTATCTTGATGATAACTAATTATTTCTAAAACAATATAAATTGTGAGGCATTTGTACCTTTTGAAAAATATTATGTCTATCATATATGTGTTAATTGATTATAATATAAATATTTTATTTATGTAAAAATAAATTACAAAAAGTATTATTTTTAAAAATTTTAACAATAACATATTAGATTTCCTTTCAATACATTATAGTTCTTATAAGAATAATTAAATTACATAAAAATATAAATAATTTAAAAAATAATTATCTTAAATATTATATATTAAAGTATACAATATGATAGATTTTATAAATATTATTAATTGATAAATATTAAAAATATAATAGAGATAAAAACAATTATTTAATAAGAAAGAGAGAAAGTTATGGATTGATTAGTGTAAAAGAAAGAGAAAAATAACAATAGAGATATATGAGAGATCATTTAATAAATCAGAAGAGAAAAAAGAAACATAAAAGTGATAGAGAAAAAATAAAAAAGTTAAAGAAATACAAATGAGAAATTAATGAAGGATAAATGAGAGTGAAATTGAAGAAAAACATTCGGATATAGAGAATGAAGAAACAAAAAAGAATAATTATAGGAGAGAGAAAGAATTGAGAGATCATGAGACAATTAATATAAAGAGAAAAATGAGAGTAATAACAAAAAAAAGGATAAATCTTAATAATAAACTTATAATATTTATAAAATATAATAAAATTTTTAAAAAAAGTTTACTAAAATTTAATAATAAGAAAATATAAATATTATTTTATTTTTATTATTATTTAAGAATATTTAAAATTATTTTTAAAAAATTTTTGAATATTAATTTAATATTATTTTGAAGCCTTATATTTTATAAAATAATATTTTTATATTTCAAAAATTAAATACATCGCATATACATGTTATTATAAACAAAAATTATTTCTAATTTACTATAATCAAGATAAGTTATTTTGTTTAATGTTTATCTAAATTGAATATATTAGTTTATTATATGAAATGATGTGCTATAATTATTGGTATTCAAATTTAATATTAATTTCATAAATTTATTTTTTAAATAATTAATTATAATAATCGAAATCATGAACTATCATTTATATTGTTATTTTTATATAATAATTTTGCAAAAATTAATATTTTTTACTAAAAAAGAATATTTTGAAAAGAATATGTGCAACGCTAGGACATCTAAGGAGGTCATCCAATACAATAATACTCTAGCCGAAGCATGCTTAACTTTCGAGTTCTAACGAAATCCCATGATAAAAAGCCTATGTGGTCGAAAATTCATAGAAAAGAGAAAATAGTGTGGTGTGATTACTTTTTTAAAGGTAAAGTACGATTTCTAAAATATTTTAAATTTTGAGGCTTAAGCACTTTTAAAGAAAATTTATGTTTGTTATATATGTCATAATATATTATAAGATAATTATTTTATTTAAATTAAATTAATTATTTAAAAAAATAAGTTAGTTCTAATTAAAATTTTCTTCCATTATTTTACATTTCTTATAAATTAAAAATTAAATAAGTAATAAATATTTATAAAATATATTAATAATTATGTATATATATATTATATATTAAACTACACAACATTAGAAATTTCTTAAACATTATTAATAACGGACTAAAAAAGAAAAAAGAGCAAGTAATTATTATTCTATAAGAGAAAAGGTAATGAATTGATAATAATAAAATAAAGAGTAAAATAATAATAGAGAGAGGTAAGAGAAGATTTATTGAAAAAGAACATTAAAGATATATAAAGGATAAAGAAATCAGTAAAAGTGAGGGAAATGAGGATGTACGGAAGAATAAAAGAGTGAGAGACACTAAGAATAATATAAGGAGATAGAGAATAAAAACACAAATAAATAGGTAATAACAAGAGAAACAAAAGTGAGAGAATGTTTTATTATTATTAATTGATAAACATAAAAAGATAATAGTGACGAAAATAATTTTTTCAAGAGAGAGAGATAAAAAGTTATCAATTCAAAAAAAGTAAAATAAGTAGAAAAATTATAATAGATATAGTTGAAAGATTATTTAATAAATACGAAGACAAAAATAAGTACTTAAAAGAGATAGACATAAAAATAAAAAAATGAAAGGAAGAAAAATGAGAAATTAATGTAGGATAAAGGACAGAAAGAGATGCAAAGAAGAATATTTTGATATACAACATATATATAATATTATAAACATAAATTAAATGTAATTTATTATGATTTTCAAAAGTTATTTTTCCTCAATATTTAAATATATTAAAGTTATTATTTTGTTATATCACATGATGTTTCACACTTATTATTGCACAAAATTATCAAAAATATTATAAATTTTGTTATTAAAAATTAATTACAAAAATTATATTTAAAATCTATAATTTATAATCATTTAGTTTTTCATAATAAATATTTTTTTTAAAATTAATTATTATTAATTAGAAAAATGAATGCTATGAAAAAATATATGCAACAACACTCTCAACAGTCACTCATCCCAAAAAAACTCTCATCCAAGCAGGCATAACATTAAAGTACTAATGAGATCTAGTGTTATAACACTAATGGGATCACAAAGGTATAAAAAAAGAATCATATTTCAAGCATTATTGCCTTGAAAATAGTGAATCATAATGTATTATAGTAAAAAAATTATTTATTTATATAAATTAAAAAAATTACTTAAACTATAACTTTTTATTACATATATATTAATAAATATGATTTTCTTTTGTTATGTTGCTATTCTTATCATTAAAAATTTAATTTATATAAAAATAAATTAATAAAATCTATTTTTTCACATATATTATATTTTGAAATATGAAATATTAAAGATTTTTTAGATTTTTTTAATTAATTTTATTTAAAAAAAAGATAACAGAGATTGACATAACTATTTTAAAACAGAGAGGAAAAATAAACAATTGATAAGACCAAGACAAAGAGAAAAATAACAATATAGAGAGATGTGAAATAAATTGATGAAGAAAAAAAGAAAAAAGAGAACATAAATGAGATATAGTTAATAAATAAATAAGTGAAAAAGAAAAAATTAAAAAAATAAAGATGGATGGAGGAGGTAGAAAGAGAAGCTAAGAAAGATATATATACATAAAGAATAAAGACACAAATAAGTGAATGATAATGATGAGAGAAGTCACCTGAAAATATGTTAAATATTAAGATAATGAGAAAATATCGATAAAAATTATTTAACAAAACTAAAATTTTAATAATAAATAATATAATTATTCTGATATTTCATCTTAATTTGGTGTAATGTAGATAATAAATATAAATAGAATTTAAGATTAATGAAATAATTTCAGTTTTTTATTTTTTAAAACTTAACAAAACTTTATTTAAAAAATAGATACAAATCATATATATACCATTATTAACTTAAATTAATTCTAATTTATTGTAATCGATTAATGTTATTTTAATGAATATGAAAAAACAAAAGTAATTAATTTATTATATCTTATGATGTGTGGTATTTATTATAATATGAATCTAACAGTAATGTTATAAAATTGTTATTAAATGTTAATTACTAAAAAGGTAATTATTAATTTTTTTGTAATTATTTAATTTTTTATTATTAATATGATATTAAAATTAATTGTCACTCATTAAGAAAAGAAATTCTATTAAATAATATATGTAATATCACAACTTCTCAAGAAGCCATCCATCCCTATGGTTCTCTTGCCTAAGAATGCCTAACTGAGGAGTTCTAATTTTGATCTAGTGCTATAATATTTACGTGGTTGCACATGTATGAAAATGAAAAATTATCATAGTTATATAATTATTATCTTGATGATAACTAATTTTTTCTAAAACAATATAAATTGTGAGGCATTTGTACCTTTTGAAAAATATTATGTCTATCATATATGTGTTAATTGATTATAATATAAATATTTTATTTATGTAAAAATAAATAAAAATAAATTACAAAAAGTATTATTTTTAAAAATGTTAACAATAACATATTAGATTTCCTTTCAATACATTATAGTTCTTATAAGAATAATTAAATTACATAAAAATATAAATAATTTAAAAAATAATTATCTTCAATATTATATATTAAACTATACTATATGATAGATTTTATAAATATTATTAATTGATAAATATTAAAAATATAATAGAGATAAAAACAATTATTTAATAAGAAAGAGAGAAAGTTATGGATTGATTAGTGTAAAAGAAAGAGAAAAATAACAATAGAGATATATGAGAGATCATTTAATAAATCAGAAGAGAAAATAGAAACATAAAAGTGATAGAGAAAAAATAAAAAAGTTAAAGAAATACAAATGAGAAATTAATGAAGGATAAATGAGAGAGAAATTGAAGAAAAACATTCGCATATAGAGAATGAAGAGACAAAAAAGAATAATTATAGGAGAGAGAAAGAAGTGAGAGATCATGAGAGAATTAATATAAAGAGAAAAAATGAGAGTAATAACATAAAAAAGGATAAATCTTAATAATAAACTTATAATATTTATAAAATATAATAAAATTTTAAAAAAAAGTTTACTAAAATTTAATAATAAGAAAATATAAATATTATTTTATTTTTATTATTATTTAAGAATATTTAAAATTATTTTTAAAAAATTTTTCAATATTAATTTAATATTCTTTTGAAGCCTTATATTTTATAAAATAATATTTTTATATTTCAAAAATTAAATACATCGCATATGCATGTTATTATAAACAAAAATTATTTCTAATTTACTATAATCAATATAAGTTATTTTGTTTAATGTTTATCTAAATTGAATATATTAGTTTATTATATGAAATGATGTGCTATAATTATTAGTATTCAAATTTAATATTAATTTCATAATTTATTTTTTAAATAATTAATTATAATAATCGAAATCATGAACTATCATTTATATTGTTATTTTTATATAATAATTTTGCAAAAATTAATATTTTTTACTAAAAAAGAATATTTTGAAAAGAATATGTGCAACCCTAGGACATCTAAGGAGGTCACCCAATACAATAATACTCTAGCCAAAGCATGCTTAACTTTCGAGTTCTAACGAAATCCCATGATAAAAAGCCTATGTGGTCGAAAATTCATAGAAAAGAGAAAATAGTGTGGTGTGATTACTTTTTTAGAGGTAAAGTACGATTTCTAAAATATTTTAAATTTTGAGGCTTAAGCACTTTTAAATAAAATTTATGTTTGTTATATATGTCATAATATATTATAACATAATTATTTTTTTTAAATTAAATTAATTATTTAAAAAAATAAGTTAGTTCTAATTAAAATTTTCTTCCATTATTTTTCATTTCTTATAAATTAAAAATTAAATAAGTAATAAATATTTATAAAATATATTAATAATTATGTATATATATATTATATATTAAACTATACAACATTAGAAATTTCTTAAACATTATTAATAACGGACTAAAAAAGAAAAAAGAGCAAGTAATTATTATTCTATAAGAGAAAAGGTAATGAATTGATAATAATAAAATAAAGAGTAAAATAATAATAGAGAGAGGTAAGAGAAGATTTATTGAAAAAGAACATTAAAGATATATAAAGGATAAAGAAATCAGTAAAAGTGAGGGAAATGAGGATGTACGGAAGAATAAAAGAGTGAGAGACACTAAGAATAATATAAGGAGATACAGAATATAAACACAAATAAATAGATAATCACAAGAGAAACAAAAGTGAGAGAATGTTTTATTATTATTAATTGATAAACATAAAAAGATAATAGAGACGAAAATAATTTTTTCAAGAGAGAGAGATAAAAAGTTATCAATTCAAAAAAAGTAAAATAAGTAGAAAAATTATAATAGATATAGTTGAAAGATTATTTAATAAATACGAAGACAAAAATAAGTACTTAAAAGAGATAGACATAAAAATAAAAAAATGAAAGGAAGAAAAATGAGAAATTAATGTAGGATAAAGGACAGAAAGAGAGGCAAAGAAGAATATTTTGATATACAACATATATATAATATTATAAACATAAATTAAATGTAATTTATTATGATTTTCAAAAGTTATTTTTCCTCAATATTTAAATATATTAAAGTTATTATTTTGTTATATCACATGATGTGTCGCACTAATTATTGCACGAAATTATCAAAAATATTATAAATTTTGTTATTAAAAATAAATTACAAAAATTATATTTAAAATCTATAATTTATAATCATTTAGTTTTTCATAATAAAATTTTTTTTTAAAATTAATTATTATTAATTAGAAAAATGAATGCTATGAAAAAATATATGCAACAACACTCTCAACAGTCACTCATCCCAAAAAAACTCTCATCCAAGCAGGCATAACATTAAAGTACTAATGAGATCTAGTGTTATAACACTAATGGGATCACAAAGGTATAAAAAAAGAATCATATTTCAAGGATTATTGCCTTGAAAATAGTGAATCATAATGTATTATAGAAAAAAAATTATTTATTTATATAAATTAAAAAAATTACTTAAACTATAACTTTTTATTACATATATATTAATAAATATGATTTTCTTTTGTTATGTTGCTATTCTTATCATTAAAAATTTAATTTATATAAAAATAATAAAATAAAATCTATTTTTTCACATATATTATATTTTGAAATATGAAATATTAATAATTTTTTAGATTTTTTTAATTAATTTTATTTAAAAAAAAGATAACAGAGATTGACATAACTATTTTAAAACAGAGAGGAAAAATAAACAATTGATAAGACCAAGACAAAGAGAAAAATAACAATATAGAGAGATGTGAAATAAATTGATGAAGAAAAAAAGAAAAAAGAGAACATAAATGAGATATAGTTAATAAATAAATAAGTGAAAAAGAAAAAATTAAAAAAATAAAGATAGATGGAGGAGGTAGAAAGAGAAGCTAAGAAAGATATATAGACATAAAAAATAAAGAGACAAATAAGTGAATGATAATGATGAGAGAAGTCACCTGAAAATATGTTAAATATTAAGATAATGAGAAAATATCGATAAAAATTATTTAACAAAACTAAAATTTTAATAATAAATAATATAATTATTCTGATATTTCATCTTAATTTGGTGTAATGTAGATAATAAATATAAATAGAATTTAAGATTAATGAAATAATTTCAGTTTTTTATTTTTTAAAACTTAACAAAACTTTATTTAAAAAAAAGATACAAATCATATATATACCATTATTAAATTAAATTAATTCTAATTTATTGTAATCGATTAATGTTATTTTAATGAATATGAAAAAACAAAAGTAATTAATTTATTATATCTTATGATGTGTGGTATTTATTATAATATGAATCTAACAGTAATGTTATAAAATTGTTATTAAATGTTAATTACTAAAAAGGTAATTATTAATTTTTTTGTAATTATTTAATTTTTTATTATTAATATGATATTAAAATTAATTGTCACTCATTAAGAAAAGAAATTCTATTAAATAATATATGTAATATCACAACTTCTCAAGAAGCCATCCATCCCTATGGTTCTCTTGCCTAAGAATGCCTAACTGAGGAGTTCTAATTTTGATCTAGTGCTATAATATTTACGTGGTTGCACATGTATGAAAATGAAAAATTATCATAGTTGTATAATTATTATCTTGATGATAACTAATTTTTTCTAAAACAATATAAATTGTGAGGCATTTGTACCTTTTGAAAAATATTATGTCTATCATATATGTGTTAATTGATTATAATATAAATATTTTATTTATGTAAAAATAAATAAAAATAAATTACAAAAAGTATTATTTTTAAAAATGTTAACAATAACATATTAGATTTCCTTTCAATACATTATAGTTCTTATAAGAATAATTATATTACATAAAAATATAAATAATTTAAAAAATAATTATCTTCAATATTATATATTAAACTATACAATATGATAGATTTTATAAATATTATTAATTGATAAATATTAAAAATATAATAGAGATAAAAACAATTATTTAATAAGAAAGAGAGAAAGTTATGGATTGATTAGTGTAAAAGAAAGAGAAAAATAACAATAGAGATATATGAGAGATCATTTAATAAATCAGAAGAGAAAATAGAAACATAAAAGTGATAGAGAAAAAATAAAAAAGTTAAAGAAATACAAATGAGAAATTAATGAAGGATAAATGAGAGAGAAATTGAAGAAAAACATTCGAATATAGAGAATGAAGAGACAAAAAAGAATAATTATAGGAGAGAGAAAGAAGTGAGAGATCATGAGAGAATTAATATAAAGAGAAAAAATGAGAGTAATAACATAAAAAAGGATAAATCTTAATAATAAACTTATAATATTTATAAAATATAATAAAATTTTAAAAAAAAGTTTATTAAAATTTAATAATAAGAAAATATAAATATTATTTTATTTTTATTATTATTTAAGAATATTTAAAATTATTTTTAAAAAATTTTTGAATATTAATTTAATATTCTTTTGAAGCCTCATATTTTATAAAATAATATTTTTATATTTCAAAAAGTAAATACATCGCATATGCATGTTATTATAAACAAAAATTATTTCTAATTTACTATAATCAAGATAATTTATTTTGTTTAATTTTTATCTAAATTGAATATATTAGTTTATTATATGAAATGATGTGCTATAATTATTAGTATTCAAATTTAATATTAATTTCATAAATTTTTTTTTTAAATAATTAATTATAATAATCGAAATCATGAACTATCATTTATATTGTTATTTTTATATAATAATTTTGCAAAAATTAATATTTTTTACTAAAAAAGAATATTTTGAAAATAATATGTGCAACGCTAGGACATCTAAGGAGGTCACCCAATACAATAATACTCTAGCCGAAGCATGCTTAACATTCGAGTTCTAACGAAATCCCATGATAAAAAGCCTATGTGGTCGAAAATTCATAGAAAAGAGAAAATAGTGTGGTGTGATTACTTTTTTAAAGGTAAAGTACGATTTCTAAAATATTTTAAATTTTGAGGCTTAAGCACTTTTAAATAAAATTTATGTTTGTTATATATGTCATAATATATTATAACATAATTATTTTATTTAAATTAAATTAATTATTTAAAAAAATAAGTTAGTTCTAATTAAAATTTTCTTCCATTATTTTACATTTCTTATAAATTAAAAATTAAATAAGTAATAAATATTTATAAAATATATTAATAATTATATATATATATATTATATATTAAACTATACAACATTAGAAATTTCTTAAACATTATTAATAACGGACTAAAAAAGAAAAAAGAGCAAGTAATTATTATTCTATAAGAGAAAAGGTAATGAATTGATAATAATAAAATAAAGAGTAAAATAATAATAGAGAGAGGTAAGAGAAGATTTATTGAAAAAGAACATTAAAAATATATAAAGGATAAAGAAATCAGTAAAAGTGAGGGAAATGAGGATGTACGGAAGAATAAAAGAGTGAGAGACACTAAGAATAATATAAGGAGATAGAGAATAAAAACACAAATAAATAGGTAATAACAAGAGAAACAAAAGTGAGAGAATGTTTTATTATTATTAATTGATAAACATAAAAAGATAATAGAGACGAAAATAATTTTTTCAAGAGAGAGAGATAAAAAGTTATCAATTCAAAAAAAGTAAAATAAGTAGAAAAATTATAATAGATATAGTTGAAAGATTATTTAATAAATACGAAGACAAAAATAAGTACTTAAAAGAGATAGACATAAAAATAAAAAAATGAAAGGAAGAAAAATGAGAAATTAATGTAGGATAAAGGACAGAAAGAGAGGCAAAGAAGAATATTTTGATATACAACATATATATAATATTATAAACATAAATTAAATGTAATTTATTATGATTTTCAAAAGTTATTTTTCCTCAATATTTAAATATATTAAAGTTATTATTTTGTTATATCACATGATTTGTCGCACTAATTATTGCACGAAATTATCAAAAATATTATAAATTTTGTTATTAAAAATAAATTACAAAAATTATATTTAAAATCTATAATTTATAATCATTTAGTTTTTCATAATAAAATTTTTTTTTAAAATTAATTATTATTAATTAGAAAAATGAATGCTATGAAAAAATATATGCAACAACACTCTCAACAGTCACTCATCCCAAAAAAACTCTCATCCAAGCAGGCATAACATTAAAGTACTAATGAGATCTAGTGTTATAACACTAATGGGATCACAAAGGTATAAAAAAAGAATCATATTTCAAGGATTATTGCCTTGAAAATAGTGAATCATAATGTATTATAGAAAAAAAATTATTTATTTATATAAATTAAAAAAATTACTTAAACTATAACTTTTTATTACATATATATTAATAAATATGATTTTCTTTTGTTATGTTGCTATTCTTATCATTAAAAATTTAATTTATATAAAAATAATAAAATAAAATCTATTTTTTCACATATATTATATTTTGAAATATGAAATATTAATAATTTTTTAGATTTTTTTAATTAATTTTATTTAAAAAAAAGATAACAGAGATTGACATAACTATTTTAAAACAGAGAGGAAAAATAAACAATTGATAAGACCAAGACAAAGAGAAAAATAACAATATAGAGAGATGTGAAATAAATTGATGAAGAAAAAAAGAAAAAAGAGAACATAAATGAGATATAGTTAATAAATAAATAAGTGAAAAAGAAAAAATTAAAAAAATAAAGATAGATGGAGGAGGTAGAAAGAGAAGCTAAGAAAGATATATAGACATAAAAAATAAAGAGACAAATAAGTGAATGATAATGATGAGAGAAGTCACCTGAAAATATGTTAAATATTAAGATAATGAGAAAATATCGATAAAAATTATTTAACAAAACTAAAATTTTAATAATAAATAATATAATTATTCTGATATTTCATCTTAATTTGGTGTAATGTAGATAATAAATATAAATAGAATTTAAGATTAATGAAATAATTTCAGTTTTTTATTTTTTAAAACTTAACAAAACTTTATTTAAAAAATAGATACAAATCATATATATACCATTATTAAATTAAATTAATTCTAATTTATTGTAATCGATTAATGTTATTTTAATGAATATGAAAAAACAAAAGTAATTAATTTATTATATCTTATGATGTGTGGTATTTATTATAATATGAATCTAACAGTAATGTTATAAAATTGTTATTAAATGTTAATTACTAAAAAGGTAATTATTAATTTTTTTGTAATTATTTAATTTTTTATTATTAATATGATATTAAAATTAATTGTCACTCATTAAGAAAAGAAATTCTATTAAATAATATATGTAATATCACAACTTCTCAAGAAGCCATCCATCCCTATGGTTCTCTTGCCTAAGAATGCCTAACTGAGGAGTTCTAATTTTGATCTAGTGCTATAATATTTACGTGGTTGCACATGTATGAAAATGAAAAATTATCATAGTTGTATAATTATTATCTTGATGATAACTAATTTTTTCTAAAACAATATAAATTGTGAGGCATTTGTACCTTTTGAAAAATATTATGTCTATCATATATGTGTTAATTGATTATAATATAAATATTTTATTTATGTAAAAATAAATAAAAATAAATTACAAAAAGTATTATTTTTAAAAATGTTAACAATAACATATTAGATTTCCTTTCAATACATTATAGTTCTTATAAGAATAATTAAATTACATAAAAATATAAATAATTTAAAAAATAATTATCTTCAATATTATATATTAAACTATACAATATGATAGATTTTATAAATATTATTAATTGATAAATATTAAAAATATAATAGAGATAAAAACAATTATTTAATAAGAAAGAGAGAAAGTTATGGATTGATTAGTGTAAAAGAAAGAGAAAAATAACAATAGAGATATATGAGAGATCATTTAATAAATCAGAAGAGAAAATAGAAACATAAAAGTGATAGAGAAAAAATAAAAAAGTTAAAGAAATACAAATGAGAAATTAATGAAGGATAAATGAGAGAGAAATTGAAGAAAAACATTCGAATATAGAGAATGAAGAGACAAAAAAGAATAATTATAGGAGAGAGAAAGAAGTGAGAGATCATGAGAGAATTAATATAAAGAGAAAAAATGAGAGTAATAACATAAAAAAGGATAAATCTTAATAATAAACTTATAATATTTATAAAATATAATAAAATTTTAAAAAAAAGTTTATTAAAATTTAATAATAAGAAAATATAAATATTATTTTATTTTTATTATTATTTAAGAATATTTAAAATTATTTTTAAAAAATTTTTGAATATTAATTTAATATTCTTTTGAAGCCTCATATTTTATAAAATAATATTTTTATATTTCAAAAAGTAAATACATCGCATATGCATGTTATTATAAACAAAAATTATTTCTAATTTACTATAATCAAGATAATTTATTTTGTTTAATTTTTATCTAAATTGAATATATTAGTTTATTATATGAAATGATGTGCTATAATTATTAGTATTCAAATTTAATATTAATTTCATAAATTTTTTTTTTAAATAATTAATTATAATAATCGAAATCATGAACTATCATTTATATTGTTATTTTTATATAATAATTTTGCAAAAATTAATATTTTTTACTAAAAAAGAATATTTTGAAAATAATATGTGCAACGCTAGGACATCTAAGGAGGTCACCCAATACAATAATACTCTAGCCGAAGCATGCTTAACATTCGAGTTCTAACGAAATCCCATGATAAAAAGCCTATGTGGTCGAAAATTCATAGAAAAGAGAAAATAGTGTGGTGTGATTACTTTTTTAAAGGTAAAGTACGATTTCTAAAATATTTTAAATTTTGAGGCTTAAGCACTTTTAAATAAAATTTATGTTTGTTATATATGTCATAATATATTATAACATAATTATTTTATTTAAATTAAATTAATTATTTAAAAAAATAAGTTAGTTCTAATTAAAATTTTCTTCCATTATTTTACATTTCTTATAAATTAAAAATTAAATAAGTAATAAATATTTATAAAATATATTAATAATTATATATATATATTATATATTAAACTATACAACATTAGAAATTTCTTAAACATTATTAATAACGGACTAAAAAAGAAAAAAGAGCAAGTAATTATTATTCTATAAGAGAAAAGGTAATGAATTGATAATAATAAAATAAAGAGTAAAATAATAATAGAGAGAGGTAAGAGAAGATTTATTGAAAAAGAACATTAAAAATATATAAAGGATAAAGAAATCAGTAAAAGTGAGGGAAATGAGGATGTACGGAAGAATAAAAGAGTGAGAGACACTAAGAATAATATAAGGAGATAGAGAATAAAAACACAAATAAATAGGTAATAACAAGAGAAACAAAAGTGAGAGAATGTTTTATTATTATTAATTGATAAACATAAAAAGATAATAGAGACGAAAATAATTTTTTCAAGAGAGAGAGATAAAAAGTTATCAATTCAAAAAAAGTAAAATAAGTAGAAAAATTATAATAGATATAGTTGAAAGATTATTTAATAAATACGAAGACAAAAATAAGTACTTAAAAGAGATAGACATAAAAATAAAAAAATGAAAGGAAGAAATATGAGAAATTAATGTAGGATAAAGGACAGAAAGAGAGGCAAAGAAGAATATTTTGATATACAAAATATATATAATATTATAAACATAAATTAAATGTAATTTATTATGATTTTCAAAAGTTATTTTTCCTCAATATTTAAATATATTAAAGTTATTATTTTGTTGTATCACATGATGTGTCGCACTTATTATTGCACGAAATTATCAAAAATATTATAAATTTTGTTATTAAAAATAAATTAAAAAAATTATATTTAAAATCTATAGTTTATAATCATTTAGTTTTTCATAATAAAATTTTTTTTTAAAATTAATTATTATTAATTAGAAAAATGAATGCTATGAAAAAATATATGCAACAACACTCTCAACAGTCACTCATCCCAAAAAAACTCTCATCCAAGCAGGCATAACATTAAAGTACTAATGAGATCTAGTGTTATAACACTAATGGGATCACAAAGGTATAAAAAAAGAATCACATTTCAAGGATTATTGCCTTGAAAATAGTGAATCATAATGTATTATAGTAAAAAAATTATTTATATAAATTAAAAAAATTACTTAAACTATAACATTTTATTACATATATATTAATAAATATGATTTGCTTTTGTTATGTTGCTATTCTTAACATTAAAAATTTAATTTATATAAAAATAATAAAATAAAATTCATTTTTTCACATATATTTTATTTTGAAATATGAAATATTAATAATTTTTTAGATTTTTTTAATTAATTTTATTTAAAAAAAAGATAACAGAGATTGACATAACTATTTTAAAACAGAGAGGAAAAATAAACAATTGATAAGACCAAGACAAAGAGAAAAATAACAAAATAGAGAGATGTGAAATAAATTGATGAAGAAAAAAAGAAAAAAGAGAACATAAATGAGATATAGTTAATAAATAAATAAGTGAAAAAGAAAAAATTAAAAAAATAAAGATGGATGGAGGAGGTAGAAAGAGAAGCTAAGAAAGATATATAGACATAAAGAATAAAGTGACAAATAAGTGAATGATAATGATGAGAGAAGTCACCTGAAAATATGTTAAATATTAAGATAATGAGAAAATATCGATAAAAATTATTTAACAAAACTAAAATTTTAATAATAAATAATATAATTATTCTGATATTTCATCTTAATTTGGTGTAATGTAGATAATAAATATAAATAGAATTTAAGATTAATGAAATAATTTCAGTTTTTTATTTTTTAAAACTTAACAAAACTTTATTTAAAAAATAGATACAAATCATATATATACCATTATTAAATTAAATTAATTCTAATTTATTGTAATCGATTAATGTTATTTTAATGAATATGAAAAAACAAAAGTAATTAATTTATTATATCTTATGATGTGTGGTATTTATTATAATATGAATCTAACAGTAATGTTATAAAATTGTTATTAAATGTTAATTACTAAAAAGGTAATTATTAATTTTTTTGTAATTATTTAATTTTTTATTATTAATATGATATTAAAATTAATTGTCACTCATTAAGAAAAGAAATTCTATTAAATAATATATGTAATATCACAACTTCTCAAGAAGCCATCCATCCCTATGGTTCTCTTGCCTAAGAATGCCTAACTGAGGAGTTCTAATTTTGATCTAGTGCTATAATATTTACGTGGTTGCACATGTATGAAAATGAAAAATTATCATAGTTGTATAATTATTATCTTGATGATAACTAATTTTTTCTAAAACAATATAAATTGTGAGGCATTTGTACCTTTTGAAAAATATTATGTCTATCATATATGTGTTAATTGATTATAATATAAATATTTTATTTATGTAAAAATAAATAAAAATAAATTACAAAAAGTATTATTTTTAAAAATGTTAACAATAACATATTAGATTTCCTTTCAATACATTATAGTTCTTATAAGAATAATTAAATTACATAAAAATATAAATAATTTAAAAAATAATTATCTTCAATATTATATATTAAACTATACAATATGATAGATTTTATAAATATTATTAATTGATAAATATTAAAAATATAATAGAGATAAAAACAATTATTTAATAAGAAAGAGAGAAAGTTATGGATTGATTAGTGTAAAAGAAAGAGAAAAATAACAATAGAGATATATGAGAGATCATTTAATAAATCAGAAGAGAAAATAGAAACATAAAAGTGATAGAGAAAAAATAAAAAAGTTAAAGAAATACAAATGAGAAATTAATGAAGGATAAATGAGAGAGAAATTGAAGAAAAACATTCGAATATAGAGAATGAAGAGACAAAAAAGAATAATTATAGGAGAGAGAAAGAAGTGAGAGATCATGAGAGAATTAATATAAAGAGAAAAAATGAGAGTAATAACATAAAAAAGGATAAATCTTAATAATAAACTTATAATATTTATAAAATATAATAAAATTTTAAAAAAAAGTTTATTAAAATTTAATAATAAGAAAATATAAATATTATTTTATTTTTATTATTATTTAAGAATATTTAAAATTATTTTTAAAAAATTTTTGAATATTAATTTAATATTCTTTTGAAGCCTCATATTTTATAAAATAATATTTTTATATTTCAAAAAGTAAATACATCGCATATGCATGTTATTATAAACAAAAATTATTTCTAATTTACTATAATCAAGATAATTTATTTTGTTTAATTTTTATCTAAATTGAATATATTAGTTTATTATATGAAATGATGTGCTATAATTATTAGTATTCAAATTTAATATTAATTTCATAAATTTTTTTTTTAAATAATTAATTATAATAATCGAAATCATGAACTATCATTTATATTGTTATTTTTATATAATAATTTTGCAAAAATTAATATTTTTTACTAAAAAAGAATATTTTGAAAATAATATGTGCAACGCTAGGACATCTAAGGAGGTCACCCAATACAATAATACTCTAGCCGAAGCATGCTTAACATTCGAGTTCTAACGAAATCCCATGATAAAAAGCCTATGTGGTCGAAAATTCATAGAAAAGAGAAAATAGTGTGGTGTGATTACTTTTTTAAAGGTAAAGTACGATTTCTAAAATATTTTAAATTTTGAGGCTTAAGCACTTTTAAATAAAATTTATGTTTGTTATATATGTCATAATATATTATAACATAATTATTTTATTTAAATTAAATTAATTATTTAAAAAAATAAGTTAGTTCTAATTAAAATTTTCTTCCATTATTTTACATTTCTTATAAATTAAAAATTAAATAAGTAATAAATATTTATAAAATATATTAATAATTATATATATATATATTATATATTAAACTATACAACATTAGAAATTTCTTAAACATTATTAATAACGGACTAAAAAAGAAAAAAGAGCAAGTAATTATTATTCTATAAGAGAAAAGGTAATGAATTGATAATAATAAAATAAAGAGTAAAATAATAATAGAGAGAGGTAAGAGAAGATTTATTGAAAAAGAACATTAAAAATATATAAAGGATAAAGAAATCAGTAAAAGTGAGGGAAATGAGGATGTACGGAAGAATAAAAGAGTGAGAGACACTAAGAATAATATAAGGAGATAGAGAATAAAAACACAAATAAATAGGTAATAACAAGAGAAACAAAAGTGAGAGAATGTTTTATTATTATTAATTGATAAACATAAAAAGATAATAGAGACGAAAATAATTTTTTCAAGAGAGAGAGATAAAAAGTTATCAATTCAAAAAAAGTAAAATAAGTAGAAAAATTATAATAGATATAGTTGAAAGATTATTTAATAAATACGAAGACAAAAATAAGTACTTAAAAGAGATAGACATAAAAATAAAAAAATGAAAGGAAGAAAAATGAGAAATTAATGTAGGATAAAGGACAGAAAGAGAGGCAAAGAAGAATATTTTGATATACAACATATATATAATATTATAAACATAAATTAAATGTAATTTATTATGATTTTCAAAAGTTATTTTTCCTCAATATTTAAATATATTAAAGTTATTATTTTGTTATATCACATGATTTGTCGCACTAATTATTGCACGAAATTATCAAAAATATTATAAATTTTGTTATTAAAAATAAATTACAAAAATTATATTTAAAATCTATAATTTATAATCATTTAGTTTTTCATAATAAAATTTTTTTTTAAAATTAATTATTATTAATTAGAAAAATGAATGCTATGAAAAAATATATGCAACAACACTCTCAACAGTCACTCATCCCAAAAAAACTCTCATCCAAGCAGGCATAACATTAAAGTACTAATGAGATCTAGTGTTATAACACTAATGGGATCACAAAGGTATAAAAAAAGAATCATATTTCAAGGATTATTGCCTTGAAAATAGTGAATCATAATGTATTATAGAAAAAAAATTATTTATTTATATAAATTAAAAAAATTACTTAAACTATAACTTTTTATTACATATATATTAATAAATATGATTTTCTTTTGTTATGTTGCTATTCTTATCATTAAAAATTTAATTTATATAAAAATAATAAAATAAAATCTATTTTTTCACATATATTATATTTTGAAATATGAAATATTAATAATTTTTTAGATTTTTTTAATTAATTTTATTTAAAAAAAAGATAACAGAGATTGACATAACTATTTTAAAACAGAGAGGAAAAATAAACAATTGATAAGACCAAGACAAAGAGAAAAATAACAATATAGAGAGATGTGAAATAAATTGATGAAGAAAAAAAGAAAAAAGAGAACATAAATGAGATATAGTTAATAAATAAATAAGTGAAAAAGAAAAAATTAAAAAAATAAAGATAGATGGAGGAGGTAGAAAGAGAAGCTAAGAAAGATATATAGACATAAAAAATAAAGAGACAAATAAGTGAATGATAATGATGAGAGAAGTCACCTGAAAATATGTTAAATATTAAGATAATGAGAAAATATCGATAAAAATTATTTAACAAAACTAAAATTTTAATAATAAATAATATAATTATTCTGATATTTCATCTTAATTTGGTGTAATGTAGATAATAAATATAAATAGAATTTAAGATTAATGAAATAATTTCAGTTTTTTATTTTTTAAAACTTAACAAAACTTTATTTAAAAAATAGATACAAATCATATATATACCATTATTAAATTAAATTAATTCTAATTTATTGTAATCGATTAATGTTATTTTAATGAATATGAAAAAACAAAAGTAATTAATTTATTATATCTTATGATGTGTGGTATTTATTATAATATGAATCTAACAGTAATGTTATAAAATTGTTATTAAATGTTAATTACTAAAAAGGTAATTATTAATTTTTTTGTAATTATTTAATTTTTTATTATTAATATGATATTAAAATTAATTGTCACTCATTAAGAAAAGAAATTCTATTAAATAATATATGTAATATCACAACTTCTCAAGAAGCCATCCATCCCTATGGTTCTCTTGCCTAAGAATGCCTAACTGAGGAGTTCTAATTTTGATCTAGTGCTATAATATTTACGTGGTTGCACATGTATGAAAATGAAAAATTATCATAGTTGTATAATTATTATCTTGATGATAACTAATTTTTTCTAAAACAATATAAATTGTGAGGCATTTGTACCTTTTGAAAAATATTATGTCTATCATATATGTGTTAATTGATTATAATATAAATATTTTATTTATGTAAAAATAAATAAAAATAAATTACAAAAAGTATTATTTTTAAAAATGTTAACAATAACATATTAGATTTCCTTTCAATACATTATAGTTCTTATAAGAATAATTAAATTACATAAAAATATAAATAATTTAAAAAATAATTATCTTCAATATTATATATTAAACTATACAATATGATAGATTTTATAAATATTATTAATTGATAAATATTAAAAATATAATAGAGATAAAAACAATTATTTAATAAGAAAGAGAGAAAGTTATGGATTGATTAGTGTAAAAGAAAGAGAAAAATAACAATAGAGATATATGAGAGATCATTTAATAAATCAGAAGAGAAAATAGAAACATAAAAGTGATAGAGAAAAAATAAAAAAGTTAAAGAAATACAAATGAGAAATTAATGAAGGATAAATGAGAGAGAAATTGAAGAAAAACATTCGAATATAGAGAATGAAGAGACAAAAAAGAATAATTATAGGAGAGAGAAAGAAGTGAGAGATCATGAGAGAATTAATATAAAGAGAAAAAATGAGAGTAATAACATAAAAAAGGATAAATCTTAATAATAAACTTATAATATTTATAAAATATAATAAAATTTTAAAAAAAAGTTTATTAAAATTTAATAATAAGAAAATATAAATATTATTTTATTTTTATTATTATTTAAGAATATTTAAAATTATTTTTAAAAAATTTTTGAATATTAATTTAATATTCTTTTGAAGCCTCATATTTTATAAAATAATATTTTTATATTTCAAAAAGTAAATACATCGCATATGCATGTTATTATAAACAAAAATTATTTCTAATTTACTATAATCAAGATAATTTATTTTGTTTAATTTTTATCTAAATTGAATATATTAGTTTATTATATGAAATGATGTGCTATAATTATTAGTATTCAAATTTAATATTAATTTCATAAATTTTTTTTTTAAATAATTAATTATAATAATCGAAATCATGAACTATCATTTATATTGTTATTTTTATATAATAATTTTGCAAAAATTAATATTTTTTACTAAAAAAGAATATTTTGAAAATAATATGTGCAACGCTAGGACATCTAAGGAGGTCACCCAATACAATAATACTCTAGCCGAAGCATGCTTAACATTCGAGTTCTAACGAAATCCCATGATAAAAAGCCTATGTGGTCGAAAATTCATAGAAAAGAGAAAATAGTGTGGTGTGATTACTTTTTTAAAGGTAAAGTACGATTTCTAAAATATTTTAAATTTTGAGGCTTAAGCACTTTTAAATAAAATTTATGTTTGTTATATATGTCATAATATATTATAACATAATTATTTTATTTAAATTAAATTAATTATTTAAAAAAATAAGTTAGTTCTAATTAAAATTTTCTTCCATTATTTTACATTTCTTATAAATTAAAAATTAAATAAGTAATAAATATTTATAAAATATATTAATAATTATATATATATATATTATATATTAAACTATACAACATTAGAAATTTCTTAAACATTATTAATAACGGACTAAAAAAGAAAAAAGAGCAAGTAATTATTATTCTATAAGAGAAAAGGTAATGAATTGATAATAATAAAATAAAGAGTAAAATAATAATAGAGAGAGGTAAGAGAAGATTTATTGAAAAAGAACATTAAAAATATATAAAGGATAAAGAAATCAGTAAAAGTGAGGGAAATGAGGATGTACGGAAGAATAAAAGAGTGAGAGACACTAAGAATAATATAAGGAGATAGAGAATAAAAACACAAATAAATAGGTAATAACAAGAGAAACAAAAGTGAGAGAATGTTTTATTATTATTAATTGATAAACATAAAAAGATAATAGAGACGAAAATAATTTTTTCAAGAGAGAGAGATAAAAAGTTATCAATTCAAAAAAAGTAAAATAAGTAGAAAAATTATAATAGATATAGTTGAAAGATTATTTAATAAATACGAAGACAAAAATAAGTACTTAAAAGAGATAGACATAAAAATAAAAAAATGAAAGGAAGAAATATGAGAAATTAATGTAGGATAAAGGACAGAAAGAGAGGCAAAGAAGAATATTTTGATATACAAAATATATATAATATTATAAACATAAATTAAATGTAATTTATTATGATTTTCAAAAGTTATTTTTCCTCAATATTTAAATATATTAAAGTTATTATTTTGTTGTATCACATGATGTGTCGCACTTATTATTGCACGAAATTATCAAAAATATTATAAATTTTGTTATTAAAAATAAATTAAAAAAATTATATTTAAAATCTATAGTTTATAATCATTTAGTTTTTCATAATAAAATTTTTTTTTAAAATTAATTATTATTAATTAGAAAAATGAATGCTATGAAAAAATATATGCAACAACACTCTCAACAGTCACTCATCCCAAAAAAACTCTCATCCAAGCAGGCATAACATTAAAGTACTAATGAGATCTAGTGTTATAACACTAATGGGATCACAAAGGTATAAAAAAAGAATCACATTTCAAGGATTATTGCCTTGAAAATAGTGAATCATAATGTATTATAGTAAAAAAATTATTTATATAAATTAAAAAAATTACTTAAACTATAACATTTTATTACATATATATTAATAAATATGATTTGCTTTTGTTATGTTGCTATTCTTAACATTAAAAATTTAATTTATATAAAAATAATAAAATAAAATTCATTTTTTCACATATATTTTATTTTGAAATATGAAATATTAATAATTTTTTAGATTTTTTTAATTAATTTTATTTAAAAAAAAGATAACAGAGATTGACATAACTATTTTAAAACAGAGAGGAAAAATAAACAATTGATAAGACCAAGACAAAGAGAAAAATAACAAAATAGAGAGATGTGAAATAAATTGATGAAGAAAAAAAGAAAAAAGAGAACATAAATGAGATATAGTTAATAAATAAATAAGTGAAAAAGAAAAAATTAAAAAAATAAAGATGGATGGAGGAGGTAGAAAGAGAAGCTAAGAAAGATATATAGACATAAAGAATAAAGTGACAAATAAGTGAATGATAATGATGAGAGAAGTCACCTGAAAATATGTTAAATATTAAGATAATGAGAAAATATCGATAAAAATTATTTAACAAAACTAAAATTTTAATAATAAATAATATAATTATTCTGATATTTCATCTTAATTTGGTGTAATGTAGATAATAAATATAAATAGAATTTAAGATTAATGAAATAATTTCAGTTTTTTATTTTTTAAAACTTAACAAAACTTTATTTAAAAAATAGATACAAATCATATATATACCATTATTAACTTAAATTAATTCTAATTTATTGTAATCGATTAATGTTATTTTAATGAATATGAAAAAACAAAAGTAATTAATTTATTATATCTTATGATGTGTGGTATTTATTATAATATGAATCTAACAGTAATGTTATAAAATTGTTATTAAATGTTAATTACTAAAAAGGTAATTATTAATTTTTTTGTAATTATTTAATTTTTTATTATTAATATGATATTAAAATTAATTGTCACTCATTAAGAAAAGAAATTCTATTAAATAATATATGTAATATCACAACTTCTCAAGAAGCCATCCATCCCTATGGTTCTCTTGCCTAAGAATGCCTAACTGAGGAGTTCTAATTTTGATCTAGTGCTATAATATTTACGTGGTTGCACATGTATGAAAATGAAAAATTATCATAGTTATATAATTATTATCTTGATGATAACTAATTTTTTCTAAAACAATATAAATTGTGAGGCATTTGTACCTTTTGAAAAATATTATGTCTATCATATATGTGTTAATTGATTATAATATAAATATTTTATTTATGTAAAAATAAATAAAAATAAATTACAAAAAGTATTATTTTTAAAAATGTTAACAATAACATATTAGATTTCCTTTCAATACATTATAGTTCTTATAAGAATAATTAAATTACATAAAAATATAAATAATTTAAAAAATAATTATCTTCAATATTATATATTAAACTATACTATATGATAGATTTTATAAATATTATTAATTGATAAATATTAAAAATATAATAGAGATAAAAACAATTATTTAATAAGAAAGAGAGAAAGTTATGGATTGATTAGTGTAAAAGAAAGAGAAAAATAACAATAGAGATATATGAGAGATCATTTAATAAATCAGAAGAGAAAATAGAAACATAAAAGTGATAGAGAAAAAATAAAAAAGTTAAAGAAATACAAATGAGAAATTAATGAAGGATAAATGAGAGAGAAATTGAAGAAAAACATTCGAATATAGAGAATGAAGAGACAAAAAAGAATAATTATAGGAGAGAGAAAGAAGTGAGAGATCATGAGAGAATTAATATAAAGAGAAAAAATGAGAGTAATAACATAAAAAAGGATAAATCTTAATAATAAACTTATAATATTTATAAAATATAATAAAATTTTAAAAAAAAGTTTATTAAAATTTAATAATAAGAAAATATAAATATTATTTTATTTTTATTATTATTTAAGAATATTTAAAATTATTTTTAAAAAATTTTTCAATATTAATTTAATATTCTTTTGAAGCCTCATATTTTATAAAATAATATTTTTATATTTCAAAAATTAAATACATCGCATATGCATGTTATTATAAACAAAAATTATTTCTAATTTACTATAATCAAGATAAGTTATTTTGTTTAATGTTTATCTAAATTGAATATATTAGTTTATTATATGAAATGATGTGCTATAATTATTAGTATTCAAATTTAATATTAATTTCATAAATTTTTTTTTTAAATAATTAATTATAATAATCGAAATCATGAACTATCATTTATATTGTTATTTTTATATAATAATTTTGCAAAAATTAATATTTTTTACTAAAAAAGAATATTTTGAAAAAAATATGTGCAACGCTAGGACATCTAAGGAGGTCACCCAATACAATAATACTCTAGTCGCAGCATGCTTAACTTTCGAGTTCTAACGAAATCCCATGATAAAAAGCCTATGTGGTCGAAAATTCATAGAAAAGAGAAAATAGTGTGGTGTGATTACTTTTTTAAAGGTAAAGTACGATTTCTAAAATATTTTAAATTTTGAGGCTTAAGCACTTTTAAATAAAATTTATGTTTGTTATATATGTCATAATATATTATAACATAATTATTTTATTTAAATGAAATTAATTATTTAAAAAAATAAGTTAGTTCTAATTAAAATTTTCTTCCATTATTTTACATTTCTTATAAATTAAAAATTAAATAAGTAATAAATATTTATAAAATATATTAATAATTATGTATATATATATATTACATATTAAACTATACAACATTAGAAATTTCTTAAACATTATTAATAACGGACTAAAAAAGAAAAAAGAGCAAGTAATTATTATTCTATAAGAGAAAAGGTAATGAATTGATAATAATAAAATAAAGAGTAAAATAATAATAGAGAGAGGTAAGAGAAGATTTATTGAAAAAGAACATTAAAAATATATAAAGGATAAAGAAATCAGTAAAAGTGAGGGAAATGAGGATGTACGGAAGAATAAAAGAGTGAGAGACACTAAGAATAATATAAGGAGATAGAGAATAAAAACACAAATAAATAAGTAATAACAAGAGAAACAAAAGTGAGAGAATGTTTTATTATTATTAATTGATAAACATAAAAAGATAATAGAGACGAAAATAATTTTTTCAAGAGAGAGAGATAAAAAGTTATCAATTCAAAAAAAGTAAAATAAGTAGAAAAATTATAATAGATATAGTTGAAAGATTATTTAATAAATACGAAGACAAAAATAAGTACTTAAAAGAGATAGACATAAAAATAAAAAAATGAAAGGAAGAAAAATGAGAAATTAATGTAGGATAAAGGACAGAAAGAGAGGCAAAGAAGAATATTTTGATATACAACATATATATAATATTATAAACATAAATTAAATGTAATTTATTATGATTTTCAAAAGTTATTTTTCCTCAATATTTAAATATATTAAAGTTATTATTTTGTTATATCACATGATGTGTCGCACTAATTATTGCACGAAATTATCAAAAATATTATAAATTTTGTTATTAAAAATAAATTACAAAAATTATATTTAAAATCTATAATTTATAATCATTTAGTTTTTCATAATAAAATTTTTTTTTAAAATTAATTATTATTAATTAGAAAAATTAATGCTATGAAAAAATATATGCAACAACACTCTCAACAGTCACTCATCCCAAAAAAACTCTCATCCAAGCAGGCATAACATTAAAGTACTAATGAGATCTAGTGTTATAACACTAATGGGATCACAAAGGTATAAAAAAAGAATCATATTTCAAGGATTATTGCCTTGAAAATAGTGAATCATAATGTATTATAGAAAAAAAATTATTTATTTATATAAATTAAAAAAATTACTTAAACTATAACTTTTTATTACATATATATTAATAAATATGATTTTCTTTTGTTATGTTGTTATTCTTATCATTAAAAATTTAATTTATATAAAAATAATAAAATAAAATCTATTTTTTCACATATATTATATTTTGAAATATGAAATATTAATAATTTTTTAGATTTTTTTAATTAATTTTATTTAAAAAAAAGATAACAGAGATTGACATAACTATTTTAAAACAGAGAGGAAAAATAAACAATTGATAAGACCAAGACAAAGAGAAAAATAACAATATAGAGAGATGTGAAATAAATTGATGAAGAAAAAAAGAAAAAAGAGAACATAAATGAGATATAGTTAATAAATAAATAAGTGAAAAAGAAAAAATTAAAAAAATAAAGATAGATGGAGGAGGTAGAAAGAGAAGCTAAGAAAGATATATAGACATAAAAAATAAAGAGACAAATAAGTGAATGATAATGATGAGAGAAGTCACCTGAAAATATGTTAAATATTAAGATAATGAGAAAATATCGATAAAAATTATTTAACAAAACTAAAATTTTAATAATAAATAATATAATTATTCTGATATTTCATCTTAATTTGGTGTAATGTAGATAATAAATATAAATAGAATTTAAGATTAATGAAATAATTTCAGTTTTTTATTTTTTAAAACTTAACAAAACTTTATTTAAAAAATAGATACAAATCATATATATACCATTATTAAATTAAATTAATTCTAATTTATTGTAATCGATTAATGTTATTTTAATGAATATGAAAAAACAAAAGTAATTAATTTATTATATCTTATGATGTGTGGTATTTATTATAATATGAATCTAACAGTAATGTTATAAAATTGTTATTAAATGTTAATTACTAAAAAGGTATTTATTAATTTTTTTGTAATTATTTAATTTTTTATTATTAATATGATATTAAAATTAATTGTCACTCATTAAGAAAAGAAATTCTATTAAAAAATATATGTAATATCACAACTTCTCAAGAAGCCATCCATCCCTATGGTTCTCTTGCCTAAGAATGCCTAACTGAGGAGTTCTAATTTTGATCTAGTGCTATAATATTTACGTGGTTGCACATGTATGAAAATGAAAAATTATCATAGTTGTATAATTATTATCTTGATGATAACTAATTATTTCTAAAACAATATAAATTGTGAGGCATTTGTACCTTTTGAAAAATATTATGTCTATCATATATGTGTTAATTGATTATAATATAAATATTTTATTTATGTAAAAATAAATAAAAATAAATTACAAAAAGTATTATTTTTAAAAATGTTAACAATAACATATTAGATTTCCTTTCAATACATTATAGTTCTTATAAGAATAATTAAATTACATAAAAATATAAATAATTTAAAAAATAATTATCTTCAATATTATATATTAAACTATACAATATGATAGATTTTATAAATATTATTAATTGATAAATATTAAAAATATAATAGAGATAAAAACAATTATTTAATAAGAAAGAGAGAAAGTTATGGATTGATTAGTGTAAAAGAAAGAGAAAAATAGCAATAGAGATATATGAGAAATCATTTAATAAATCAGAAGAGAAAATAGAAACATAAAAGTGATAGAGAAAAAATAAAAAAAGTTAAAGAAATACAAATGAGAAATTAATGAAGGATAAATGAGAGAGAAATTGAAGAAAAACATTCGGATATAGAGAATGAAGAGACAAAAAAGAATAATTGTAGGAGAGAAAAAGAAGTGAGAGATCATGAGAGAATTAATATAAAGAGAAAAAATGAGAGTAATAACATAAAAAAGGATAAATCTTAATAATAAACTTATAATATTTATAAAATATAATAAAATTTTAAAAAAAAGTTTACTAAAATTTAATAATAACAAAATATAAATATTATTTTATTTTTATTATTATTTAAGAATATTTAAACTTATTTTTAAAAATTTTTTGAATATTAATTTAATATTATTTTTAAGCCTTATATTTTATAAAATAATATTTTATATTTCAAAAATTAAATACATCGCATATCCATGTTATTATAAACAAAAATTATTTCTAATTTACTATAATCAAGATAAGTTATTTTGTTTAATGTTTATCTAAATTGAATATATTAGTTTATTATATGAAATGATGTGCTATAATTATTAGTATTAAATTTTAATATTAATTTCATAAATTTATTTTTTAAATAATTAATTATAATAATTGAAATCATGAAATATCATTTATATTGTTATTTTTATATAATAATTTTGCAAAAATTAATATTTTTTACTAAAAAAGAATATTTTGAAAAGAATATGTGCAACGCTAGGACATCTAAGGAGGTCACCCAATACAATAATACTCTAGCCGAAGCATGCTTAACATTCGAGTTCTAACGAAATCCCATGATAAAAAGCCTATGTTGTCGAAAATTCATAGAAAAGAGAAAATAGTGTGGTGTGATTACGTTTTTAAAGGTAAAGTACGATTTCTAAAATATTTTAAATTTTGAGGCTTAAGCACTTTTAAATAAAATTTATGTTTGTTATATATGTCATAATATATTATAACATAATTATTTTATTTAAATTAAATTAATTATTTAAAAAAATAAGTTAGTTCTAATTAAAATTTTCTTCCATTATTTTACATTTCTTATAAATTAAAAATTAAATAAGTAATAAATATTTATAAAATATATTAATAATTATGTATATATATATTATATATTAAACTATACAACATTAGAAATTTCTTTAACATTATTAATAACGGACTAAAAAAGAAAAAAGAGCAAGTAATTATTATTCTATAAGAGAAAAGGTAATGACTTGATAATAATAAAATAAAGAGTAAAATAATAATAGAGAGAGGTAAGAGAAGATTTATTGAAAAAGAACATTAAAAATATATAAAGGATAAAGAAATCAGTAAAAGTGAGGGAAATGAGGATGTACGGAAGAATAAAAGAGTGAGAGACACTAAGAATAATATAAGGAGATAGAGAATAAAAACACAAATAAATAGGTAATAACAAGAGAAACAAAAGTGAGAGAATGTTTTATTATTATTAATTGATAAACATAAAAAGATAATAGAGACGAAAATAATTTTTTCAAGAGAGAGAGATAAAAAGTTATCAATTCAAAAAAAGTAAAATAAGTAGAAAAATTATAATAGATATAGTTGCAAGATTATTTAATAAATACGAAGACAAAAATAAGTACTTAAAAGAGATAGACATAAAAATAAAAAAATGAAAGGAAGAAAAATGAGAAATTAATGTAGGATAAAGGACAGAAAGAGAGGCAAAGAAGAATATTTTGATATACAACATATATATAATATTATAAACATAAATTAAATGTAATTTCTTATGATTTTCAAAAGTTATTTTTCCTCAATATTTAAATATATTAAAGTTATTATTTTGTTATATCACATGATGTGTCGCACTTATTATTGCAGGAAATTATCAAAAATATTATAAATTTTTTTATTAAAAATTAATTACAAAAATTATATTTAAAATCTATAATTTATAATCATTTAGTTTTTCATAATAATTTTTTTTTTAAAATAAATTATTATTAATTAGAAAAATTAATGCTATGAAAAAATATATGCAACAACACTCTCAACAGTCACTCATCCCAAAAAAACTCTCATCCAAGTAGGCATAACATTAAAGTACTAATGAGATCTAGTGTTATAACACTAATGGGATCACAAAGGTATAAAAAAAGAATCATATTTCAAGGATTATTGCCTTGAAAATAGTGAATCATAATGTATTATAGTAAAAAAATTATTTATATAAATTAAAAAAATTACTTAAACTATAACTTTTTATTACATATATATTAATAAATATGATTTTCTTTTGTTATGTTGCTATTCTTATCATTAAAAATTTAATTTATATAAAAATAATAAAATAAAATTTATTTTTTCACATATATTATATTTTGAAATATGAAATATTAATAATTTTTTAGATTTTTTTAATTAATTTTATTTAAAAAAAAGATAACTGAGATTGACATAACTATTTTAAAACAGAGAGGAAAAATAAACAATTGATAAGACCAAGACAAAGAGAAAAATAACAATATAGAGAGATGTGAAATAAATTGATGAAGAAAAAAAGAAAAAAGAGAACATAAATGAGATATAGTTAATAAATAAATAAGTGAAAAAGAAAAAATTAAAAAAATAAAGATGGATGGAGGAGGTAGAAAGAGAAGCTAAAAAAGATATATAGACATAAAGAATAAAGAGACAAATAAGTGAATGATAATGATGAGAGAAGTCACCTGAAAATATGTTAAATATTAAGATAATGAGAAAATATCGATAAAAATTATTTAACAAAACTAAAATTTTAATAATAAATAATATAATTATTCTGATATTTCATCTTAATTTGGTGTAATGTAGATAATAAATATAAATAGAATTTAAGATTAATGAAATAATTTCAGTTTTTTATTTTTTAAAACTTAACAAAACTTTATTTAAAAAATAGATACAAATCATATATATACCATTATTAACTTAAATTAATTCTAATTTATTGTAATCGATTAATGTTATTTTAATGAATATGAAAAAACAAAAGTAATTAATTTATTATATCTTATGATGTGTGGTATTTATTATTATATGAATCTAACAGTAATGTTATAAAATTGTTATTAAATGTTAATTACTAAAAAGGTAATTATAAATTTTTTTGTAATTATTTAATTTTTTATTATTAATATGATATTAAATTTAATTGTCACTCATTAAGAAAAGAAATTCTATTAAAAAATATATGTAATATCACAACTTCTCAAGAAGCCATCCATCCCTATGGTTCTCTTGCCTAAGAATGCCTAACTGAGGAGTTCTAATTTTGATCTAGTGCTATAATATTTACGTGGTTGCACATGTATGAAAATGAAAAATTATCATAGTTGTATAATTATTATCTTGATGATAACTAATTATTTCTAAAACAATATAAATTGTGAGGCATTTGTACCTTTTGAAAAATATTATGTCTATCATATATGTGTTAATTGATTATAATATAAATATTTTATTTATGTAAAAATAAATAAAAATAAATTACAAAAAGTATTATTTTTAAAAATGTTAACAATAACATATTAGATTTCCTTTCAATACATTATTGTTCTTATAAGAATAATTAAATTACATAAAAATATAAATAATTTAAAAAATAATTATCTTCAATATTATATTTTAAACTATACAATATCATAGATTTTATAAATATTATTAATTGATAAATATTAAAAATATAATAGAGATAAAAACAATTATTTAATAAGAAAGAGAGAAAGTTATGGATTGATTAGTGTAAAAGAAAGAGAAAAATAACAATAGAGATATATGAGAGATCATTTAATAAAAAAGAAGAGAAAATAGAAACATAAAAGTGATAGAGAAAAAATAAAAAAGTTAAAGAAATACAAATGAGAAATTAATGAAGGATAAATGAGAGAGAAATTGAAGAAAAACATTCGAATATAGAGAATGAAGAGACAAAAAAGAATAATTATAGGAGAGAGAAAGAAGTGAGAGATCATGAGAGAATTAATATAAAGAGAAAAAATGAGAGTAATAACATAAAAAAGGATAAATCTTAATAATAAACTTATAATATTTATAAAATATAATAAAATTTTAAAAAAAATGTTACTAAAATTTAATAATAAGAAAATATAAATATTATTTTATTTTTATTATTATTTAACTATATTTAAAATTATTTTTAAAAAATATTTGAATATTAATTTAATATTATTTTGAAGCCACATATTTTATAAAATAATATTTTTATATTTCAAAAATTAAATACATCGCATGTGCATGTTATTATAAACAAAAATTATTTCTAATTTACTATAATCAAGATAAGTTATTTTGTTTAATGTTTATCTAAATTGAATATATTAGTTTATTATATGAAATGATGTGCTATAATTATTAGTATTCAAATTTAATATTAATTTCATAAATTTATTTTTTAAATAATTAATTATAATAATCGAAATCATGAACTATCATTTATATTGTTAATTTTATTTAAAAATTTTGCAAAAATTAATATTTTTTACTAAAAAAGAATATTTTGAAAAAAATATGTGCAACGCTAGGACATCTAAGGAGGTCACCCAATACAATAATACTCTAGTCGCAGCATGCTTAACTTTCGAGTTCTAACGAAATCCCATGATAAAAAGCCTATGTGGTCGAAAATTCATAGAAAACAGAAAATAGTGTGGTGTGATTACTTTTTTAAAGGTAAAGTACGATTTCTAAAATATTTTAAATTTTGAGGCTTAAGCACTTTTAAATAAAATTTATGTTTGTTATATATGTCATAATATATTATAACATAATTATTTTATTTAAATGAAATTAATTATTTAAAAAAATAAGTTAGTTCTAATTAAAATTTTCTTCCATTATTTTACATTTCTTATAAATTAAAAATTAAATAAGTAATAAATATTTATAAAATATATTAATAATTATGTATATATATATATTACATATTAAACTATACAACATTAGAAATTTCTTAAACATTATTAATAACGGACTAAAAAAGAAAAAAGAGCAAGTAATTATTATTCTATAAGAGAAAAAGTAATGAATTGATAATAATAAAATAAAGAGTAAAATAATAATAGAGAGAGGTAAGAGAAGATTTATTGAAAAAGAACATTAAAAATATATAAAGGATAAAGAAATCAGTAAAAGTGAGGGAAATGAGGATGTACGGAAGAATAAAAGAGTGAGAGACACTAAGAATAATATAAGGAGATAGAGAATAAAAACACAAATAAATAAGTAATAACAAGAGAAACAAAAGTGAGAGAATGTTTTATTATTATTAATTGATAAACATAAAAAGATAATAGAGACGAAAATAATTTTTTCAAGAGAGAGAGATAAAAAGTTATCAATTCAAAAAAAGTAAAATAAGTAGAAAAATTATAATAGATATAGTTGAAAGATTATTTAATAAATACGAAGACAAAAATAAGTACTTAAAAGAGATAGACATAAAAATAAAAAAATGAAAGGAAGAAAAATGAGAAATTAATGTAGGATAAAGGATAGAAAGAGAGGCAAAGAAGAATATTTTGATATACAACATATATATAATATTATAAACATAAATTAAATGTAATTTATTATGATTTTCAAAAGTTATTTTTCCTCAATATTTAAATATATTAAAGTTATTATTTTGTTATATCACATGATGTGTCGCACTTATTATTGCAGGAAATTATCAAAAATATTATAAATTTTGTTTTTAAAAATAAATTACAAAAATTATATTTAAAATCTATAATTTATAATCATTTAGTTTTTCATAATAAATTTTTTTTTTAAAATTAATTATTATTAATTAGAAAAATGAATGCTATGAAAAAATATATGCAACAACACTCTCAACAGTCACTCATCCCAAAAAAACTCTCATCCAAGCAGGCATAACATTAAAGTACTAATGAGATCTAGTGTTATAACACTAATGGGATCACAAAGGTATAAAAAAAGAATCACATTTCAAGGATTATTGCCTTGAAAATAGTGAATCATAATGTATTATAGTAAAAAAATTATTTATATAAATTAAAAAAATTACTTAAACTATAACATTTTATTACATATATATTAATAAATATGATTTTCTTTTGTTATGTTGCTATTCTTATCATTAAAAATTTAATTTATATAAAAATAATAAAATAAAATTTATTTTTTCACATATATTATATTTTGAAATATGAAATATTAATAATTTTTTAGATTTTTTTAATTAATTTTATTTTAAAAAAAGATAACAGAGATTGACATAACTATTTTAAAACAGAGAGGAAAAATAAACAATTGATAAGACCAAGACAAAGAGAAAAATAACAATACAGAGAGATGTGAAATAAATTGATGAAGAAAAAAAGAAAAAAGAGAACATAAATGAGATATAGTTAATAAATAAATAAGTGAAAAAGAAAAAATTAAAAAAATAAAGATGGATGGAGGAGGTAGAAAGAGAAGCTAAGAAAGATATATAGACATAAAGAATAAAGAGACAAATAAGTGAATGATAATGATGAGAGAAGTCACCTGAAAATATGTTAAATATTAAGATAATGAGAAAATATCGATAAAAATTATTTAACAAAACTAAAATTTTAATAATAAATAATATAATTATTCTGATATTTCATCTTAATTTGGGGTAATGTAGATAATAAATATAAATAGAATTTAAGATTAATGAAATAATTTAAGTTTTTTATTTTTTAAAACTTAACAAAAATTTATTTAAAAAATAGATACAAATCATATATATACCATTATTAACTTAAATTAATTCTAATTTATTGTAATCGATTAATGTTATTTTAATGAATATGAAAAAACAAAAGTAATTAATTTATTATATCTTATGATGTGTGGTATTTATTATTATATGAATCTAACAGTAATGTTATAAAATTGTTATTAAATGTTAATTACTAAAAAGGAAATTATAAAATTTTTTTGTAATTATTTAATTTTTTATTATTAATATGATATTAAAATTAATTGTCACTCTTTAAGAAAAGAAATTCTATTAAAAAATATATGTAATATCACAACTTCTCAAGAAGCCATCCATCCCTATGGTTCTCTTGCCTAAGAATGCCTAACTGAGGAGTTCTAATTTTGATCTAGTGCTATAATATTTACGTGGTTGCACATGTATGAAAATGAAAAATTATCATAGTTGTATAATTATTATCTTGATGATAACTAATTATTTCTAAAACAATATAAATTGTGAGGCATTTGTACCTTTTGAAAAATATTATGTCTATCATATATGTGTTAATTGATTATAATATAAATATTTAATTTATGTAAAAATAAATAAAAATAAATTACAAAAAGTATTATTTTTAAAAATGTTAACAATAACATATTAGATTTCCTTTCAATACATTATAGTTCTTATAAGAATAATTAAATTACATAAAAATATAAATAATTTAAAAAATAATTATCTTCAATATTATATATTAAACTATACAATATGATAGATTTTATAAATATTATTAATTGATAAATATTAAAAATATAATAGAGATAAAAACAATTATTTAATAAGAAAGAGAGAAAGTTATGTATTGATTAGTGTAAAAGAAAGAGAAAAATAACAATAGAGATATATGAGAGATCATTTAATAAATAAGAAGAGAAAATAGAAACATAAAAGTGATAGAGAAAAAATAAAAAAGTTAAAGAAATACAAATGAGAAATTAATGAAGGATAAATGAGAGAGAAATTGAAGAAAAACATTCGGATATAGAGAATGAAGAGACAAAAATGAATAATTATAGGAGAGAGAAAGAAGTGAGAGATCATGAGAGAATTAATATAAAGAGAAAAAATGAGTGTAATAACATAAAAAAGGATAAATCTTAATAATAAACTTATAATATTTATAAAATATAATAAAATTTTAAAAAAAAAGTTTACTAAAATTTAATAATAACAAAATATAAATATTATTTTATTTTTATTATTATTTAAGAATATTTAAAATTATTTTTAAAAAATTTTTCAATATTAATTTAATATTATTTTGAAGCCTCATATTGTATAAAATAATATTTTTATATTTCAAAAATTAAATACATCGCATATGCATGTTATTATAAACAAAAATTATTTCTAATTTACTATAATCAAGATAAGTTATTTTGTTTAATGTTTATCTAAATTGAATATATTAGTTTATTATATGAAATGATGTGCTATAATTATTAGTATTCAAATTTAATATTAACTTCATAAATTTATTTTTAAATAATTAATTATAATAATCGAAATCATGAACTATCATTTATATTGTTATTTTTATATAATAATTTTGCAAAAATTAATATTTTTTACTAAAAAAGAATATTTTGAAAAAAATATGTGCAACGCTAGGACATCTAAGGAGGTCACCCAATACAATAATACCCTAGCCGAAGCATGCTTAACTTTCGAATTCTAACGAAATCCCATGATAAAAAGCCTATGTGCTCGAAAATTCATAGAAAAGAGAAAATAGTGTGGTGTGATTACTTTTTTAAAGGTAAAGTACGATTTCTAAAATATTTTAAATTTTGAGGCTTAAGCACTTTTAAATAAAATTTATGTTTGTTATATATGTCATAATATATTATAACATAATTATTTTATTTAAATTAAATTAATTATTTAAAAAAATAAGTTAGTTCTAATTAAAATTTTCTTCCATTATTTTACATTTCTTATAAATTAAAAAATTAAATAAGTAATAAATATTTATAAAATATATTAATAATTATTTATATATATATTACATATTAAACTATACAACATTAGAAATTTCTTAAACATTATTAATAACGGACTAAAAAAGAAAAAAGAGCAAGTAATTATTATTCTATAAGAGAAAAGGTAATGAATTGATAATAATAAAATAAAGAGTAAAATAATAATAGAGAGAGTTAAGAGAAGATTTATTGAAAAAGAACATTAAAAATATATAAAGGATAAAGAAATCAGTAAAAGTGAGGGAAATGAGGATGTGCGGAAGAATAAAAGAGTGAGAGACACTAAGAATAATATAAGGAGATAGAGAATAAAAACACAAATAAATAGGTAATAACAAGAGAAATAAAAGTGAGAGAATTTTTATTATTATTAATTGATAAACATAAAAAAAAAATAGAGACGAAAATAATTTTTTCAAGAGAGAGAGATAAAAAGTTATCAATTCAAAAAAAGTAAAATAAGTAGAAAAATTATAATAGATATAGTTGAAAGATTATTTAATAAATACGAAGACAAAAATAAGTACTTAAAAGAGATAGACATAAAAATAAAAAAATGAAAGGAAGAAAAATGAGAATTTAATGTAGGATAAAGGACAGAAAGAGAGGCAAAGAAGAATATTTTGATATACAACATATATATAATATTATAAACATAAATTAAATGTAATTTATTATGATTTTCAAAAGTTATTTTTCCTCAATATTTAAATATCTTAAAGTTATTATTTTGTTATATCACATGATGTGTCGCACTTATTATTGCACGAAATTATCAAAAATATTATAAATTTTGTTATTAAAAATAAATTACAAAAATTATATTTAAAATCTATAATTTATATTCATTTAGTTTTTCATAATAAATTTTTTTTTTTAAATTAATTATTATTAATTAGAAAAATGAATGCTATGAAAAAATATATGCAACAACACTCTCAACAGTCACTCATCCCAAAAAAACTCTCATCCAAGCAGGCATAACATTAAAGTACTAATGAGATCTAGTGTTATAACACTAATGGGATCACAAAGGTATAAAAAAAGAATCATATTTCAAGGATTATTGCCTTGAAAATAGTGAATCATAATGTATTATAGTAAAAAAATTATTTATATAAATTAAAAAAATTACTTAAACTATAACTTTTTATTACATATATATTAATAAATATGATTTTCTTTTATTATGTTGCTATTCTCATCATTGAAAATTTAATTTATATAAAAATTATAAAATAAAATTTATTTTTTCACATATATTATATTTTGAAATATGAAATATTAATAATTTTTTAGATTTTTTTAATTTATTTTATTTTAAAAAAAGATAACAGAGATTGACATGACTATTTTAAAACAGAGAGGAAAAATAAACAATTCATAAGACCAAGACAAAGAGAAAAATAACAATATAGAGAGATGTGAAATAAATTGATGAAGAAAAAAAGAAAAAAGAGAACATAAATGAGATATAGTTAATAAATAAATAAGTGAAAAAGAAAAAATTAAAAAAATAAAGATGGATGGAGGAGGTAGAAAGAGAAGCTAAGAAAGATATATAGACATAAAGAATAAAGAGACAAATAAGTGAATGATAATGATGAGAGAAGTCACCTGAAAATATGTTAAATATTAAGATAATGAGAAAATATCGATAAAAATTATTTAACAAAACTAAAATTTTAATAATAAATAATATAATTATTCTGATATTTCATCTTAATTTGGGGTAATGTAGATAATAAATATAAATAGAATTTAAGATTAATGAAATAATTTCAGTATTTTTTTTTTTAAAACTTAACAAAACTTTATTTAAAAAATAGATACAAATCATATATATACCATTATTAACTTAAATTAACTCTAATTTATTGTAATCGATTAATGTTATTTTAATGAATATGAAAAAACAAAAGTAATTAATTTATTATATCTTATGATGTGTGGTATTTATTATTATATGAATCTAACAGTAATGTTATAAAATTGTTATTAAATGTTAATTACTAAAAAGGTAATTATAAATTTTTTTGTAATTATTTAATTTTTTATTATTAATATGATATTAAAATTAATTGTCACTGATTAAGAAAAGAAATTCTATTAAAAAATATATGTAATATCACAACTTCTCAAGAAGCCATCCATCCCTATGGTTCTCTTGCCTAAGAATGCCTAACTGAGGAGTTCTAATTTTGATCTAGTGCTATAATATTTACGTGGTTGCACATGTATGAAAATGAAAAATTATCATAGTTGTATAATTATTATCTTGATGATAAGTAATTATTTCTAAAACAATATAAATTGTGAGGCATTTGTACCTTTTGAAAAATATTATGTCTATCATATATGTGTTAATTGATTATAATATAAATATTTTATTTATGTAAAAATAAAAAAAAATAAATTACAAAAAGTATTATTTTTAAAAATGTTAACAATAACATATTAGATTTCCTTTCAATACATTATAGTTCTTATAAGAATAATTAAATTACATAAAAATATAAATAATTTAAAAAATAATTATCTTCAATATTATATATTAAACTATACAATATCATAGATTTTATAAATATTATTAATTGATAAATATTAAAAATATAATACAGATAAAAATAATTATTTAATAAGAAAGAGAGAAAGTTATGGATTGATTAGTGTAAAAGAAAGAGAAAAATAACAATAGAGATATATGAGAGATCATTTAATAAATAAGAAGAGAAAATAGAAACATAAAAGTGATAGATAAAAAATAAAAAAGTTAAAGAAATACAAATGAGAAATTAATGAAGGATAAATGAGAGAGAAATTGAAGAAAAACATTCGGATATAGAGAATGAAGAGACAAAAAAGAATAATTATAGGAGAGAGAAAGAAGTGAGAGATCATGAGAGAATTAATATAAAGAGAACAAATGAGAGTAATAACATAAAAAAGGATAAATCTTAATAATAAACTTATAATATTTATAAAATATAATAAAATTTTAAAAAAAAGTTTACTAAAATTTAATAATAAGAAAATATAAATATTATTTTATTTTTATTATTATTTAAGAATATTTAAAATTATTTTTAAAAAATATTTGAATATAAATTTAATATTATTTTGAAGCCTTATATTTTATAAAATAATATTTTTATATTTCAAAAATTAAATACATCGCATATGCATGTTATTATAAACAAAAATTATTTCTAATTTACTATAATCAAGATAAGTTATTTTGTTTAATGTTTATCTAAATTGAATATATTAGTTTATTATATGAAATGATGTGCTATAATTATTAGTATTCAAATTTAATATTAATTTCATAAATTTATTTTTTAAATAATTAATTATAATAATCGAAATCATGAACTATCATTTATATTGTTATTTTTATATAATAATTTTGCAAAAATTAATATTTTTTACTAAAAAAGAATATTTTGAAAAAAATATGTGCAACGCTAGGACATCTAAGGAGGTCACCCAATACAATAATACCCTAGCCGAAGCATGCTTAACTTTTGAGTTCTAACGAAATCCCATGATAAAAAGCCTATGTGGTCGAAAATTCATAGAAAAGAGAAAATAGTGTGGTGTGATTACTTTTTTAAAGGTAAAGTACAATTTCTAAAATATTTTAAATTTTGAGGCTTAAGCACTTTTAAATAAAATTTATGTTTGTTATATATGTCATAATATATTATAACATAATTATTTTATTTAAATTAAATTAATTATTTAAAAAAATAAGTTAGTTCTAATTAAAATTTTCTTCCATTATTTTACATTTCTTATAAATTAAAAATTAAATAAGTAATAAATATTTATAAAATATATTAATAATTATGTATATATATATTATATATTAAACTATACAACATTAGAAATTTCTTAAACATTATTAATAACGGACTAAAAAAGAAAAAAAGAGCAAGTAATTATTATTCTATAAGAGAAAAGGTAATGAATTGATAATAATAAAATAAAGAGTAAAATAATAATAGAGAGAGGTAAGAGAAGATTTATTGAAAAAGAACATTAAAAATATATAAAGGATAAAGAAATCAGTAAAAATGAGGGAAATGAGGATGTACGAAAGAATAAAAGAGTGAGAGACACTAAGAATAATATAAGGAGATAGAGAATAAAAACACAAATAAATAGGTAATAATAAGAGAAACAAAAGTGAGAGAATGTTTTAAAACGAAATAAATAAAAAAAATAATTTAATAAAAATACACAACAAAAAACTAACGCGTTGCGTACATAATTAAATGCAGAAATTCCAATTTCTTCAAGAGAAATTGATTATGTTTGTGGAAATTCCAATTTCTTATATAGGTTTAGTTTGCCTTGTTTGATTTTGTGATTAACGTAAGCTCGTTTTATAAACCTAACCACCAAAAAATAAATTATTTACATTTTTTTTATTATTGCTATTTTTTTATTTACACCACTTTTAAGAAACTTAATAAGTTTTTAAAATTAAAGTAAAATTTATAAAAATCACTTTTAAATAGTTTTTAAACTTTATTACAAATTATAATCAATATTTTATTTAAATTTTTTGTAATAGATCAAAATGTTATTCATAATAATTCACCCCCTTCTTACTGAATCTTATTTCAAATATTTTATTAAAGTTAATTGTCTTTCATGAGAAAAACGAGTGGTATGAAGAAATAGGTGTAACATGAGGACTTTTCAAGAGGTGGACCGTCGAAGTAGTACTTTAGGCCAAGCATTCTTCACTTTGAGTCTCAATGGTATCAAATATTATAATGCTGGTGTTGTAGCAAATTCATTCAAATCACAAAAAATCATATTTGTTTGATTATTGTTTCAAAAATAATGAACGATTTAAAAAAAGTTTTAAAATTAACAAGTAAATGTGCTTCTAAAATTTCTTATATGCCTATTATATATGTTATATTATATTATAAAATTAATATTTTACTAATATAAAGTTAAAAAAATTAATAAAATATTACTCTTAATAATGGTTATATTAATAAAGATGAATTTCTTTAATTATATTATCTTTTACAAATATAAATTTTAATTACTTAATAAATATTGATAATAAAATAAATAATAATGATAAATTTTATATATTAGATTGTGCAACACAAGAAATTTCTTAACTATTGATAATTGATGTGCATGAAAAAGATAATAAATGTTGAGAAAACTATCATGTAAGAGAGAGAAAATCGTGGATCGATAAGAACAAAAGAGAGAAAAATAATAATAAAGAGGGATAAGATACAAATTAATATGGTGGAAAAGAAAAAAGAGATAGCATAGAAATGTTAGAAAAAATAAATAAAAAGTAAAACAGAGAGAAATGGGAAATTAAATAAGGATAATGGAGAGAGAGGGGCTAAAAAAAATTATGATATAGAAAATAAAGAGAAAAATAGTATAATTATACTGTGAAAGAGGAGAAAGTGACAAAATTAGAGAGAAAATGAGATAAATAGAAAAAAGTGAGAGAAACCATTTAATTAAAACTTAAACCTATAAAATTAAAAATTATATTTTTTATAATATATAATAAGGAAATAATATATACTTTTAATATTGATAAAATATGAAAAGTTTTTTATGTTAATTATATTTTAAAATATTACAAATATTTAAATTTTTGTACATATATTCAAAAAATATTTTAATTTTTTATGTTCTATATTATAATATTTTAATATATAAAAATTATACATATAGGATATATATATATATATATATATATATAAATGAAAGCTTTAATTAATTCTAAATTATTATAATTAAAAAAAAAATTTAGTTTACAATAAACTAAATTAAACTTAATATTTTTTTTATATCATATGATATCTCATGTTTATAATTATATCAAATTAACAATAACATTACAAAGTTATTTTTAAAAATAAATTACTAAAATTATATGTAAGCTATCATTTATAAAAATTTATATTTTTTTAAATTATAATGTTATGAAAATTAATTGTCATTCATTAGAAAAATAAATCATATGAAAAAAATATGAGCAATAATATGACTTTTTAAGAGAACACCCATTCTAACACTACGCTTGTCATGGCATTCTTAACTTTGGAGTTCTAATGATATTGAATGCTATAATGCTAATGTAGTTGCACATGCATAGAAAAGATAAAAAAATAGAAGTATGATTTTTTTGAAGGTATTAGATTATTTCTAAACTTTTTAAATTATTAAACATAGAATCTTTTAAAAAATATTTATTTTTTATATGTATCGTAATATATTTTATGTCAATGTTTTAATTATATGAAATAAATAAAAAATTATCTAAGTTATCATTTTTATAACATTGAAACTAATACATCAGAATGTCTTTCATTATATTACCATTCTTATATATATAAATTTAAATTATATAATAAATATAAACTAAAAAAGAGAATATAAAAGGTAAATAAAAAAATATTGGCAAATGGTAATAATATGCTATCTTTTATAATAATTTAGATTTTCAAAAAACATATTAAGAAAAATAGTCATTCATTAGAAAAAGGTAAATGAAAAAGTATTGGCAACATAATGACTTCTCAATAGGTCACCTATCCCAATACCACTTTCACTCTAGCAAGATTAACTTCAGATTCTAATGAGATTTAGTACAAAAATGCACCAGGGGTTGTGCATGGCTACGATAGATAAAAAATCCTTGTTACAATATTATTATGTTGAAGACGATGAACTATTTCTAAAATGTTTACATTTATCAAGCAGATCCACTTATCAAAAAATATTAATGTTTATTAAATATGTCATAATATAATCTAATATCAATATTTGCTTTTATATAAAATTAATTGAAATATATATTTATCATTAATTACTAATATTACGCTATCCAACATAGGTGATTTTTTAAATATTATCAATTGATAGAATGAAAAAGAGATAATTGAGATAGCGATAACTATTTTATAATGGAGAGAGAAACCCACTAAGTCATAAAAGTAAAATAAAAAAGAAAGTAATAATAGATATTAATGTGAGATGACTTATTGACAAGGAAAAGATAAGAAAAAAAAATAAAAGAGATAAAGAGAACAAGCAAAAAGTTAATCAAAACAAGAAATGAGAGATTTGAGAATGATATAGAAGTGTTGAAGGCTAAGAAAAATATATGAACATCAAGAATGAAGAGTCAAATAAAAGAATAATAACATGAGAGAGTGGGAAGTGAGAGAATGTGAGAGACATTGAGATAAAGGAAAAAAAGTAAGAAAAATATTTAAATAAAAGTGAAATCCTAATAATTAAACTATAGTATTTCTTTATTATAATAAGTAAATTAGATACAATATTTTTAATAATAAAATATGAAAAATAATAGAGATTAATTATTATTTAAGAATATTACAAGAATTCAAATATTATTTTTTTCATAACTAAAATTAGCAAATCTAACTCAATAAGAAATAAAATAATTACTGCAATATATTATCTTAATATGATAAAATATAGATAATAAACATAAATAATTTCTAATATTAATGATAAAATTTTTTATTTCTAAAAAGTTTTAAAATAACACAATATATTTAAAAAATTCTATATTAATTTTATATATGCTATCATAAAAAAATATTAATTATGTGAATTTAATAATTAAAATTTGAAGTTTTAATTAATAATTAATTATTGGAACGATAATTATAAACTATCATTTATAATAATTTCATTTCCTCACATTAACATGATATTAAAATAAATTTTTATTCTTAAGAAAAAAAATTGGTATGAAAAACTATGTGTAACCTAGGGATTTCTCTAGTTAAACATCCTTATACTACTCTTACCCACGAATCTTAACTTTGGAGTTCTAACAAGATCCATTTTTATAATAGTAGTTTTGTAACACAAATATAATAAAAATTTTAAAATTTATCAAAATTATCAACCTTATGCACTTTTAAAAAACATTATGCTTAGGTATATGTCATAATATAATGTAACACAAATATTTTATTTATATACAATTAAGAAAAAGTTACATAAAATATTATTTTTATAGCATAGATATTAATAAAAAGCTTTTCTTTTATTACATTATCACACTTTATTAATAAAATATTTAATAAATAAACAAATACGAAAAATAAAAATTTATTTATTTTAAATATTTTATATAGAACAATGAAACACGAGAGATTTCATTAGGATTGTTAACCGAAGGGTTGAAAAAAGATAATAGAGATGTAAATCACTATTTTGTAAGAGAGAGAACGACATTGATTTATAAGCAAAAAAAACGATGAAAATAATAATAGAGAGGGAGAGAGAGATTAGACGTGATTTAATGAAGAGAAAATGTAAATATAGAACTTAAAAGAAATAGAGAAAATAAATGCATAAGTAAAAGATAAAGAAAAATGAGAAAATGAAAAAGGATAGAGGAGAGTGAGAGGCCATGAATAATATAAGAAAATATTAATGAAGACATAAATAACAGAATGATAATAAGAAAGACTAGAAAGTGAGAATTTTTGTAATATTGAGATAAAAAGCAAAAGAAAAAGAAATAATTAAATTAAAATTAGTACTTAAAAATTAACTCGTAATGCATATTAAATATAACTAGTTAAAAATATATTATATTTAATAATAAAAAATATTAAAATATTGGAGGTTTAATTTTAGTTTAGAAAATTATAAAAATATTAAAATAATAATTAGACTATAAACTTAATATTATTTTATTTTTTAAATTAATAAAAAAATGTTAACGAAATAATGAATACTATAATTATTCAAATATATTATCATTATATGATACAATATAGATTAGTAATATATATATATATTATTTAGAATTAATTATGTAATTTTAGATTTTAAATATACTATAATATAATATTACTATATCTAGAAATTTATATGCACAATGTATATATACTATTATAAACTTAAATTGATTCTAATTTTTTATAATTTGTGTATGATATTTTACTCAATATTAAACAATTTTAAAGTTATTTTTTTATTATATCATATAACGTAAAATTTTATTATTATAATAAATTGATAATAATGTTATAAAGTGATATTTATTAACTAATTACTAAAATACTAATTATAAACTATCATTCATAAAAATTTATCCTTTTAATGCTTTCATGTTATGAAAATAAATTATCATTCAATAAAACAATGCTATAAAAAATAGGTTCAGCATCAGGGCTTCCCAAGGGATCACCCATCCCAATACTACTCCCATGAAAATGGTGTTTAACATCGGAGCTCTAATGAGATCCAATGTCATAATGTTGGTGGGGTTGCACATGTAAATAAAAGAAAAAAATCATAATTATGTTATTATTATCAAAAAGATAAGAAACTATTTGTAAAATGTTCTCTGTTATCGAGTATATTGACTTTTAGAAAAAAATTATTCTTTTTATGTATGTCATAATATATTCTAATAATAATATCTTTTACATAAAATTAATAAAAAAATTATATATACTATTATTTTTTAGACTATAGACATTAATACAAAACATATTATTCCATTATGTTATCATTCTTATAAATAAAAAATTAAACTATGTAATCAATATAAGTGATAGAAAATATATTTGTCTTTTATGTTATATATCACATTCAACAATAAAAGAGATTTCATAAATATTGTTAATAGATGGGATAAAAAGAGATAATAAATGGCGATAAATATTCTATAAGGGAGAAATTCACTAATTGATAAAACCAAAGTAAGATAGCAAATAACAATAGAGGGAGATGAGAGATAATTTAATGAAGTAATAGAAGGAGAACATATAGGAGATTGAGAGAATAAATAAATAAGTAAAAGAGAAAGGAAAATAAGAAAGTAAAGAATAATGGATGAGAGAGAATGTCAAAGAAAAGTACAAAATTATAGGAAAATGAAGAGACAAATAAGAGAATGGTAATATCAGAGAGAAGAATGTGATAGAATATAAGAGACATTAAGATAAGGAGAAAAATATAGAATAGAAATAATTAAATAAAAGTTAAACATAATATTTTGTCAAATATAACAAACTAATCATTGGTAATATTTAATTATATTAAAAATAAAAAATATTTTTCATTTATTATTATTGTAGAATATCACAAAAAACAAAAAATTATTTTGATTATTAATTTATTATTAGTTCATTTAGAATTAATATTAAAAAATTTAATTAAGTAAAAAATAATATAATTATTCTTACATAATATCTTTATATGATATAACATAAATAATAAAAAACATATTTGATATTATTGATATAATTTCATATTTTTAATATTTTATTGTATAATATTACTATCTTTAAAAAAATTTTAAATTCATTACATATATACAATAAAAGACATAAATTAATTAAAATTTTTTAAAATTAATATAATTTCTTTTGCTCAATATTAAACTATATTAAAATTATTATTTTATTATATCATACGACATGTCTTATTTATTATTATATAAAATTAATAATAACATTATAAAGTTATTAATAATAATTAATTACTAAAATTGTAATTATAATCTATCAATTATAATAATTTTATTTTGCAGCATTAACATGTTATTAAAATTATTTTTTTGTTAATTAGAAATTTGAATAACACGAAAAAACATGTAAAACAAGAAGACTTCTTAATAAGTCACCAATCCCATAACTGCAATCATGCAAGCTTGCTTAAGTTTGGAGTTCTCATGAGATCGAATGCTACCATAGTGGCATGGACACATATGCATACAAATGAAAAAGAATCATAAATAGAGATGATAGAAAAGAAAAGAGAATATATAAGAGATATTGAGAATAAATAAGATTAGAGGGGAGAGAGGCTAAGAAATATATATGAAGATGGACAAGGAAGTCATAAATAGACAACAATGATGATAAGAGAGAGAAGAAAGTAAAAAAAAATATGAGAGATATAACATAACGAGAAAAAATTGAGAAAAATAATCAAATAAAAATTAAAAATTAATATATAAATTATAATATTTATTAAATATAATAAATTTAATCCTTTGTAATATTTAATAATAAAAGAATAAAAAAAATATTTTCGGTTTATTTTTAAGTAAGAATTTTTATAATATTTAAAATATTTTGATAATTAAATTAATATTATATTTATTAATAATCAAAACTAAAAACATATTAAATAAAAAATAATATAATTATTATAATAAATTATTTGTATATGATAGTATAAAAAATAATTATAAGTATTATTTAACATTAATGTTATATTTGTAGATTTCTACAAATTATATAATATTGTATTACCATATTTAAAAATTCTATAAACGTCATAAATATACAATTAAGGATATAAATTTATTCTAATTTATTATAATTTATATAAATTATATGGTTCTATATTAGAGTATATTAAATTTATTATTTTATTATATCATATAATGTGTCGTATTTATTATTATATAAACATGATAATAATTATATACAGTGTTTTTTCAATTAGTAACAAAAATGATAGCTATAAACTATCATTTAAAGTAATTTAAAATTTTAGCATTAACATGTTATTAAAATAAATCATCATTCATTAGAAAAAGAAATATAAACAAGTATTAACAACATAAGGAATTGTCATACGGGCCCCAATCCTAATACTACTATCACGCTAGCAAGCTTAAGTCATGACTTCAAATTAAATCTCATAATATAACGCTCGTGTAGTCACGTAAGAATACAATAGATAAAAAGTAGTACTTGCATGATTATTGTCTTGAAGATAATGAACTATTAGTTAAATTTTTTAAATCATCAGGCATATGCTCTTTTGAAAATCATTTATGCTTATTATTTATGGCATAATGTATTAAAATATCAATTATTTTCTTTTTATAAAATAAATAAAAATAATATATAAATTATTATTTTAATAACATAGACAAATATTTAAGGCTTCGTCCATCGAACACAATGGTGACCTAACACATACGCTTGACAAATTAGAAAAATTTAAGAAATGGTTCATTGACTTTAAGACGACAATCACCAGTTATGATTTTTTATCAATTATAATCGTTTGTTACCACATTTGCATTATAGCAATATATCTCATTAGAACTCCAATGTTAAGCATGCGAGGGCAAGAGTAGTATTGAGATGGGTGACCTGTATAGAAGTCCTCATGTTCTGTAAATTTTTTCAGTATTTTTTTCTAATGAATGATAATTTATTTTAGTAATATGTTAATGTTAAAAAATTAAATTATTACAAATCATAATTTATAATTATCATTCAAATAATTAATTAATATTGATAACTTTATAAATTATCATTAATTTTATACAATAATAAATATGAAACATCATATTATATAATAAAATATTATTTTTATAATATTAAGCAAAATAACTAAATCAATTATATTAAATAAGAATTAATTTATACTTATAAGGGTATATATGTAGTTTGTGTAGAATTTTTTAGGTATAACAATATTATAATATAGATTTTTAAGAACATTATATCATTAATGTTAAATATTATTTATATTTATCATATATATTACATTATATAAGGATAATACATTAGAGTAATTATATTATTCATCATTTGATAAGCTTTTTTAATTTTATGTATGATTAAAATAATATTGTATTGATTATCAAAATATTTCTTAAATATTTATAGAATTCTAAAATAATAACAAACTTAAAATATTACTTATTTATTATTATTGTAAATTATCATATATATTAATCTTTTAATATTTAAAAAACATTATAATTCTAATTATTAAAAATTAATTTTTATTTAATTATTTTCATAATTTTTTTCTCTTAATATTTCTCACATTGTCTCACTTTCTACTCGATCCTTAAGTCATAATCTTAGTTGAATCATCATTGTCTATATACTTATGTATTTCTTGGCAACTAACTCACCTCTACCATTCTTCATTTTCTCATTTCTTTTTCTCGATCACTTATTTATTTATTTTCCCTATCTTCTCCTTGTTTTCACTTTTCGTTTTCATACTTTGCTCTTATTAATCCATGACTTTCTCTCTCTTATAAAATAATTAACTCTATCTCTATTATCTATTTTTTATTGCATTAATCAATAATATTTAAGAAATATTTTATTCAGAATAGTTTAATATATACTGTTTGTGTCATAATATTTTGTAATATGAAAATTTTATTTATATTAAATTATTAAAAGAATTTACATAAACTATTATTTTTTATATCATAGACATTAATATAGAAGATTTTCTTTCATTTTGTTATCATTTTTATAAATTAAAAAAAAATTATATAATCAATATTAATATATATATTATAGAACATCCTGGGCGTGAGTCAAAGTGTTAAATTGAAGTACTTGTTCATTCCCATTTCGGCAAAGGCGCTGGGAAAGAATGATGTTGGGTTCGTGATTCATAACATGGAGGAAAGAGTGACTAAGTGGAGAGTAAGGCCTATGTCGCTTGCCGGGAGGATTATCATGATCAGGGCAGTGATAAGTGCAATTCCTAGCTACCTCATGAGGCACTATGTCATTCCTTCGGCCACCATCGTTGCTGTGGAGAGGATTATTAGGATTTTTTTTGGAGCAGCGTGGGGGGAGTAAATGCAATGCACTGTGTAGACATGGATACTGTTACGCTACCGAAGGAGACGGGTGGCCTCAAATTGCTAGACTTGCACATCTGGCAGTAGGTGCTCAACGTGAAGATGTGCAACCGGCTTCCTGGCCTCGAGTAGGGCCTGTGGATGGAAGTAATTAGAGGAAAATATGGACATGAAAACAACTTTCTAAAAGTACCATGCGGAGCATCTCAAGCTTGCAGATTGGTGACTGGGGCCATCGCGCATGCGGTTTCCAGTTTTGTTTAGAGAATTGGTGCAGGTAACAGGGTCCATTTCACGGAGGATAATTGGATTGATTTCCTCCCACTCCCTTGTTGGCCAACTTATATTAAGATGAATGTTCAGTAGCCAACTATTGTTGGGTAATGTGTCATCAAGTGTGGTGTATGGGACGAATTAAAGATTCGGTCCTGGGCTGGTGCTCCTTTATTGGAGAGAATTATGCGACTACCTTGGGCTCACGAGCAGGAGGAAGATATTCTCACTCAAGCAAGTACCGGAATGGAGAAGATCAACAACCGCCACCTCTACAAAGATCTTAAGCTGGGTGCCAGCAGGTTTGATGGGAAAAGGGGAAAGGAATTAGGGAGGCTGCCAAGGGGGTTTGGAATTTAAATGTTCTGCCGCGTGTGCGCATATTTGATTGGAGATTTGTGGGGAATTTTTTACCTACTGCGGTTTGGCTTCAGCGTCGAAAGCTTGCCACAAGCAACATTTGCCCCTAGGGTTGTGATGAGGCTAAAATGCTATAGCACACTTTCTGGAATTGTCCTGATGCTCGTGATGTGTGGACTGCATATCAGGTGTGTCATGCTTCTCTTGTCCATGGGCCTTCCAATGGGGGGGTAGCGACCAGGATTTTATCCACAACATCAAGGATTTCATTGCCTCGCCTAGAATCCGTGGGGGAGAGCGCAGAGCTTGGCGGCTTACCTAATGACAAGAATGTTCTACATATGGGAGAATAGGAACGCGAGAAGACACAATGGAAATCCCTTGCACCCCAGGACCCTTTGGCAGATAATTCAAATTGAGTTGGCGGCAGCTTCCACAACTCCTAATCAGCAATTGTTGATGGCTTGCGGGAGCCCTTGCAGCTCGTTTGAGCTGAATGTAACTCATGTCTAGCTTCCTCCCCCCACTGGCTGGATTCTGATTAATTGCGATGCTGCTGTCGGTGATGACATCTCTGAGATTAGTCTTGTGACACGGGATCACCACGGCAGGCCCATGCTGGTTTCTGGGAGACGATTCTTTTCACATGCTACGGAAGAGACGGAGATTCTAGCGATGTTAGAAGCTTTGGAGATGCTGAGGACTAGCTTGCCCGATTATACTACAGTTGAGATACAATCGGACTGGGTGATTGCTGAACAGAGGGTGCGAAGCCTACTTGTTAATCCTCTCGAGGGAGGCTGCTACGCTCTTGCGCTCCGGCATGCACGTAATTTGAGCTCCCTAAAAACGTCACATATCGGCAGGGAGGGGAACGCGCTGGCGGACAAGATCGCGCACCCTTCGTGTGAGAAGTCAGACTTCACGTGGAATGGTGACACATGGATGCCCGAGGCTCTTCTTAATCTTCTGCTTCATCACTTTTGCTTTGATCCTCCTTAGGATTTCATGTTAGCTTATTAAGCACTTTCTTATGATAAAAATAAATAAAAAAATTAAGCGTTGCGTTTATAATCAAATGCACGTACTGCTGGGCGAGAGTTGATAACATCTGCGAATTTCCAACCAAACGCACGTTTTGCTTGTTCGCTGGCCGCTCGGGCAAGTAATTAACGAGGACAAATTAATAAAAAGGTTGTAGTGCATGTCTACAAAAGTATCTATACGCAAAACTGTAAAAGGTTACTGAGCCATGTTGGACAAATGACGCTAAGCAATCTACACAGTGAATTCCTGCTTTGCAGTACTAAGGTGCAGTGTCCGATCGAGCATTTTCGCGATCGAACGATCGCCGCCGTAGTTTACCTTCCAAATCGCAAATTGTCACAGTCGTCCAATCGCCCTACAATGCGATCGCACGGTCCATATTTCCTCAGCTGGCCATGTTCACTCCTACTGTCAGATCATGATCATGATCCAATGGATTAGATAATTTTCATATTTAAAAAGGCGCAAATTCGATTACGTCCATCTGATCGCTCAGTTTTCAAGATCAAATGGGCCAGGGACATTCCGATCGAACGACTACTGCGCTATGGCTATTTCAGCCGTTATTTGAAGCTGTTGGAGTGTAACTTGTTTATTTATTTCCTAATTAAAATATTACCAAAGTGGCCAAAATTTTAACGTCTAAATTGGATGTTTCTCAACTGCTTTTAGTCGTTAGAAACTGTATATAAATGCAAGATTTGTGTATGAAAACTAAAAGAAATTTATGTGATCCCAAGAAAAAACATTAAAGCCATTAGGAACTCGTTTCCCTTGCCATTTTTCATGTGTTGCTGTGTTATTCACCTATCAAACTTATGAAATTGCTTTCCTTCTAAAAAAGGATAAGTTGTTCACTATTTTTATATTAAATTTACTTAATTAAGATAATTATGACTTCTTAATAATTTCATCATGCACAAGATTTTTGTTGTATTAATTTACATTTTATGTTGCTGAATATTTTTATTTTGTCCCATTTTATTTCGCTATAGGGCTGTAGTAGCATGCCCCTTTTATTTCATTATAACATTGTAGTAGTCTGTCTTATTTTTCTATTTGTAGTGAGGGTTTAGCCGACCTGTCTTTATATGAAATGCTTATATAGTGAACTATTTACCTAGTTTTTTCTTTGATAGACGTAGGCTTGTTTTATAAACCTAACCACCTAAAAATCAATTATTTATAATTTTTTAATTATTGTTGATTTTTTAATTACATTTCTTATGAAAAACTTTATAAGTTTTTAAAAAAAAAATGTATAGCAGCTAACTTTTAGATATTTTTAAAATTTATTAGTTATTATTTTATATAATTTACTGAAATATTTTGTAGTAAATCAAAATTTTATTCATCGCAATACACCTTCATTCCGCAGAACCTCATTTCAAAAATCTTGTTAAAATCAATTGCAATTCATAAGAACTATGAGTGCTATGTAGAAATATCTGCAATATGATGACCTTTCAAGAGGTAGCCCATCGCAGTAGGAGTTTATGGAATAAAGTATTATTATTCTTGTGTGGTCGCAAATGCATGCAAATCACAAAAAATCATATTTGCAGGATTATTGACTCAAAAATAATGAAACATTTAAAAACATTTTAAAATTAACAGTAATGTACTTCTAAAAATATTTATAAGCTTATTACATATGTCATATTATATTATAATTTCAATATTTTATTTATATAAAATATAGAAAAAAAATTAAATAAACTATTATTCTTGATAATGTAACATTGATAAAGAAGAATTTCTTTAATTATGTTATCATTTAACAAAGAAAAAATTTAATTACTTAATAAAAATGGATAATAAAACAAATATTTATCATAAATTTTATATATTAGATTATGCAACAAAAGATATTTCTTGAATATTGATAATTGATGTGTAGGAAAAAAGATAATAAAGGTGGATATAACAATTACTATTACATAAGGAGAAAAAGGCATGTATTGATAAGAATATAAAATAGAGAAAAATAATAATAATAAAGAGAGATTGGATACAATTCAAAAAGGAGAAAAGAAAAAAAGAGAACATAGAAAACATTAAAAAAATTAATAAAAATAATAGAGAGAGAATTGAAAAAGTAAATAAGGGTAACAGAGAGAGAGGTGCTAAAAAGAGTATTATGATATAAAAAATAAAGAGAAAAATAAGATAATAATAATATGAAAGAGGAGAAAGTGAGAAAATTCGAAAGAAATTGACAGAAATTATTGAATTAAAGTTAATCCTGAATAATTAAAATCATAATATTTATAATACATAACAATTTAATCATATATATACTTTAGTAATAATAAAATATAAAAATTTTTTAGGCTTATTATTATTTTATAATATTATGAGTATTTAAATTTTTTTTAAAATTAATAAAGAATTGTTTTAATTTTTAATGTTCTATAATATAAATTTTTTACATTTAAAAATTTGACGTACGACATATATATATTAATTTAAATATTAATTAACTATAAATTGTTATAATTAAAAAAATATTTTACTTAAACTTAATTAATCTTAATATTTTATTATATAATATGATTTGTCTTGTTTATTATTATATCAAATTAACAATAGTATCACAAAGTTATTTTTTAAAATTAATTACAAAAACTAAATTATAATCTATTATTTATAATAATTTTTTTTTTTAAAATACATTTTTATAAAATTTAGTTGTCATTTATTTGTAAAACAAATGATATAAAAAAAATGAGAACTAATACGACTTTTTGAGAGATCACCCATCCCAACACTATGCTTGTCTAATTCTTCTAAACATTGAAATTCTAATTATATCGAGTGCTATAATGCTAGCGTAGTCACACTTGTGTGCAAAAGGCAAAAAATAGAAATATGATAATTTTTTTCAAGGTATCGCATTATCTATAAAACTTTTTAATTATTAAATATAAAAAAATTTTAAATTATTTTTATGCTTTTTAAAATATACTATTATATCAATATTTTAATTATGTAAAATAAATAAAAAAATATATAAACTATCATAGACAATAATACGTTCGTATTTCCTACAAAACTAAATTTTGTAAAAAAGATAAACAACAAATATATATTTATCAATTATTTATATATATATATATATATATATATATATATATATATGTTAGACTATGTCAATAACAGATCTCTTAAATATTGTTAATTGATTAGTTGAAAAGGAGATAATAGAGAAGGATAGAACTATTTTCTAAAAAAGTAAAAGTCAAAGATTAATAAGTTAAAAATAGATAGAAAACTAATAATAGAGAGAGATGAGAGATGGTTTAATAAAGAGAAAAAGAAAAAAAAAGAACATAAAAGAGAGAGAGAATAAATAAATAAAAAGTTAAAAAGAGAATAATGAGAAAAATCAGATGGATAATAAAGAGAGTAACCAATAAGAATATAAGAAGATAAAAAATAAAATGATAAGTAAGTGAATGATAATATGTGAGAAGAAAATAAGAGAAACATAGAGTCATTGATATAAAAAAATGAGATAAAAAATTAAATAAAAGTAAACCCTCAATAATTAAATTTATAATATTTATTAAATATTACTTGTTAATCATATATAATACTTAATAATAAATATAAAAACTATTTTGGATATCTTATTTTTTTGAAATGTTAAAAATATTTAAAGAATATTTTAATAATTTATTTAATATTATTTTTTAGAATTAATATTAAAAAATAATAAAATATTAGATATTATAATTATTTTAATATATTATCTATAAAAAAAGTAAATTAGAAAATAAAAATAAATAATATTTGACATTATTTATTTAAGTTTTGATTTCTATTTTTTAATAATTTAATATTTCTATATTTAAAAAAATTTATACACAACATATATATAATATTATAAACTAAAATTAAATCTAATTTATTATGTTTTTCATAAGTTATTATTCTCAATATTTAACTATATTAAAGTTATAGTTTTTTTATATCACATGGTGTGTCTTACATATTATTACACAAAATTATAAAAAATATTATAAATATATTATTGAATTTAATTATAAAAATGGTACTTGTAAACTATAATTTATGACCACTTAATTTTTTTTCGAAAATTAACATGTTTCTAGAATCAATTATTATTCATTAAAAAAATAAATACTATGAAAAAATTATATGTAACAATACCCTTAAGAAGTCACCCATCCTTAAACAACCCTCACCTAAACAAGCTTAATAATGGAGCACCAAAGCGATCAAATGCTATAATGTTAATGTGGTCACATTTGTATAAGGAAAATAATCACAGTTTTGTGATTATTATCTTGAAAATAATGAATCATAATGTATTATAACAATAAAATGTATTTATATAAAAAACATTATAAGAACAATTACTTTTTATAATAAAGAAATTAACATAATAAATTCTTTTATTAAGTTAACATTCTTAACATTAAAAATTAATTCACATAAAAATAATAAATAATAAAATATATCTTTTCACAAATATTATATATTAAAATATGATATACTAAAAATTTCTTAGATTTTATTAATTAATGTTCCTAAAAAATTTTAATAAAGATAGAGATATCTATTTTAAAAGATAGAGAGAAAAAATAAAAAATTGACTAGAGTAAGATAAAGAGAAAAAATAATTCAAAGAGATGAGAAACGATTTAATGAAGAAGAGAAAAAGGGAAAACATAAAAGTGGCAGTGAGAATAATTAAATAAGTGAAAGAGAGACAAATAAAAAATTAACAAAGATAAAAGAGAGATGGAGAGGCCAAGAATAATATAAAGATATATACAATTAAAAGACACCTAAGTAAATGATAAATATAGAGAGAAGTAATTGAGAGAATACCTTAGACATTAAGATAAAGAGAAAATTTTGATAAAAACAACTTAATAAAATTTAAATTTAAATAATTAAAATTATAAATTTTTTTAAATATGAAAAATCATATATAATAATTATTTATTTAAAAATATGAAAACTATTTGAGGTTTATTGTTATTTTTGAATATTAGAAATATTTTTTCTATTAATTTAATATAAATTAATTCATAAATAAAAATAAAAAACCAAATTAAATAATAAATGATATAATTACTCTAATATATTATCTTTTATTTCAGATAATGTTAGTAATAAATATAAATAGTAGTTAAGATTAATGAAATATTTTGAGATTTCCTATTTTTTATTAGAAAAAATAACTTTAATTAAAAAACATATACAAATCATTTATACACTATTATAAACTTAACTTAATTCTAATTTATTGTACTTGATATAAATTATGATGCTCAATATTTGAAAATATTAAAGTTATTAATTTGCTATATCTTAGGATGTGTCTTATTTATTACTATATGAAATTAATAATAATGTTATAAAATTATTACAAAATTTTAATTATTAAAAAGATAACTATTAAAAATATTTTATAATAATTTAATTATTTAATTATTAGTATTATATTAAAATTAAGTGTGAGAAATTAAAAATGGGAATGCAATAAAAAAATAAGTATAATATAAGAACTTCTCAAAGGGCCATCCATCCCAATAACACTCTTTCCTAAGAATGCCTAATTTTGAAGTTCTAATTTAGATACATTGCTATAATATTTTTGTGGTTGCGCGTGCATGCAATAGTCAAATTATCGTTATTGTGTAATTATGGTCTTGATGATAATTATTCATTTCTAAAATAATATAAATTATCAATTATTTGTAATTTTTTTAAAAAAAATTATTTATCATATATGTGTAATATATTTTAATTTAAATACATTATTTATCTAAAATAAAAAATAATAATTACATAAACAATTATTTCAAAAAGTGTTGACACTAATACAGGTGATTTTCTTTCAATACGTTGTCATTCATATAAAAACAATTAAATTACATAAAAATATAAATAATAGAATATATATATAATTATCATTAATATTATATTTTAAACTATGCAATAAGAGAGATTTTATAAAAATTACTAATTGATAAACATTAAAAAATAATAGAGTTAAAACTAATTATTTCATAAGAGAGAGAGAAAGTTATCGATTCATAAAAGTAACATAAGTACAAAAATTATAATAGATATAGTTGAGAGATTATTTAATAAATAAGAAGAGAAAATATGTACTTAAAAGAGATAGACATAAAAATGGTAAGAATAAAAATAAGAAATTAATGAAAGATAAAAGGGAGAGAGCGAGAGGCAAAGAAGAATATTATGATGTACAACATATATATAATATTATAAACATAAATTAAATGTAATTTATTATGATTTTCAAAACCTATTCTTCGCAATATTAAAATATATTAAGGTTATTATTTTGCTATATCACATGATGTGTCGCACTTATTATTACACAAAATTACAAAAAATTGTTATAAATTTGTTATTAAAAATTAAGTACAAAAATTATATTTAAAAACTATAATTTATAATCATTTAGTTTTTTAAAATTAACAAGTTTTTAAAACTAATATTTTTAATTAGAAAAATGAATGTTATCAAAAAATATATGCAACAACACTCTCAATAAGACACTCAACCCAAAAAAAACTCTCATCCAAGCAAGCATAACATTAGAGTATAAATGAGATCTAGTGCTATAATACTAATATGGTCATAGATGTCTAAAAAAATAAACATATTATTGTGATTATTGTCTTGAATATAGTGAATCATAATGTATTATAGTAAAAAATAGTTTATATAAAATTAAAACATTACATAAACTATGATTTTTTATAACATATATATTAATATATATGATTTTCCTATGTTGCCATTCTTATCATTAAAAATTTAATTTACATAAAAATAAAACATAATAAAATTCATTTTTTCACATATATTATATTTGAAAATATGATATATAAATTTTCTTAAAATTTTGTTAATTAATGTCTTTAAAAAATTATAACAGAGATTGAGATAAATATTTTAAAAGTGAGAAGAGAAATAAGAAATTGATAATGCCAAGACAAAGAGAAAAATAACAATATAAAGTGATGTGAAATAAATTATTGAAGAAAAAAAGAAAAAAGAGAGCATAGATGAGATAGATTGAATAAATAAATAGGTGAAAGAGAAAGAAATAAAAAAATAGAGAAGGATGGAGGATAGAAAAGAGAAGCTAAGAAAGATATATAGACATAGAGAATAAAGAGACAAATAAGTGAATGATAATAATAAGAGAAGTGAGTCAGGAAATATGTTAAATATTAAGATAATAAGAAAATACTAATAAAAATAATTTATCAAAAAAAATTTAACCATTAAATTTAGTAAATTTTTTAAATATAAAAACTTAATTAATAATAATAATTTTTATATTTTAAAATATAAAAAATATTTGATGTTTATTATTTTTTTGAGTATTAACAATATTTTTACTATTAATTTAAATTCAATTAATTATTAATAAAGAGAAATTAATTTAATAATAAATAATATAATTATTTTGATATTTCATCTTTATATGATATAATGTAGACAACAAATATAAGTAGAATTTAAGATTAATGAAATAATTTCAGTTTTTTTTTAAAACCCAACAAAACTTTATTTAAAAAAATATACATAAATTATATATATACCATTGTAAACTTAGATTAATTCTATTTTATTGTAATTGATAAATGCTATTTTATTGAATATTAAAAAAACAAAAGTTATTAATTTATTATATATTATGATGTGTAGTATTTATTATTATATCAAATTAACAATATTGCTATAAAATTGTTATTAATTATTAATTAATAAAAAAGTTATTTATAAATATTTTTTTGTAATAATTTAATTTTTTTATTATTATTATGATATTAAAATTATTTATCACTCATTAAGAAAAGATATTCTATGAACAAATATATATAATATCACCACTTCTCAAGAGGCCATCCATCCCTATGTTTTTTTTGCCTAAGAATGCCTAACTTAGGAATTCTTATTTTCATAGTTGTATAATTATTATCTTGATAATAATTAATCATTTCTAAAATAATACAAATTTTCAAGTAATTGTACTTTTTTAAAATATTATGTCTATTATATATATGTTAATTAATTGTAATATAAATTTTTTATTTATGTAAAAAAATAATAAATAATTACAAAAACGATTATTTTCAAAAATGTTGATAGTAATATATTAGATTTTTTTAAATACATTTTAGTTTATATAAAAATAATTATTTAATAAGAGAGAGAGAGAGAGAGAGAGAGAGAGAGAGAGAAAGTTATGGATTGATTAGTGTAAAATAAAGAGAAAAATAATAATAGAGATGTATGAGAGATCTTTTAATAAAAAAGAAGAAAAAACTAGAACTATAAAAGAGATAGAAAGAAAAAATAAAAAAATGAAAGGAATAGAAATGAGAAATTAATGAAGGATAAATGAGAGAGAGAAGCGAAGAACATTAAGATATGGAGAATGATGAGACGAAAAAAGAATGGTAATAGGAGAGAAAAAGAAGTGAGAGATTATGAGAGAATTAAGATAAAGAGAAAAAATGAGAGTAATAATTTAGAAAAGGTTAAATCTTAATATTAAACTTACAATATTTATAACATATGATAAAATTTTTAATAAAATTTAATAGTAAGAAAATATAAATACTATTTGATTTTTATAATTATTTAAGAATATTTAAAAATATTTTAAAAAAATTTTAAATATTAATTTAATGTTTATTTTGATGCCTTATAATTTATAAAATAATGTTTTTGTATTTGAAAAAATTAGATACACTGCATATGCATGCTATTATAAACATAAATTAATTCTAATTTATTATAATCAAGATTAGTTATTTTTTTAATGTTTATTTAAATTGAATATATTAGTTTATTATATTAAATGTTGTGCTATAATTATTATTATTCTAAATTAATAAGAATTTTATAAATTTTTTTTTAGATAATTAATTATTATAATGGTAATTATGAACTATCATTTTTATTATTATTTTTATATAATAATGTTATAAAAATTAATACTTTTTATAAAAAAAGAATATTTTGAAAAAATATGTGCAATGCTAGTACATCTAAAGAGGTCACCCAGCAAAACAATACTCTAGGCCAAGCATGCTTAACTTTGGAATTGTAACGAAATCCCACAATAAAATGTGTGTGTGGTCGAAAATTCTTAGAAAAGAGAAAATATTGTAATGTGATTACTTTTTTAAAGGTAATGGACCATTTCTAAAATATTCTAAATTTTGAAGCTTAAGAACTTTTAAATAAAATTTATGCTTGTTATATATGTCATAATATATTATAACATAAATTTTTTTTTTAAATAAAATTAATAAATAATTATATAAACTATTATTTAAAAAAGTTAGAAAGTTCTAAATAAAATTTTCTATAATTATTTTACATTTCTTATAAACTAAAAATTAAATACTTAATAAATAGTTATAAAAAATATGTATAATTTTTTATATATATTACATATTAAACTATAGAACATGAGAAATTTTTTAAATATTATCAATTAATGGACTAAAAAAAGAAAATAAAGCTAGTAATTATTATTTTATAAGAGAAAAGGTAATGAATTGATAAAAATAAAATAAAAGGTAAAATAATAATAGAGAGAGATAAGACAAGATTTATTGAAAAAGAAAAGAAAAAAAGAACATTAAAAATATATAAAAAATTTAAAAATAAGTAAAACAGAGAGAAATGAGGATATATAAGGAAGGATAAAAGAGTGAGAGTGGCCAAGAATAATATAAGGAGATAAAGAATAAAAACACAAATAAATAGGTAATAATAAGAGAGACAAAATTCAAAGAATGTTATAAAGAGAAATAAATAGGAAAAATAGTTTAATAAAAATACACAGCCAAAAAGTAATGCATTGCATACATAATTAAATGCAAAAATTCCAATTTCTTCGAGAGAAATTGATTATGTTTATGGAAATTCCAATTTCGAGGAGGGAAATTGATTGTGTCTACGAAATTTAAACCAAATGCATGCATTTCTAGCTCGCTCATCACTCAAGTAAATAATTATCAAGGAGGGCAAAAACCTAAATATCTTACTCAAACACAAGAGTGATTGCTTTCAAAAGTACCTATAAGAAGAAACGCAAGACACTATTGTGCCCTATGAGACAAAAGATGCAAACCTATCTAAACAATGAATTCCTGCTTTGTAGGATTGATATGCACCTTTTGATTGCACATTTTTGTTATCGAACGATCATCGTAGTAGTTTATCTTTGAAACTGCTAATTCTCACAGTCTTCCGATCGTGTTATGTTGTGATCGCACGGTATTTATTTCCTCCATTAGCCATGTAATATATTGCCGTAAAATTGCAATCCTGATTTAAAAGACCAGGTCAATTTCATATTTATAAAGCCACATATTCGATTGCATTCATTCGATCGCTTAGTTTTCACGATCGAACAGGCCTGGAGCATTCCGATTGAACGACTACAACGTAACGACTATTTTAAAAATTATTTCAAGCAATTCTAATGTCATTTATTTATTTATTTTATTTAAAATATTGCAAAAGCCGTAGAAATTTTAACGATTGAATTGGATGTTTCATAATTTCTTTTGGCCGTTACAAATTGTATATAAATACGTGATTTTTTTACAAAAAATAGAAGAAAAAATTTTCTTTGTTGCTAAGAAAAAATATTAAAGCTGTTAACAGCTCGTCTTTATCGTCCTTTTCGTAAGTTGCTGTGCCATTCACCTGTCAGGCTCATGAAATTCTTTCATTCTCAAATTAGCTAAGTTATTAATTTTCTTGATATTTAATTTATTTAATTAAGATACTAATGCCTCCTTAATGATTTAATCATGCATAATATTTTTGTTGTACTCATTTAGATTTTATCTCATGGAGTATTTTTTTACAATTTTTTTCTCTATAAGGCTATAGTAGCATGCCCCATTTATTTCATTATAAGATCGTAGTAGTCTATCTTATTTGTCTCTTTGTTGTGATGGTTTAGCCTACCTTTCTTTACATAAAATTCTTACACTAGGTTTACTTTGCCTTCTTTGATTTTGTGAAGGACATAGGCTTGTTTTGTAAACCTAACCACCTAAAAATCAACTATTTACATTTTTTATTATTATTGATTTTTTAATTACACTACTTTTAAGAAACTTAATAAGTTTTAAAAATTAAAGTAAATTTATAGAAATCACTTTAGATTTTCTTAAACTTTATTACAAATTACAACAAATATTTTATTTAAATATTTTGTAATAAATCAAAATGTTATTCATAACAATTCATCTCCTTCTTACTAAATCTTATTTCAAATATTTTATTAAAATTAATTATCTTTCATTATAAAGACGGGTGGTATGAAGAAATATGTGTAATATGATGACTTTTGAAGAGGTGGCCCGTCAGAGAGTACTTTAGGCCAAGCATTCTTAACTTTGAGTCTCAATGGCATCAAATATTATAATGCTGGTGTTGTAGCAAATGCATCCAAATCACAAAAAATAATATTTGTTAGATTATTGTTTCAAAAATAATGAACAATTTAAAAAGTTTTAAAATTAATAAGTAAATGCGATTCTAAAATTTTTTATATGCTAATTATATATGTTATAATATATTATAATATTAATATTTTATTTATATAAAATAAAAAATAATAAAATATTATTCTTAATAATGGTGATATTAATAAAGAAGAATTTCTTTAATTATATTATCATTTACAAATAAAAATTTAAATTAATTAATAAATATTGATAATAAAATAAATAATAATCATAAACTTTATACATGAGATAGTGCAACATAAGAAATTTCTAAACTATTGATAATTGATGTGAAAAAAAAGATAATAAATGTTGAGATAAATATTATGCAAGATTGACAAAGTCGTGGATTGATAAAAACAAAATAAAGAGAAAAATAATAATAAAGAGAGATAAGATACGAATTAATAAGGGGAAAAAGAAAAAAGAGATAGCATAGAAAAGATAGAAAAAATAAATAAAAAATAAAAGAGAGAGAAATGAGAAATTAAATGAGGATAATGGAGAGAGAGGGGCTAAAGAAAAATATTATGATATATAAAATAAAGAGAAAGATAAGATAATTATACTATGAAAGAGGAGAAAGTGACAAAATTTGAGAGAAAATGAGATAAACAAAAAAAAGAAAGAAATCATTAAATAAAACTTAAACCAAAAAAATTAAATTTATATTATTTAAAATATATAATATTTAAATAATATATATTTTTAATAATGATAAAATATAAAAAGTTTTTGAGGTTTATTATTGTTTTATAATATTGCGAAGATTTAAATTTTTTTTACATATATTAAAATAATATTTTAATATCTAATGTTCTATAATATAATATTTTAATATATAAAAATTGAATATATAGGATATATATATATATATATATATATATATATATATATATATATATATATATATATATATATATATATATATATATATATATATATATATATATATATACGTAAACATTAATTAAATCTAAATTATTATAACTAATAAAAATTCTTTTAATTTATAATAAACTAAATTAAATTTAATATTTTATTATATCATATGATATGTTATAATTATTATAATATCAAATTAAAAATAACATTACAAACATTTTTTTGAAAATTAATTACTAAAATTATATTATAAGCTATCATTTATAATAATTTATTTTTTTTAAAATTATAATGTCATAAAAATTAATTGTCATTCATTAGAAAAATAAATTATATGAAAAATTATGAGCAATAATATGACTTTTTAAGAGATCACCCCACCCAACACAATGCTTGTCTTGGCATTCATAACTTTGTAGTTCTAATAATATAGAATGGTATAATGCTACTCTGTAGTTGCACATGCATAGTAAAGATAAAAAATAGAAGTATGATTTTTTTGAAAATATTACATTATTTCTAAACTTTTTTAAATTACTAAACATATAATCTTTTAAATAATATTTAATTTTTTATATGTATTGTAATATATCGTTATGTCAATGTTTTAGTTATATGAAATAAATTAAAAATTATATAAGCCATCCTTTTTTATAACTTTGAAAATACTACACCAGAATTTTGTTGATTATATTACCATTCTTATAAATACAAAATTAAATTATATAATAAATATAAAATAAAAATTTGCATGTTAGAATATGTAAACACTTAAATCTTATTAGTTGATTTGCTAAAAAAAAGAGATAATAGAGATGAAGATAACTATTTTTTAAAAGAGAGAAAGTCAAAGATTAACAAGTAAAAGATAGATACAAAATAATAATAATCTAGATGAGCGATGGTTTAACAAAAAGGAAAGAAAAGAGAATATAAAAGAGATGGAGTAAATAAATAAAAAAGTTGAAAAGATAGAAATAAGAAAAAATAGATGAATAATAGAGAGAGTGGGCAATAAGAATATAAGAATATATGGAGATAAAAACGATGAGGCAAATAAGAGAATGATAATAAGCAAGAGAAGAAAATGAAAGAAATTGTGAGACATTTAGATAAAGAGAAAAAATGAGAAAAAATAAAATAAAAGAAAAGCCTTAATGATATATAAAAAACATTTTTAGGACTCTTATTGTTTTCAAATATTACATATATTTAAATAATATTTTTACTATTTATTTAATATTTATTTTTCATAATTAAAAAATTAAAAAACTTAATTAAATCTTATATTTGATTATTACGTTTAGGTCTAGTACTATAATGGTAATGTGGTCACATATATGTAAAAGAATAGTCATATTTTTTTATTAAATTATTAAAAATAATTAATCATAATGTATTATAATAATAAAATTTTTTCATGTTAATAAAAAAATACATAATATATTTTTTTATAACATATATGATTTTCTTTTGCTACGTTACCATTCTTATCATTAAAAATTTAATTTACAAAAAAATAATAAATAATAAAATATATTTTTTCACAAATATTATATATTCAAATATGATATATCAAATGTTTCATAGATTTTGCTAATTGATGTTCTTAAAAAAAGAGAGATTGATATAACTATTCTAAAAGAGAGAAAAAAATAAAAAAATTGATAAGAGTAAGATGAAGAGAATAATAACAATAAAGAGAGATGAGAAACGATTTGATGAAGAAAAAAAGAAAAAAATGAATGTAAATGAGATGAAGTGAATAAATAAATAAGTGAAAGAGAAAGAAATAAAATAGTAGAGAAGGATGCAGGGGAGAGAAAAAGAAGCTAAGAAAAATATATAGATATATAGAATAAAGAGAAAAATAAGTGAATGATAATGATAACAACAGTGCGTTAGAGAATACGTTGCACATGAACAAAATAAGAAAAAACTGATAAAAATAATTTAACAAAGATGAAATTTTAATAATTAAAATTATAAAGCCTTTTAAATATAAAAAACTTAATCATATATAATATTTGTTTATATTAAAATATATAAACTATTTGAGCGATATTATTTTTTTTTAATATCAGAATTTTTTTGATAATTAATTTAATGAAATAAATTCAGATTTTTTATTTTTTTTAAAATAATACAACTTTATTTAAAAAATTAAATACACATCATATATATATATATTATATACTTAAATTAATTGTACTTTATTGTAATTGATAAAAGTTATTAATTTATTATATCTTATGATGTGCCATACTCATTATTATATGAAATTCACAATAATGTTATAAAATTATTATTAAGTAGTAATCACTAAAAAGGTAATTATAAATAATCTTTTGTAATAATTTATTTTTGAATTATTAATATGATATTAAAATTAATTGCCACTCATTAAAAAAAGATTTCTATGAAAAATATGTGTAATATCATGACTTCCAAAGTGGCCATCCATCCCAATATTACTCTTGCCTAACAATACGTAACTTTGGAGTTCTAATTTAGATCTAGTGCTATAATATTTGTGTGGTTGCACATGCATGTAGAAGACAAATAATAAAAATTAATCATTTCCAAAATAATAAAAATTATCAAATATTTTTACTTTTTAAAAAACATTATGTCTATTATATATGTGTTATTATTTTTATAAATGTTGACATTAACACATAAGTTTTTCTTTCAATACTTTACTATTCATATAAAAATAATTAAATTGCTTAAAAATGTAAATAATAAAAATATTTAATTATCATTAATATTATATATTAAACTATGTAATATGAGAAATTTGATAAATTTTATTAATTGATAGACATAAAAAAGATAACGGAGATAGAAATAATTATTCACTAAGAGAGAAAGAAAGTGACTAATTGTTAACTGTAAAATAAAGAGAAAAATAATAATAGAGATAGATGATAGATTACTTAATATAAAAGAAGGGAAAGATAAGAACATAAAAGAGAGAGAAAAAATAAAATGGTAAAATGAATAGAAATGAGAAATTAATGAAGGATAAATGAGAGAGAGAAGCGAACAAGAACATTAAGGTATAGAGAATGAAGAGAAAAAAAAGGCAATGATAATAAAAGAGAAAAAGAAGCAAGAGAATATAAGAGAATTAAGATAAAGAGAAAATACGAGAGAAATAACTAATACATGTTAAATCTTAATAATAAACTTAAAATATTCATAAAATATCATAAAATTTATAAAAATATTTAATAATAATAAATTATAACAAGGATTTGATGTTTATCATTATTTAAGAATATTAAAATAATTAAAAAATATTTTGACGTCTTATATTCTTTAAAAAAATATTTCTATATTTAAAAAAATAAATACACCACATATGCATCTTATTATAAACATAAATTAATTTTAATCTACTATAATATGTTCTTTTGCTTAATGTTTAACTAAATTGAATTTATTAGTTTATTATATGAAATGTTGCACTAGAATTATTATTATTATATAAAAATGATAATAGTTTAATAAAGTTATTTTTAAAAGATTAATTATCGTTATGATAATTATGAACTACCATTGAAATTACTTCTTTACATAATAATGTTATAAAAATTAATATTTTTATACCAAAAAAAATACTTTGAAAAAATATGTACGACAGTGGGACATCTAAATAGGTCACCCAACACAATAATACTCTCACCCAATCATGCATTACTTTGGAGTTCTAACAAAATCGAATGCTAAAATGTCGATGTGGATGAAAATGCTTACAAAAGTGAAAATATCGTAGTGTGATTACTTTTTTTTTGGTAACGAACCATTTCTAAAATTTTATAAATTATGAATCCTGTACACTTTTAAATAAAATTTATTCTTGTTATATATGCTATAATATATTATCAAATAATTATTTATTAAAATAAAAAAGGGAATTAATTACATAAACTATTATTTTCATAAATTAGACAGTTCTGAGTAAAACTATCTTCCATTATACTACATTTCTTATAAATATAAAGTTATATACATAATAAATATTTATAATAAATTATATAATTTTTTATATATATTATAGATTAAATTATACAGCATGAGTGATTTTTTATTATTAATTAATGGGCTAAAAAAATATAGTAGAGCTAGCAATTATTAATCTATAAGAGAGATGGTAAGGAATATATAATAGCCAAATAAAATGTAAAATAACAATGGAAGAGATTAAAAAGATTTAATTGAAAAAAGAAAAAAAGTCATAAAAAAGAAAAAAATAAATAAATGAGTAAAAGAGCCAAATGAGAATGTTGGTAAGGATAAAGGAGATTGAGAATAATATAAGGAGATAGAGAATGAAAATATCAATGAAAGAGAAATAATAAAAGAAACAATGACAGAAAATGTGTTAAACAGAAATAAATAACAAAAAAAATTTAATAAAAATACACATGCAAAAACTAATGCATTGTGTTCATAATCAAATGTAGAAATTTAAATTTCCATGCGAGAAATTGATTGCGTCTGCAAAAAATTCAATTTCTAGTCGAGAAATTGATTACGTCTGTGAAATTCAAACAAACCGCACATACTGCAACTCGCTGGTTGCTTGGTTAAATAATTGCGGAGTAGAAAGTTATGAGACACCATAGCGCCTGGGACAAACGACGCCAAGTTATCTAGACGGTGAATACCGGCTTTGCGGGATTAACGTGCGCCGTCCATCCGATGACGCATTTTCGAGATCAGACGATCACCGCCATAGTTTATCTTTCAAACCACTAATTCTCGCAATCGTCCGATTGTGCTAGGTCTCGATCGCAAGGTCCATATTTACTACACAGACCATGTTAACTCATGTCGTCTGATCGCGATCCTGATCTAATGGACTAGATAATTTTCATATTTAAAAAGGCACAGATTTGATTGGATCCGGCTGATCGCTCAGTTTTCGCGTTCGAACGGGAGCGGGGCGTTCCGATGGAACGGCTACTGCCCAACAATAGTTGTGGCAGTTATTTTATTAATTGTAATTCAACCCCTTCTTATTGAACCTCAATTCAAATATCTGATTAAAATTAATTATCTTTCATTAGAAAAAAGAGTGTTATGAAGAAATATTGGCAATATGATGACCATTCTAGTGGTGGCCCATTACAGAAGAACTTTCGCCCTAGCATTCTTAACTTTTCGGTCTTAATGGAATCAATTAATGTAATTTTTATGTCGTCCAAAATGCATGCAAATCATAATAAATCATATTCGCGTTATTATTGTCTAAAAAAATAATGAACCATTTAAAAAGGTTTTCAAATTAATAAGTAAATGTGCTTCTAAAAATGTTTATATGCCTATTATATATGTCATACTATATTATAATATCAATATTTTTCTTTATATAAAATAAATAAATTAATTAAAAAAACTATTATTCTTGATGATGGTGACATTAATAAAGAAGAATTTTTTTAATCATAATATCGATTTACAAATAAAAGATTTAAATCATTAATAAATATTGATAACAAAATAAATATTTATCATAAATTTTAAATATTAGATTGTGCAACTCAAGATATTTCTTGACTATTCATAATCGATGAGCAGAAAAAAAAATAGAGGTGCAGATAACAATTATGTAGAAGGGAGAAAGGCGTGGACTAATTACAGCATAATAGAGAGAAAAATAATAATAGAGAGCAATGAGATACAAATTAATAGAGAGTAAATGAAAAAAAGAGATATCATGGAAAAGATAGAAAGAATAAATAAAAAATAAGAGAGAGAGAAATGAGAAATTAAATAAGGATAACGGACAGAGAGAGGGGCTAAGAAAACTATTAAGATTTAAAGAATAAAGAGAAAAATAAGTTAATTATAACATGAAAGAGGAGAAAGTGACAATTTTGGAAAAAAGTGAGATAAATTGAAAAAAGGGAGAGATATCATTAAATAAAATATAAACCTTAAAAATTAAAAAAAATTTATAATTAATAAAAAATTAATATTATATATTTTTAATAATGATATAATATAAAAAAGTTTTGATGTTTATTATTATTTTATAATATTATGAATATTAAATATTTTTACTTTTAATAAAATAATATTTTAATTTCTAAATTTTATAATATAAGATTTCTACATTTATAAATTTTACCTGCCAGATATATATTTTAATGTAAACATTAATTAGTTCTATATTATTATAATTAGTAAAAATTCTTTAACTTTATAATAAACTAAATAAATCTTAATATTTTATTATATCATATGATGTCTCATATTTAGAAAAATAAATGATATGAAAACATATGAGCAATAATAGGACTTCTCAAGAGATGAGCCATCCCAACACCACACTTGTCTTAGCATTCTTAACGTTAGAGTTCAAATGATATCGAATGATATAATGCTAGTATAGCTACACATGCATAGAAAAGATAAAAAATAGATGTATAATGTTTTGTTTGAAGGCATCACATTATTTCTAATCTTTTTTAAACTATTAAACATAGAATGTTTTAAATAACGTTTTATGCTTTTTATTTATATTGTAATATATTATTATGTCAATATTTTAATTATATGAAATAAATAAAAAAATTACACAACTTTCAATTTTTATAACATTGAAAGAAATACATTAGAATTTATTTCATTACATTACCATTCTTATAAATACAAAATTAAATTATATAATAAATATAAATAAAAATATATATTGTTTTGTAAAATATATATATTAGAATAAGTCAACAATAGATTTCTTAAATATTATTAATTGATTAGTTAAAAAGGACATAATAAAGATGAAGAAAACTATTTTTTAAAAGAGTGAAAGTCAAAGCTTTTAAGAGAAAAATAGATAAATATAATAATAGAGAGAGAGAGATGAGAGATACTTTAACGAAGAGAAAAAAGAGAGACAATATAAAAGAGATATAGAAAATAAAAAAATGTTTAAAAGAGAAAAATCAGAAAAACGACATGGATAATAGAGAGAGTAGCCAATAAGAATATAAGGAGATAAAAAATAAAGAGATAAATAAGAGAATGATAAATAAGGGAGAGAAAAAATAAGAGAAACTTAGAGACATTGAGATAAAGAGAAAAAAATGGGATTAAAAATTAAATAAAAGTAACACCTTTACAATTAAATTTATGATATTTACTAAATATTACAAGTTAATCATATATAATATTTGATAATAAATTAAAAATTATATTTTATGTATCTTGTTATTTGGAATGTTAGAAATATTTAAAGAATATTTTGACAATTTATTCAATATTATTTTTCATAATTAATATTAAAAGATAATTAAGTATTAAATATTATAATTATTCTAATACATTATTTATATGTAACGTAATGTAGACCTTCAAAATAAATAATATTTAAAATTATTTATTTAAGTTTAGATTTCAATTTTTTTATAATTCAATAATTCTATGGTTAAAAAATTCTATACACAACATATATATAATATTATAGACATAAATTAGCTCTACTTTATTATATTTTTCATAAGTTATTTTTGTCAATATTCAACTATATTAAAGTTATTGTTTTGTTATATCACATGTCATGTATTACTTACTACTATATGAAATTATCAAAAATATTATAAATTCTATAATAAAAATTAAATAAAAATGATATTTATAACTATAATTTATACGAATTTAATTTTGAAAAATTATATTTTTTAAAATAAATTATCATTCATTAGAAAAATGAGTCCTATGAAAAAAAATATATGCAACAATACTCTCAAAAAGTCACCCATCACGAAACTACTGTCTTCCAAGCAAGCTTAATATTAGAGCACTAATGAGATTTAGTGCTATAATACTAATGTGATCACATATGTATAAAAAGTAATCATATTTTTTTATTAAATTATTTAAAATAATGAATAATAACTTATTATAATAATAAAATTTATTTATATAAAAAAAAAAATTACATAAACTATTATTTTTTATGATAATTATGTTAACATATATGATTTTCTTTTGTTAGGTTGCCATTCTTATCATTAAAAATTTAATTTGCAAAAACATCATAAATACTAAAATATATTTTTATAAATATTATATATTAAAATATGATATATGAAAATTTACTTAGATTTTGTTTTAATTCTTAAGAGAAGATAGCCAAGATTGAGATAACTATCTTAAAAGAGAGAAAAAATAAAAAATTTATAAGAACAAGATAAAAAAATAATAATAATAGTGAGAGATGAGAAATTATTTCATGAAGATAAAAAGAAAAAAGGGAACAAAAATGAGATAAAGTAAATAAATGAATCAGTAAAAGAGAAAGAAATAAAAGAATAGAGAAGGATGGAGGAGAGAGAAGGATAAGCTAAGAAAAATATTAACATAGAGGAAAAAGAGACAAATAGGTGTAATGATGAGGGGAAATGAGTTAGGGAAAAACATTAAAATAAACAAAAAAATTAAGTAAACTATTATTCTCGATAACAGTAACATTAATAAAGAAGAATTTCCATAATTATATTATCATAAATTTTATGTATTAGATTATGTAATGTAAGATATTTCTTAACTATTGATATCTGATGTATAAAAAGAAAGATAATAAATGTGGAGATAGCTATTATGTAGAAGAGAGAAATACGTGGATTGATCAGAACATAATATAAAGAAAAATAATAATAAAGAGAGATTAGATGCAATTTAATAAAGGGGAAAAGAAAAAAGAGAATATAGAAAAGATACAGAGAATTAATATAAAATAAAAGAGAGAGAATTGATAAAGTAAATAAGGATAGCATAGAGAGAGAGGGGCTAAGAAGAATATTAGGATATAGAGAATAAAAAGAAAAAAAAGATTTCTATAAAATGAAAATGGAGAAATTAAGAAAATTAGAGTGAAATTAAGATAAATAGAAAAAAATACGATAAATAATTAAAATAATATTTTAATTTCTAATGTTCTCTAATATAATTTTTCAACATTTAAAAATTTGACATACAACATATATGTATTAATGTAAATATCAATTAATTCTAAATTATTATAATTAGAGAAATTATTTTACTTCTTAATATATTAAGTTAATCTTAATATTTTATTATATCATATGATTTATCATATTTATTATTATATCAAATTAACAATAATATCATAAAGATAATTTTTTTAAAAATTAATTTCTAAAACAAAAGTATAAACTATCATTTATAATAATTAATTTTTTTCTAAATTATAATGTTATAAAATTAATTGTCATTTACTAAAAAAATAAATGACATAAAAAATATGAGCAATAATACGACTTTTTTAGAGATCACCCATCCCAACATTATACATGTCTAAGCATTCTTAACCTTAAAGTTCTAATTATATCAAGTGTTATAAAGATGTATGATTATTTTTTTAAAGGTATTGCTTTATTTCTAAAACTTTTTAATTATTAAATATTAAAACTTTTAAATAAAGTTTATGTTTTAAATATATATTGTAATATATTGTTATGTAAGTACTTTTAAATCATATAACGTAAATAGAAATTTATATAAACGATCATTTTTATAACATTGACACTAACAAATTTGAATTTTCTTTAATTATATTATCATTCTAATAGATAAGAATTAAATTTTGTAAGAAAGATAACAACAAAATATATACTTTTTAAAAATATATATATTAGACTATGTCAATAATTGATCTCATAAATTTTATTAATTGATTAGTTAAAAAGGAGATAATAGGGAAGGATATAATTATTTTTAAAAGAGTAAAAGTCAAACATTAACAAGAGAAAAATAGATAAAAATATAATAATAAAGAGAGATGAGAGATAGTTTAATGAAGAGAAAAAGAAAAAAGAACATTAAAGAGATTGAGAGAATAAATAAAAAAAAAAGTTAAAAAGAGAAAAAAGAGATGGATAATAGAGAGTAGCCAATAAGAATATAAGAAAATGAAAAATAAAGTGATAAGTTAGAGAATGATAATAACTGAGAAGAAAATAAGTGAAATGTAGAGACATTGTGATAAATAGAAAAAAATTATATAAAAAGTTAAACAAATAAAACCCTTAGTAATTAAATTTATAATATTTATTAAATATCATAAGTTAGTCATATACAATATTTAATAATAAATATAAAAACTAATTTATGTATCTTATTATTTGAAATGTTACAAATATTTAAAGAATATTTTGATAATTTATTTAATATTTATTTTAAATAATTAATATTAAAATAATTAAATATTTGATGTTATAGTTATTTTAATATATTATATTTAAAAAATGTAAATTACACATATAAAAATAAATAATATTTGATATTCCTTATTTAAGTTTTAATATCTTACATATTATTACAAAAAATTGACAAAAATGTTATAAATTTATTATTAAAATTGAATTACAAAATTGATACTTATAAACAATAATTTATAATCATCTAATTTTTTTAAAATTAACATGTTTTTAGAATCAATTATTATTAATTAAAAAATAAATACTATAAAAAAAATATGTGTAACAATACTTTCAAGAAGTCACCCATCCTTAAACAACCCTCATATAAACAAGATTAATATTGGAACACCAATGGAATCTAATGCTATAACGTTAATGTGGTCACATATGTATACAAAATATATTTACGTAAAAAAATTTCAAGAACTATTATTTTGTATAACATAGATATTAATTTATAAGATTTTCTTTTGTTAAGTTAACATTCCTAACATCAATAAATTAATTTACAAAAAAATAATAAATAATAAACTATATTTTCTCATAAATATTATACATTAAAATATGATATACTCAAAATTTCTTAGATTTTGTTAATTTATGTTCTTAAAAAAGTAATAAAGATGGAGATAACTATTTTAAAAGAGAGAAAAAAATAAAAAATTGATAAGAGTAACATAAAGAGAAAAAACATTCAGAGAGATGAGAAATAATTTAATCAAGAAGAAAAAAAGAGAGAACATAAATGAGATAGAGAGAATAAATAAATAAGTGAAAGAGAGAGAAATAAAAAAAATTAACAAAGATAAAGGAGAGATAAAGAAGCCAAGAATAATATAAAGACATATAGAATAAAAAGACAAATAAGTGTATGATAAATATAGAGACAAGTAATTGAGAGAATACGTTAGACATTCAGATAAAGAGAAAAATTTGATAAAATAATTTAATAAAAGTTTAATTTTAATAATTAAATTTATAAAATTTTTTAAATGTGAAAACTTAATCATATATAATACTTATTTATTTTAAAATTTGAAAACTAATTGATATTTATTATTATTTTGAGTATTAAAAGAATTTTGGCTATTAATTTAATATAAATTAATTCATATTTCAAAATAGATAATATAATTAACTAATAAATAATATAATTATTCTAATATATTATCTTTATTTTAGGTAATGTTGGTAATAAATATAAATAGTGGATAAGATTAATGGAATATTTTGAGATGTCTTATTTTTTATACACATCATATATATGCTATTATAAACTTAACTTAATTCTAATTTATTATAGTTGATATAAATTATTTTGCCCAATGTTTAAAAAAACTAAAGTTATTAATTTGTTATATCTTATGATATGTCTTGTTTATTATTAAATGAAATAGACAACAATGTTATAAAATTATTATTAAATATGATTTACTAAAATAAAAATTATAAATAATGTTTTGTAAAAATTTAATTTCTTATTTTTAGTATTATACTAAAATTAAGTGTTAGTTATTAAAAAAGGTATGTAATGAAAAAATATTTATAATGCCAAAACTTCCAAAGTGGCTGTTCATCGCAATAGTACTTGCTTAAGAATGCCTAATTTTTAAGTTTTAATTTAGATTCATTGCTCTAATATTTGTGCTGTTGCGCATGCATGCAAAAGTCAAATTATCATTATTGTGTAATTATTGTCTTGATGATAATTAATCACTTCTAAATAAAATATAAATTATCAAGTATTTGTACCAGTTTAAAAAAATTGTGTTTATCATATATGTGTAATAGATTCTAACATAAATGTTTTATTTATATAAAATAAATTAAAAAATAATTACAAAAAAAAATATTTTAAAAAATATTGACACCAATACAAATGATTTTCTTTCAATAAGTTATCATTCATGTAAAAAAATAAATTACATGAAAATAAAAAGTAATAAAATATATAATTATCATTAAAATTTATTTTTAAACTATATAATAAAAGAGATTACATAAACATTCTTAATTTATAAATATTTAAAAATAATTGATATCAATATAATTATTTAATAAGAGAGAGAAAGTTATGGATTCATAAGAGTAAAATAAATAATAAAATACTAATACATATAGATGAGAGATTATTTAATAAATAAGAAGAGAAAAATAAGAACTTAATAGAGATAGAGGTAAAAAATAAAAATGAGGAATGAAGAAAAATGGGAAATTAATTAAGGATAAAAGACAAAGCTGAAGAAAAATATTAAGATATTGAAAATAAAGGGAAAAAAAACATAATGATAATAGGAGAGAGATAGAAGTGAGAGAATATAAGAGAATTATGATAAAGATAAAAAACAAAAAAATAACTAAAAAGTTCAATATTAATAAAAAACTTATCTTATTTATAAAATGTAATATGATTTTTAATAATATTTAATAATAAGAAAATATAAATACTATTTGATTATTATCATTTTTGTAGAATATTAAAATTATTTTAAAATAATTTTGAATATTAATTTAATATTATTTTTGATATCTTATATTGCATCAAATAATACTTATTCATTTAAAAAATTAAATACACTATATATACATGCTACTTCCAAACATAAATTAATTCTAATTTATTATAATTAATATAAGTTATTTTTCTTAATGTTTAACAAAATTGAAGTTATTATTTTATTATATTAATTCATTTTTTATAATTATTATTATATAAAATTGATAAATCTTAATAAAGACATTTTTAAATAATTAATTTTCATAAAGGTAATTATCAACTATTATTTAATAGTTTTACATTATAATGTTTTAAAAATTTATATTGGTTTATTAAAAAGAATGCTTTGAAAAAATATATGCAACACTAAGATGTGTAAACAGGTGACCTATCCCAATAATTATCTTGCTCAAGCATGCCTAACTTTTGAGTTCTGACAAAATCGAATGCTAAAACGCCAGTGTAGTCGAAGATGCTTACAAAAGACACCATAGCATAGTTGTGTGATTACGTTTTTCAAGGTAATGTGCCATTTAAAAATTTTCATAATTATCAAGCTTAAATATTTTTAAATAAAATTTATGCTTGTTATATATGTCATAATATATTATAATATAATTATTTTATTTAAATAAAATTAACAAATAATTACATAAACTATTATTTTCAAAAAATTAGATAGTTCTAAGAAAAATTTATTCCATTATGTTACATGTTTTATAAATTAGAAATTAAATACGTAAAAAATATTTCTAATATATATATATATTAAACCATAAAAATGAGAGATTTTTAAAATATTATTAGTTGATAGGCTTAAAAAAAGATAATAGAGCTAGCGATTATTATTCTTTAACTGAGATGGTAATGAAATGATAAGAGCAAAATTAATTAATAAGTAAAACTTTTTTATTAATAAGTAAAATATTTTTTAAATATTGAGAGAACTAATTGAGAAAATACGTTAGACAATAAGATGAAGAGAAAAATTTGATAAAAATAATTTAATAAAAGTTAAATTTTAATAATTAAAATTATTAAATTTTTTAAATATGAAAACTTAATAAAATATAATACTTATTTATTTTAAAATATGAAAACTATTTGAGGATTATTATTATTTTTTAGTATTATAAATATTTTGGCTATTAACATAATATAAATTAATTCATAATTAAAAATAAATAACAAAATTAAATAATAAATGATATAGTTATTCTAATATATTATGTTTATTTTAGATAATGTTAGTAATAAATATAAATTGTGGTTAAGATTAATGAAATATTTTGAGATTTCTTTTTTTTATTAGATAAATTAACTTTATTTAAAAAACATATACACATCATATAAACACTATTATAAACCTAACTTAATTCGAATTTATTGAACTTGATATAAATTATTTTTCTCAATATTTAAAAAAACTAAAGTTATTAATTTGTTATAAAATTATGATAATATTTCAATTATTAAAAAGATAATTATGAAAAATCATCTACAATAATTTAATTTTTCATTATTAGTATTATATTAAAATTAAGTGTGAGTCTTTAAAAAAGGAATGCAATAAAAAATAATGTGTAATGTTAGAACTTCTCGAGGGGCCATCCATCCAAGAAAACTATTGCTTAAGAAAGCTTAATTTTGAAGTTCTAATTTATTATCATTGTTATGTAATTATCGTTTTGTTGATAATTAATCATTTCTAGAATAACATAAATTAACAAGTAAATGTATTTTTTTAAAAAAAACAAATTGTATTTATCATATATGTGTATTAGATTCTAATATAAATATTTTATTTTTGTCAAATAAAAAAATAATTACATTATAATTATTTTAAAAAATATTGACACTAATACATATGATTTTCTTTCAATAAATTATAATTCATATAAAAACGATTAAATTACACAAAAATATAAATAATAGAATATATATAATTGTCATTAATATTATATTTTTAAACTATGTAATAAGAGAGATTTCATAAATATTATTAATTTAAAAACAAAAAAAATAATAGAGACGAAAATATTTTTTTCAAGAGAGTGATAAAAAGTTATCAATTCAAAAAAGTAAAATATGTAGAAAAATTATAATAGATATAGTTGAGAGATTATTTAATAAATATGAAGACAAAAATAAGCACTTAAAAGAGATAGACAGAAAAACAAAAAAATGAGAGGAAGAAAAATGAGAAATTAATGTAGGATAAAGGATAGAGAGAGAGGCAAAGAAGAATATTATGATATACAACATATATAATATTATAAACATAAATTAAATGTAATTTATTATGATTTTCAAAAGTTACTTTTCTCAATATTTAAATATATTAAAGTTATTATTTTGTTATATCACATGATGTGTCACACTTATTATACACGAAATTATCAAAAATATTATAAATTTTGTTATTAAAAATTAATTACAAAAAATATATTTAAAAACTGTAATTTATAATCATTTAGTTTTTTAAAATTAACAAGTTTTTAAAATTAATTATTATTAATTAGAAAAATGAATGCTACGAAAAAATATATGCAACAACACTCTCAACTGTCACTCATCCCAAAAAAAACTCCCATCCAAGTAGGCATAACATTAAAGTACTAATGAGATCTAGTTTTATAATACTAATGGGATCACAAATGTATAAAAAATAATCATATTTCTGGGATTATTGCCTTGAAAATAGTGAATCATAATGTATTATAGTAAAAAAATTATTTATATAAAATAAAAAAATTACATAAACTATAAGGTTTTATAACATATATATTAATAAATTTAATTTTCTTTTATTATGTTGCAATTCTTATAATTAAAAATTTAATTTATATGAAAATAGAAAAATAAAATATATTTTTTCACATATATTATATTTTGAAATATCGAATATTAAAAAAATTAGATTTTTTTAATTAAAGCTATTAAAAAAAAGATAACAGAGATTGAGATAACTTTTTTAAAAGAGAGAAAAAATAAACAATTGATAAGACTAAGACAAAGAGAAAAATAACAATATAGAGAGATGTGAAATAAATTGATGAAGAAAAAAAGTAAAGGGAGAACATAAATGAGATAGAGTTAATAAATAAATAAGTGAAAAAGAAAAAATAAAAAAATAGAGATGATGGAGGAGAGAGAAAGAGAAGCTAAGAAAGATATATAGACATAAAGAATAAAGAGACAAAAAAGTGAATGATAATGATGAGAGATTGAGTTGGAAAATATGTTAAATATTAAGATAATGAGAAAATACTGATAAAAAAAAATTTAATAAAACTTAAAATTTTAATAGTAAATAATATAATTATTCTGATGTTCCATCTTAATTTGAGGTAACGTAGATAATAAATATAAATAGAATTTAAGATTAATGAAATAATTTCAGTTTTTAATTTTTTAAAACTTAACAACACTTTATTTAAAAAATATATACAAATCATATATATATCATTATAAACTTAAACTAATTCTAATTTATTGTAATCGATAAATGTTATTTTATTGAATATGAACTGACAAAAGTAATTAATTTATTATGTCTTATGATGTGTGGTATTTATTATTATACAAAATTAACAGTAACGTTATAAAATTGTTATTAAATGTTAATTACTAAAAGGGTAATTATAAATATTTTTGTAATAATTTAATTTTTTATTATTAATATGATATTAAAATTAATTGTCACTCATTAATAAAAGAAATTCTATTAAAAAATATGTGTAATATCACAACTTCTCAAGAAGCCATCCATCCCTATGGTTCTCTTGCCTAAGAATTCCTAACTGAGGAGTTCTAAATTTGATATAGTGCTATAATATTTATGTGGTTGCACATGTATACAAAAGAAAAATTATCATAGTTGTATAATTATTATTTTGATGATAATTAATCATTTCTAAAGTAATATAAATTGTCACATATTTGTACCTTTTGAAAAATATTCTGTCTATCATATATGTGTTCATGGATTCTAATTGAAATATTTTATTTATGTAAAATAATTAAAAAATAATTACAAAAATATTATTTTTAAAAATTTTCACAATAACATATTAGATTTTCTTTCAATACATTATAGTTTATATAAGAATAATTAAATTACATTAAAACATAAAAAATAAAAAAATAATTATCATTAATATTATATGTTAAACTATACAATATGTAAGATTTTATAAATATTACTAATTGATAAATATAAAAAATATAATAGAGATAGAAACAATTATTTATTGAAAAAGAGAGAAAGTTATGGATTGATTAGTGCAAAAGGAAGAAAAAAATAACAATAGAAATATATGAGAGATCATTTAATAAATAAGAAGAGAAAAATAGAAACATAAAAGTGATATAGAAAAAAAAAAAGTGAAAGAAATAGAAATGAGAAATTAATGAAGGATTAATGAGAGAGAGAGAAGTGAAGAAGAACATTAGGATATAGAGACAAAAAAGAATGATTATAGGAGAGAGAAAGAAGTGAGAGATCATGAGAGAATTAAGATAAAGCGAAAAAATGAGAGTAATAACATAAAAAAGGATAAAACTTAATAACAAACTTATAATATTTATAAAATATAATAAAATTTAAAAAAATTTCTAAAATTTAATAATAAGAGAATAAAAATATTATTTGATTTTTATTATTATTTAAGAATATTAAAATAATTAAAAAAAATTGATTATTAATTTAATATTATTTTGAAGAATTATATTTTTTAAAAGAATATTTTTATATTTAAAAAATTAAATACATCACATATGAATGCTATTATAAACATAAATTAATTTTTTTTTACTATAATAGAGATAAGTTATTTTGTTTAATGTTTATCTAAATTGAATATATTAGTTTATTATATGAAATGATGTGCTATAATTATTATTATTATACAAAATTAATATTAAATTCATAAATTTATTTTTTAAATAAATAATTATCATAATGGTAATCATGAACTATCATTTATATTATTATTTTTATATAATAAGGATACAAAAATTAATTTTTTTTACAAAATAAAGAATATTTTGAAAAAAATATATGCAACAGTAGGATATCTAAAGAGGTCACCCAACACAATAACACTCTAGCCCAAGCATGCTTAGCTTCCGAGTTCTAACGAAATCCCATGATTAAATGCCTGTGTGGTCGAAAATTCATAGAAAAGAGAAAATAGTGTGGTGTGATTACTTTTTTAAAGGTAAACTACGATTTCAAAAATATTTTAAATTTTGAAGCTTAAGCACTTTTAAAAAAAATTTCTGTGTGTTATATAAGTCATAATATATTACAACATAATTATTTTGTTTAAATAAAATTAATATGTTAAAAAAATAGATCGTTTAAAATAAATTTTTTTCCATTATTTTACATTTCTTATAAATTAAAAATTAAATACATAATAAATCTTTATTAAAAATATATATATAATTATTTATATATATTATATATTATACTATAAAACATTAGAAATTTCTTAAATATTATTAATTAATGGACTAAAAAAAGAAAATAGAGCTAGCAATTATTATTCTATAAGAGAAAAGATAATGAATTGATAACAATAAAATAAAGAGTAAAATTATAATAGAGAGAGATAAGAGAAGATTTATTGAAAAAGAAAAGGAAAAAGAACATTAAAAATATATAAAGAATAAAGAAATCAATAAAAGTGAAGGGAATGAGGATGTACGGAAGGATAAAAGAGTGAGAGAGACTAAGAATAATATAGGGAGATAGAGAATAAAAACACAAATAAATAGGTAATAACAAGAGAAACAAAAGTGAGGGAATGTTTTAAAGAGAAATAAATAAGAAAAATAATTTAATAAAAATACACAACAAAAAACTAACGCGTTGCGTACATAATTAAATGCAGAAATTCCAATTTCTTCAAGAGAAATTGATTATATTTGTGGAAATTCCAATTTCTTATACTAGGTTTTGTTTGCCTTGTTTGATTTTGTGATTAACGTAGGCTTGTTTTATAAACCTAACCACCTAAAAGTCAATTATTTACAACTTTTATTATTGCTGATTTTTTATTTACACGACTTTCAAGAAACTTAATAAGTTTCTAAAATTAAAGTAAAATTTATAAAAATCACTTTTAGATATTTTTAAACTTTATTACAAATTATAATAAATATTTTATTTAAATATTTTGTAATAAATCAAAATGTTTTTCATAACAATTCAACCCCTTCTTACTGAATCTTATTTCAAATATTTTATTAAAATTTTTTGTCTTTCATGAGAAAAACGAGTGGTATGAAGAAATATGTGTAATATGAGGACTTTTCAAGAGGTGGCCCATCGAAGTAATAGTTTAGGCCAAGCATTCTTCACTTTGAGTCTCAGTGGTATCAAATATTATAATGCTGGTGTTGTAGCAAATGCATGCAAATCACAAAAATCATATTTTTTTGATTATTGTTTCAAAAATAATGAACGATTTAAAAAAAGTTTTACAATTAACAAGTAAATGTGCTTCTAAAATTTTTTATATGCCTATTATATATGTTATATTATATTATAAAATTAATATTTTACTAATATAAAGTTTAAAAAATTAACAAAATATTATTCTTAATAATGGTTAAATTAATAAAGAAGAATTTCTTTAACTATATTATCATTTTACAAATATAAATTTTAATTACTTAATAAATATTGATAACAAAATAAATAATAATCATAAATTTTATACGTTAGATTATGCAACACAAGAAATTTTTAACTATTGATAATTGATGTGCAAGAAAAGATAATAAATGTGGAGATAACTATCATGTGATAGAGAGAAAGTCGTGGATTGATAGGAACAATAGAGAAAAAAATAATAATAAAGAGGGATAAGATACGAGTTAATATGGTGGAAAAGAAAAAGGAGATACCATAGAAAGGTTAGAAAAAATAAATAAAAAGTAAAAGAGAGAGAAATGAGAAATTAAATAAAGATAATGAAGAGAGAGGGACTAAGAAAAATATTATGATATAGAAAATAAAGAGAAAAATAATATAATTATACTATGAAAGAGCAGAAAGTGACAAAACTTGAGAGAAAATGAGATAAATAGAAAAAAGTGAGAGAAATCATTAAATAAAACTTAAACCTATAAAATTAAAAATTATATTATTTATAATATATAATAAGTAAATAATATATATTTTTAATATTGATAAAATATTAAAAGTTTTTTATGTTTATTATTTTTTTAAAATATTGCAAATATTTAAATTTTTTTACATATATTAAAATAATATTTTAATTTCTTATGTTCTATAATATAATATTTTAATATATAAAAATTGTACATATAGGATATATATATAAATGGAAACTTTAATTAATTCTAAATTATTTATATTTAATAAAAAAAAATTACTTTATAATAAACTAAATTAAACTTAATATTTTTTTATATCATATAATATCTCATGTTTATTATTATATCGAATTAACAATAACATTACAAAGTTATTTTTCTAAATAAATTACTAAAATTATATGTAAGCTATCATTTATAATAATTTATATGTTTTAAAATTATAATGTTATAAAACTTAATTGTCATTCATTAGAAAAATAAATGATATGAAAAAAATATTAGCAATAATATGACTTTTTAAGAGAACACCCATTCCAACACCACGCTTGTCTTGACATTCTTAACTTTGGAGTTCTAATGATACCAAATGCTATAATGCTACTGTAGTTGCACATGCATAGAAAAGATAAGAAATAGAAGTATGATTTTTTTGAAGGTATTAGATTATTTCTAAACTTTTTAAATTATTAAACATAGAATCTTTTAAATAATATTTATTTTTTTATATGTATGGTAATATATTTTATGTCAATGTTTTAATTATATGAAATAAATAAAAAATTATATAACCTATCATTTTTTATAACATTGAAACTAATACATTAGAATGTCTTTCATTATATTACCATTCTTATAAATACAAATTTAAATTATGTAATAAATATAAACTAAAAAAGAAAATATAAAAGAGATAAAGTGAATAAATAAAGAAAGTTAAAAAGATAGAAATGAGAAAATATACATGAATAATAGAGGGAGTGGGCAATCAGAATATAAGAATATAAGGAGATAAAAATGTTGAGAGAAAAAAGAGAATGATAATAAGCAAGGGAAGAAAATGAGAGAAATTAAGAGATATTTAGATAAAGAGAAAAAATGAGAGAAAAAATAAAATAAAAGAAAAACCTTAACAATAAAACTCATAATATTTATTAAATATTATAATTTAATCATATGTAAAAAAACTCTTTTAGGACTCTTATTTTTTGGGAATATTAAAAATATTTAAAGAATATTTTGACTATTTATTAAATTTTTATTTTCATAATTAAAAATTAAAAAACCTATTTCAATATTATTTTTGAATATTACATTAAGGTCTAGTGCTATAATGGTAATGTGGTGACATATATATATATATATAAAAATCATATTTTTTAGATTAATTTATTAAAAATAATGAATCATAATGTTTTATAATAATAAAATTCATTTATATAAAAAAAATACATAAATTATTTTTTTTTATAACATATATGATTTTCTTTTGTTAGGTCACCATTCTTATCATTAAAAATTTAATTTGCGTAAAAAAAAATAAATAATAAAATATACTTTTTCACAAATATTATATATTGAAATATGATATATGAAAATTTTCATAGATTTTGTTAATTAATGTTCTTAAAAAAAGAGTGATTGAGATAACTATCTTAAAACAGAGAAAAAAATAAAAAAATTATAAGGGCAAGGTGAAGAGAACATTAACAATAGAGATAGATGATAAATGATTTGATGAAGAAAAATGAAAAAAAAAAGAATGTAAATGAGATAAAGTAAATAAATAAATAAGTGATAGAGAAAAAAATAAAAAAGCGGAGTGATTGAGAAAAATAAAGAAAAAAATATAAATATAGAAAATAAAGAAAAAAAATAAATGAATGATAATGATAAGAAAAGTTACTTTAGAGAATATGCTGCACATTAAGATAATAAGAAAAAACTGATAAAAATAATTTAACAAAGATGAAATTTTAATAATTAAAATTATAAAATTTTTTAAATATAAAAAACTTAGTCATATATAATATTTATTAATTTTAAAATATAAAAACTATTTAAGCCTTAGTATTATTTTTGAATACCACAACCATTTTGAGCATTAATTTAATTAAAATTAATTCATAATTAGAAAAAAAAAACTTAACATAAAAATAAATAATATAATTATTCTGATATGTTATCTTTTTTGATATAAAACAGTAATAATTATAAATAGTATTCAATATTAAGGAAATAAATTCTGATCTTTTTTTTTTTGTGACAAAATACAACTTTATTTAAAAAGCTATACACATCATACATATATATCTATTATAAACTTAAATTAATTGTACTTTATTGTAATTGATAAAATTTATTTTGCAAAATATCAAAAAAAAAATATAAGTAATTAAATTATTATATCTTATCATATGACATATTTAATTATATATGAAATTCACAAAAATGTTATAAAATTGTTATTAAATAGTTTTTTGTAAAAAAAGTATTCTAAATAATCTTTTGTAATAATTTAATTTTTTTATTATTAATATGATATGAAAATTAATTATTACTCATTAAAAAAAGATTTTTATGAAAAATTATGTGTAATATCATAACTTCCCAAGTGGCTATCCATCCCAATAGTGCTCTTGCCTAAGAATGCGTAACTTTGGAGTTCTAATTTAGATCCAGTGCTATAATATTTGTGTGATTACACATGCATGCAGAAGGCAAATAATAAAAATTAATCATTTCTAAAATAATAAAAATTATGAATTCTTTGTGCTTTTTAAAAAACATTATGTTTATCATATATGTGTTAATTGATTCTAATATAAATATTTTATTTATATAAATAAATAAATAATAATTACATAACTTATTATTTTTAAAAAAGTTGACATTAATACATTAGTTTTTCTTTAAATACTTTATAGTTCATATAAAAATAATTAAATTTAATAAAAATATAAATAATAAAATATTTTATTATCATTAATATTATATATTAAACTATGTAATATGAGAGATTTGATAAATATTTTTAATTGATTGAGATAAAAAAAAAAAGATAGTGGAGATAGAAATAATTATTGAGCAAGAGAGAAATAAAGTTATGAATTGATAAGTGTAAAATAAATAAAAAAAATAATAATAGAGATAAATGATAGATTACTTAATATATAAAAAGGGAAAAATAAGAACATAAAAGAGAGAAAAAAATAAAAAGATAAAATGAATAGAAATGAGAAATTAATGAATGATAAATGAGAGAGAGAAGTAAATTAGAATATTAATATATAGAGAATGAAAAGACAAAATTGAGAATGGAAATAAAAGAGAGAAAGAAGTGAGAGAATATAGGAGAATTAAGACAAAGAGGAAAAAAATGAGAGAAATAACTAATACAAGTTATCTTAATAGTAAACTTAAAATATTTTTTTTATATAATAAATTTTTTAAAAATATTTAATAATTATAAATTATAATTAGGATTTGATGTTTATCATTATTTATGAATATTAAAAATAGTTAAAAAAATATTTTGATGTCTTATATTCTTTAATAAAATATTTCTATTTTAAAAAATAAAATACACCACATATGCATGCTAAACATAAATTAATTCTAATTTACTATAATCAACAAAAGTTTTTTTGCTTAATGTTTAACTAAATTTAATTTATTAGTTTATTATACAAAATGTTGCGTTATAATTATTATTATATGAAATTGATAATAATTTTATAAAGTTATTTTTTAAATAATTAATTATCATAATGGTAATTATGAACTATGGTTTATATTATTTCTTTATATAATAATGTTATAAAAATTAAATATTTTTTTAAAAAAAATTACTTTGAAAAAATATGTAATACACTAGGACATCTAAAAAGGTCACCCAACACAATAATACTCTCGCCCAAAGAAGCCTAACTTTTGAGTTCTAATGAAATCCAATGTTAAACGCTGGTGTGGATGAAAATGCTTACAAAAAAGAGAATATCGTAGTGTGATTACATTTTTTATGGCAACAAACCATTTCTAAAATTTTCTAAATTATGAAGATTATGAACTTTTAAAAATAATTTATGCTTGTTATATATGCTATTATATATTATAATATAATTATTTTATTTAAATAAAAATAACAAATAATTACACAAACTATTATTTTGAAAAAACCAGATAGTTCTAAATAAAAATTTCTTCCATTATACTACATTTCTTATAAATTAAAAATTAAATACATAATAAATATTTATAATAAATTATATAATTTTTTATATATATTATATATTAAACTATACAACATGTCGGATTTCTTATTATTAATTGATGGGCTGAAAAAATAAAATAGAGCTAGAAATTATTATTCTATAAGAGAGAAGGTAATGATTGTATAAGAGCGAACTAAATTGTAAAATAATAATCAAGAAAGATAAAAAAAGATTTAATTAAAAAAGAAAAAAAAAATGACATAGAAAAGATAATGAATAAATAAATGAGTAAAAGAGAGAAATGAGAATGTAGGTAAGGATAAAGGAGCGAGCGAGGCTGGGAAAAATATAAAGAGATAAAGAATGAAAATATAAATAAAAGGGTAATAATAAAAAAAAATTCAGACAATGTGTTAAAGAGCAATAAATAACAAAAATAATTTAATAAAAATACACATGCAAAAACTAATGCATTGCGTTCGTAATCAAATGCAGAAATTTCAATTTCCATGCGAGAAATTGATTACGTCTGTGAAATTCCAACCAAACGCACGTATTGCTGACTCGCTGGTCACCCGGTTAACTAATTGCTGTGCAGAAAGTTATAAGACACCAAAGTGCCGGGACAAATGACGCCAAGTTATCTACACGGTGAATGCCTGGTTTGCTTGATTAACGTACGCCGTCCGTCCGATTGCCCATTTTCGTGATCAAACGATCACCGCCGTAGTTTATCTTTCATTCCGCTAATTCTCGCAGTCTTCCGATCACTCTTATGTCTCGATCGCACGGTTCGTATTTCGTACGCAGGCCATGTTAACTCATGCCGTCAGATCGTTATCCCGATCTAACCGACTAGATGATTTTCATATTTAAAATGGCGCTGAATCGATTGCATCCGGCCGATCGCTCTGTTTTCGCGATCGAACGGGACCGGGGCGTTCCGATCGAACGGCTGCTGCACAACGGTAATTGTAGCTGCTATTTGGATCCGTTGGAATGCTATTTATTTATTTATTTCGTAATTAAAATATTGCAAAAACTGCAAAAAATTGAATGGCCAAATTGAATATTTCGTAATTGCATTTAACTCGTTAGAAACGATATATAAATAATGGATTTTTGTAAGAAAATTAGAAGAAAAAATTTTATGTGATACCAAGAAAGAATACTTAAGCTATTTAGAACTCGTTTTTATCGTTGTTTTCATACATTTTTGTGCCATTCACCTGTAAAACATATGAAATTCTTTTCCTTTACAAATAAGCTATTTTATTAATTTTTTTATATTAAATTTGTTTAATTAAAAAACTTGTGCTTCCTTAAAGTTTTGATCAGGCATAAGATTTTGGTTGTATTGATTTAAAATTTATGTCGTTGAATATTTTTCTTTTTTTTTCATTTTATTTTGCTATACTGCTGTAGTGGCCCGCCCCATTTATTTAACTATAAGACCGTTGTAGTCTTACACGTTTATCTTTTTGTTGTGAGGGTTTAGCATACCTGTCTTTATTTGCAATGTTTATATTATGAATTATTCGTCTTTTTTTCTTGGGGTGGATGTATACTTCTTTTAAAAACTTAACCACCTAAAAATCAATTATTTACATTATTATTATTGTTTATTTATTAATTACAAGACTTTTGAAAAACTTAATAAGTTTATAAAATAAAATCAAAATTTATAGAAAATCATATTTAGATATTTTTTAAACTTTTTAAAAAATTATTATAAATATTTTATTAATATATTTTGCAATAAATCAAAATTTTATTCATAGTAATTCACCCCCTTCTTACTAAACTTCACTTCAAATATCTTATTAAAATTAATTATCTTTCATTAGAAAAAAGAGTGCTATGAAGAAATATTAGTCGTATGATGACCTTTCTAGTGGTGGCCCATCACAGAAGAACTTTTGCCCAAACATTCTTAACTTTTGAATCATAATGGAATAAATTATTGAAATTTTAATCTGGTCACAAATGCATGCTAATCATAAAAAATCATATTTCCATTGTTATTGCCTCAAAAATAATGAACCATTTAAAAAGGTTTTAAAATTAACAAGTAAATGTACTTTTTAAAATGTTTATATGCTTATTATATATGTCTTATTACATTATAATATCAATATTTTTATTTATATAAAATAAATAAAAAAAAATTAAATAAACTATTATTCTTGATAATTGTGACATTAATAAAGAAGAATTTCTTTACTTATAATATCATTTTACAAATAAAAGATTTAACAACATAATAAATATTGATAATAAAATAAATATTTGTCATAAATTTTAAATATTAGATGGTGCAACCCAAGATATTTCATGACTATTGATAATCGACGTGTAGAAAAAAAAATAGTAAAGGTGGAGATAACAATTATGTAGAATAGAGAAAGGCGTGGATTGATAAGAGCATAATAGAGAGAAAAATAATAATAGAGAGCGATGAGATACAAATTAATAAAGAGTAAATGAAAAATGAGATAGCATAGAAAAGATAAAAAGAAAAAATAAAAAATAAAAGAGAGAGAAATATGAAATTAAATAAGCATAATAGACAAAGAGTGGGGCTAAGAAAAATATTAAGATTTTGAGAATAAAGAGAAAAATAAGGTAATTATAATGCAAAAGAGGAGAATGAGATAAATTTAGGATAAAGTGAGATAAATAGAAAAAAGTGAGAGATATCATTAAATAAAATTTAAACCTTAAAAATTATAGTTATTTTTTTATAATATATAATAAGTGAATCATATATATTTTTTGTAATGATATAATATAAAAAAATTTTGAGGTTTATTATTATTTTATGATTTTATGAATATTTAATTTTTTTAATTACATTTAATAAAATAATATTTTAATTTATAATGTTCTATAATATAATATTTCTACATTTAAAAATTTTAAATATAGGATATATATATATATATATATATATATATATATATATATATATATATATATATTAATGTAAACATTAATTAGTTCTAAATAATTATAATTAGTAAAAATTCTTTAACTTTATAATAAACTAAATTAAACTTAATATTTTATTATATCATATTATATCTCATATTTATTATTACCTCTAATTAATAATAACATTACAAAATTTTTTAAAAAAATTAATTATTAAATTATATTATAAACTATCATTTATAATAATTTATATTTTAAAAAAATTAATTATCACTCATTAGAAAAATAAATGATATGAAAAAATATGAGCAATAATAAGATTTCTTAAGAGGTGAGCCATCCCAATACGACACTTGTCTTAGCATTCTTAACTTCAAAGTTTTAATAATATCGAATGCTATAATACTAGTATAGTTGCACATGAATTGAAAAGATAAAAAATAGAAGTATGATTATTTTCTTGAAGGCATTATATTATTTCTAATCTTTTTAAAATTATTAAAAATAAAATGTTTAAAATAATGTTTTATACATTTTATTTATATTGTAATATATTATTATGTCAATATTTTAAAAATATGAAATGAATAAAAAATTACATAAACTATCATTTTTTATAACATTGAAACAAATACATTAGAATTTCTTTCATTACATCACCATTCTTATAAATAAAAAATTAAATTATATAAAAAATATTAAAATATATATATTTTTTCAAAAATTTATACATTAGAATATGTCAACAATAGATCTCATAAATATTATAAATTGATTAGCTGAAAAGAAGATAACGAAGATGAAGATAATTATTTTTTAAAAGAGTGAAAGTCAAAGATTTATAAGAGAAAACTAGGGTTTGGGCTAGCGACCTCCTTCTTGACCGCGTCCTGCATCTGCCTTGGGCACGTAACCAGGACATGCTTTTGCAGGTGCAGACGGAGTCGCCCCGGGTTAACAACCTAAAACTTTACTCGCAAATGCGTGGTGCTAATATGGCTGAGGACGTGGGAGTTAACTCGGAGTATCTTAAGATGATCTGGAAACTTAAGACTCTGCCTAGGGTGAAACTCTTCCTTTGGCGGCTGATAGGTGATCACCTCCCTACTGCAGTTTGGCTGGCCCGTAGAAGACTTGCTGAGTGCAGTAGCTGCGTTTGGGGTTGTATTGCGGACGAGATGCCGGAACATTTTATCTGGGAGTGCCCGTATGCATAGGCTCTCTGGCGCAGTAACCAACTTCGTGAGGCCATATCTGCACTTGGTCTTCATCATGGTGCAGGCACTGGGCATTCCTTCTTGCAGAGGCTCTTTGAATTTGTGGCAGCACCTGCACGGAGCGTTGCCAATAGTTGGAAGCACGCTGCTACCCTTGCCACGGCAATGTACTACATATGGGAATTCCGCAATGCGAAGAAGCACTACGATGAAAGGCCAAACTACAGTCTTATCCTACGCAAGCTGCAGATTGAGGTCGCTCTGCTTCACCGAACGCGTCCTTCCATGTCCTGCGGGAACCCGCTCAGTTCACCTGAACTGAATGTAGCCCAAAACTGGGTTCCTCCTCCCACTGGATGGGTCAAATTCAACTGTGATGCAGCTGTTGGGGATCACTCGGCGGGCCTTGGCCTGGTTGCTAGGGATCATGTGGGGAAGCCCCTGCTGGTGTTTGGAAAGAAAGTAATCTCTCAAGCGAGTGGAGCCATGGAAGTCTATGCCTTGTTGGAGGCCTTTGAAGTGGCTAGATCTGCGTTCACGGACGCTCGGGCCATCGAGTTCTAAACCGACTCAACGCAGGCCATGCTGGAAGTGCGTGATCTCCTTGCCCAGGAGCCCACGAGGGGTGTATTTGCCAATGCAATTCTCCATGCCAGCGATCTTGACGCCCTTGTCATCTCCTGTATTTATAGAGAAGGTAACGCGCCGGCGGACTGGATGGCGCGTGCTGCGTGCTGGTCCAGCTTCAGCTGGGGACGGGGTGTGCCTCTCCCTGAGCCGCTTTGCAAGTTAATGTATTTGGATTTCCTGTTCGATCCCCCTTAGGGGACGCCGCATGCTTATGTTTAATAAAGGCATATTTCAGGAAAACTAGATAGAAAAATAATCATAGAGAGAGATGAGAGATGCGTTAATGTAGAGAAAAAGAAAAAAGAGAATATAAAAGTGATACAGAAAATAAATAAAAAAATTTGAAAAAGAGAAAAATGAGAAAAATGAGATAGATAATAGAGAGAGCAGCCAATAAGAATATAAAGAGATAAAAAAAATAAAGAGATAAATAAGAGAATAATAAATAAGTGAGAAAAAATAAGAGAAACTTAGAGACAGAGATAAAAAGAAAAAAAACAAGATAAAAAATTAAATAAAAGTAACCCCTTAATAATTAAATTTATAATATTTTCTAAATATTACAATTTAATCATATATAATATTTATTTATTTTAAATACAAAAATTATTTGAGATTTATTTATTTTTTAAAATATTAAAAATATTTTGACTATTGATTTAATGTAAATAAATTCATGCTTTAAAAAGCTTAATTAAATAATAAATAATATAATTATTCTTTTATTTCATCTTTATTTGAGATAATGTTGATAATATATATAAGTAGTATTCAAGATTAATGAAATAATTTAAGATTTCTTATTTTTTATAACATAATACAACTTTATTTAAAAAATCTATACAAATCATATATATATCGTTATAAACTTAAATTAATACAAAATTATTTTAATTTATAAAAGCTATTTTAATGAATATGAAAAAAAAACAAAAGTTATTTATTTATTATATCTTGTGATGTGTCATATTTATTGTTTTATGAAATTGACAATAATAAATGTTAATAACTAAAAAGTAATTATAAATAATCTTTTATAATAATTTAATTTTTTTATTATTAATATTATATTATAATTATTTTTCACTGATTAAAAAAAAGAAATGCTAAGAAAAAATATGTGCAATATCACAACTTCTCAAGAAGCCATCCATCTCTATAGTTCTCTTGCGTAAGAATACCTAACTTAAGAATTCTAATTTTGGCCTTGTGTTATAATATTTGTGTGATTGCACATGTATGCAAAAGACTAATTATCATAGTCATATAATTATTATCTGAACTATAATTAATAATTTCCAAAATAATATAAAATATAACGTATTTGTACTTTTTAAAAAATATTATGTCTATAATATGTGTGTTAATTGACTCTAATAAAAAAAATTTATTTATGTAAAATAAATAAAAAATAATTACATAAATTATTATATTCAAAAATATTGACTATAACACATTAGATTTTCTTTCAATATATTGTTGTTCATATAAAAATATTTAAATTACATAAAAAATATAAATAATAAAATATATAATTATCATTAATGTTATTTATTAAACCATGTAATATGAGTGATTTGATAAATATTATTAATTGATCTACAAAAAAAACATAAAGATAAAAATAATTATTTAATAAGAGAGAGAGAAAGTTATGTGTTGATTTGAGTAAAATAAAGAGAAAAATAACAATAGAGATAAATGAGAGATTATTTAATAAATAAGAAAACAAAAAAAAGGTCATAAAAGAGATAGAGAGAAAAATAAAAAAATGAAAGGAATAGAAATGAGAAAGTAATAAAGGGATAAATGAGAGTAAAAAGAAAAATATTAGGATATAGAGAATGAAGAGACAAAAAAAAGAATGATTATAAGAGAGAGAAAGAAGTGAGAGATTATGAGAGAATTGAGCTAAAGTAAAAAAAATGAGAGTAATCTTTTAAAAAAGTTAAATATTAATAATAAACATATAATATTTATAAAAGATAATAAAAATTAAATAATATTTAATAATAAGAAAATATAAATAAATTTTGATTTTTATAATTATTTAAGAATATTAAAAATATTTCAAAATATTTTGAATATTAAATTTATATTATTTTTGATGTCTTATATTAAATTTATATTATTTTTCATATTCGTTTTTTTAATGAATGATGGATTATTTTAAAATCATGAGAATGTTAAAAAATTAAATTATATTTTGAATTTCATATAATAAAATAATAATATTAACATAGTTTATTATTATGAAAAATAAATTGTATAAATTATAATAAATTAAAACTATTTTATATTTATAATATTACTTATATGATGTGGATTAAAGTTTTTATCTATAAAACATTATAGTATATAATATTAGGAAATAATAATTATATCCTTAGTGTAAATTATTATTTATATTTATTATCCATCTCACATCTTAAACAAAATATATTAGAATAATTATATTATTTTTGTTTATTTTTTAAAATTTTATTTATGAGTACAATAATATCATGTTTACATTCAAAATGTTCTTTAAATATTTTAAATGGTAAAAAAATATAATAAACCTCAAATATTTCATACATTTTATTATTGTTAAAAAAATTGATCAACTTATTATATTTAATTAATATTATAAGTTTAATTTTTATAATTTAACTTTTATTTCATTGTTTATCTTACTTTTTTGTCTTTATCTCAATGTCTGTCATATTCTAATTTTCTTCTTTCTATAATTATCATTCACTTATTTGTCTCTTAATTATCTTTTTTCTTATATTTGTTAGTGCTTCCAAGTCTTCCATATCACTCTTCACTCTCTAATTTCTCTTTCTTTAACTTTATTTATTTATTCTCTTCATCTTCACTTTATTCTCTATTTTTCTTTCCTCTTCACTAAATCTTCTATCATCTCCCTTTATTATAATTTTCTTCCCTATTTTGCTCTTGTAAATCCCTGTCTTTCTCTCCCTCTTGTAGACTAGTTATCTCCATCTCCATTAATAATAGTTTGACACATCAATTAATAAAACTTAAGATATCTCTCATGCTTTATAAATTAATAAAATTAATACAAAATTATTTTAATTTATAAAAGCTATTTTAATGAATATGAAAAAAAAACAAAAGTTATTTATTTATTATATCTTGTGATGTGTCATATTTATTGTTTTATGAAATTGACAATAATAAATGTTAATAACTAAAAAGTAATTATAAATAATCTTTTATAATAATTTAATTTTTTTATTATTAATATTATATTATAATTATTTTTCACTGATTAAAAAAAAGAAATGCTAAGAAAAAATATGTGCAATATCACAACTTCTCAAGAAGCCATCCATCTCTATAGTTCTCTTGCGTAAGAATACCTAACTTAAGAATTCTAATTTTGGTCTTGTGTTATAATATTTGTGTGATTGCACATGTATGCAAAAGACTAATTATCATAGTCATATAATTATTATCTGAACTATAATTAATAATTTCCAAAATAATATAAAATATAACGTATTTGTACTTTTTAAAAAATATTATGTCTATAATATGTGTGTTAATTGACTCTAATAAAAAAAATTTATTTATGTAAAATAAATAAAAAATAATTACATAAATTATTATATTCAAAAATATTGACTATAACACATTAGATTTTCTTTCAATATATTGTTGTTCATATAAAAATATTTAAATTACATAAAAAATATAAATAATAAAATATATAATTATCATTAATGTTATTTATTAAACCATGTAATATGAGTGATTTGATAAATATTATTAATTGATCTACAAAAAAAACATAAAGATAAAAATAATTATTTAATAAGAGAGAGAGAAAGTTATGTGTTGATTTGAGTAAAATAAAGAGAAAAATAACAATAGAGATAAATGAGAGATTATTTAATAAATAAGAAAACAAAAAAAAGGTCATAAAAGAGATAGAGAGAAAAATAAAAAAATGAAAGGAATAGAAATGAGAAAGTAATAAAGGGATAAATGAGAGTAAAAAGAAAAATATTAGGATATAGAGAATGAAGAGACAAAAAAAAGAATGATTATAAGAGAGAGAAAGAAGTGAGAGATTATGAGAGAATTGAGCTAAAGTAAAAAAAATGAGAGTAATCTTTTAAAAAAGTTAAATATTAATAATAAACATATAATATTTATAAAAGATAATAAAAATTAAATAATATTTAATAATAAGAAAATATAAATAAATTTTGATTTTTATAATTATTTAAGAATATTAAAAATATTTCAAAATATTTTGAATATTAAATTTATATTATTTTTGATGTCTTATATTAAATTTATATTATTTTTCATATTCGTTTTTTTAATGAATGATGGATTATTTTAAAATCATGAGAAAGTTAAAAAATTAAATTATATTTTGAATTTCATATAATAAAATAATAATATTAACATAGTTTATTATTATGAAAAATAAATTGTATAAATTATAATAAATTAAAACTATTTTATATTTATAATATTACTTATATGATGTGGATTAAAGTTTTTATCTATAAAACATTATAGTATATAATATTAGGAAATAATAATTATATCCTTAGTGTAAATTATTATTTATATTTATTATCCATCTCACATCTTAAACAAAATATATTAGAATAATTATATTATTTTTGTTTATTTTTTAAAATTTTATTTATGAGTACAATAATATCATGTTTACATTCAAAATGTTCTTTAAATATTTTAAATGGTAAAAAAATATAATAAACCTCAAATATTTCATACATTTTATTATTGTTAAAAAAATTGATCAACTTATTATATTTAATTAATATTATAAGTTTAATTTTTATAATTTAACTTTTATTTCATTGTTTATCTTACTTTTTTGTCTTTATCTCAATGTCTGTCATATTCTAATTTTCTTCTTTCTATAATTATCATTCACTTATTTGTCTCTTAATTATCTTTTTTCTTATATTTGTTAGTGCTTCCAAGTCTTCCATATCACTCTTCACTCTCTAATTTCTCTTTCTTTAACTTTATTTATTTATTCTCTTCATCTTCACTTTATTCTCTATTTTTCTTTCCTCTTCACTAAATCTTCTATCATCTCCCTTTATTATAATTTTCTTCCCTATTTTGCTCTTGTAAATCCCTGTCTTTCTCTCCCTCTTGTAGACTAGTTATCTCCATCTCCATTAATAATAGTTTGACACATCAATTAATAAAACTTAAGATATCTCTCATGCTTTATAAATTAATTATGACATTTATGATAAATAAATATTTTATTGTTTATGTTTTTTACATAATTTAATACAAATACAAAGCAAAAATTAAAGCATTGCTTTCATAATAAAATTTAGAAATTGCAAATTCCATGCAAGAAATTGATTAATTTCTAGCACTAGAGTTGATTAAGTCTGCAAAATTCCAACAAAACACATGTACTGCTGGCTCGCTGGTCGCTCGCACAAGTAATAAACGAGGACAAATTCATAAAAGGCCGCAGTGCGTGGCTACAAACGTATCTAGAAGGAGAATTCCTGCTTTGCAGGATAAATGTGCAGTGTCAATTCACTTGCTCTGCGGGATTAATGTGCAGCGTCGAATCGCCGCCGTAGTTTACCTTCCGAACCGCAAATTGTCAAAGTCGTCCAATCGCGCTAGATTGCGATCACACGGTCCTTATTTCCTCAGTTGGCCATGTTCACTCTGCTATCAGATCACGATCCTGATCCAACGTACTAGATAATTTTCATTTTTAAAAGGTGCAAATTCGATTACGTCCGTCTGATCGCTAAGTTTTCGAGATCGAACGGGCCAGGGTCGTTCCGATCGAATGGCTACAGAGCAATGGCTATTTTATCTTTTATTTGGTGCCGTTGGAATGTTATTTATTTATTTATTACCTAATTAAAATATTGCGAAAGTTGCCAAAATTTTAAAGCCTAAATTGGATTTTTTTTTACTTCTTTTAGTCCTTAGGAACTGTATATAAATACAATATTTTGTAAGAAAACAAGAAAAAAATTTATGTGATTCCAAGAAAAAATATTAAAGCCATTAGGAACTCGTTTCCATCATCGTTTTCATACGTTGCTGTGTTATTCACCTGTCAAACTCTTGAAATTCTTCTCCTTCTAAACAAAAGCTAAGTTATTAATTTTTTTATATTAAATTTATTTAATTAAGAGACTTGTGACTTCCTAATGATTTCATCAAGCAAAGAATTTTGGTTGTATTAATTTACATTTTATGTCGCTGAATATTTTTTATTTTGACCCATTTTATTTCGTTATAAGGTTGTAGTAGCATGCCCTATTTATTTCCTTATAACACCATAGTAGTCTGTCTTATTTGTCTCTTTGTTGTTAGGGTTTAGCCCACCCATATTTATATGAAATGCTTATATAGTGAATTATTTACCTAGTTTTTTCTTTGATGGATGTAGGCTTGTTTTATAAACCTAAGCACCTAAAAATTAATTATTTATATTGTTTATTATTGTTAATTGTTTAATTATATGACTTTTGAAAAACTTTATACGTTTTTAAAATAAAATTAAAATTTGTAGAAAATCACTTTTAGATATTTTTTAAACTTTGTTAAAAATTATTATAAATATTTTATTAAAATATTTTGTAGTAAATCAAAATTTTATTCATAGCAATTCACCTTCATCTTGCAGAACCTCATTTCAAATATTTTATTAAAATTAATTATCATTCATAACAAAAAGGAGTGCAATGAAGAATATGTGCAATACAATGACCTTTCAAGAGGTGCCTCATCGCAGTAGGACTTTAGCCCAAGCATTCTTAACATTTGAGTTTTAATGGAATAAAGTTTTCTAATTCTGATGTGGTCGCCAATGCATGCAAATCATAAAAAATTATATTTGCATGATTATTGCCCGAAAAAATAATGAACCATTTAAAAAATTTATAAAAATAATAAGTAAATGTTATTCTAAAAATGTTTATATGCTTATTATATATATCATATTATATTATAATATCAAAATTTATTTGTATAAAATAAATAAAAAGATTAAATAAACTATTACTCTTGATAATGGTAACAATAACAAAGGAGAATTTCTTTAATTATATTATCATTTTACAAAGAAAAATTTAATTACTTAACAAATATTGATAATAAAACAATATTTACCATCAATTTTATATATTAGATTATGCAACAAAAGATTTTTCTTGAATATTGATAATTGATGTGTAGAGAAAAAAAGATAATAAAGGTGGAGATAACTTTTACATAAAAGAGAAAATGGCTTCAATTGATAAGAATATAATAGAGAAAAAAATAATAATAAAGACAAATTAGATGCGATTCAATAAAGAGAAAAAGAAAAAAAAGAGAACATAGAAAAGGTAGAGAGAACAAATAAAAAATAAAGGAGAGAGAATTGAGGAAATAAATAAGATAGCATAGAGAGAGAGTGGCTAAGAAGAATATTGAATATAGAGAATAATGAGAAAAATAAGATAATAATAATATGAAAGAGGAGAAAGTGAGAAAATTGGAGAGAAATTGAGATACATAGAAAAAATTGAGACAAATCATTAAATAAAAGTTAAACCTAGATAAATGAAATTGTAATATTTATAATAAATAATAATTTACTCATATATACATTTTAGTAATGATAAAATATAAAAATATTTGAGGCTTATTATTATTTTATAATATTATAAATATTTAATTTTTTTTAGAATTAATAAAATAATTTTTTAATTTCAAATGTTCTATATTATAATTTTTATAAATTTAATAATTAAACGTACAACATATATGTATTAATGTAAATATTAATTTATCCTAAATTATTATAATTAGAAAATATTTTTTAATTATTAAAAAACTAAATTAAACTTAATATTTTATTATATAATATGATTTATCTTGTTTATTATTATATCAAATTAACAATAATATTATAAAGTTATTTCTTAAAATTAATTACTTAAACTAAGTTATAATCAATCAATTACAATAATCTTTTTTTTAAATTATATTGTTATAAAACTTAGTTATCATTTAATTGAAAAATAAATGATATAAAAAATATAAGCAACAAGATGACTTTTCAAAAGATCACCCATCCCAATACTATGCTTGTCTATGCATTCAAACCTTTGAAGTTCTAATTATATCGAGTGATATAATGGTAGTGCAATCACACATATATGTAAAAAGCAAAAAATAGAAGTATGATTATTTCTTTTAAAGGTATTGCATTATTTCTAAAATTTTTTAATTTTTAAATATAAAAACTTTTAAATAAATTATATATTTTTTATATATACTATAGCATATTATTATATCAATATTTTAACTATATAAAAAATAAAAAATTACATAAACTATTATTTTTAATAACATTGACAGTAATAAAATCGAAATTCCTTCATTATATTATAATTTTCATAAATAAAAACAAAATTTTGTGAGTAAGATAAAACACAAAATATATATTTATCAAAAATATATATATTAGACTATGACAATAATAGATCTCTTAAATATCATTAATTGATTAGTTAAAAAGGAGAAAATAGAGAAGGAGAGAACTATTTTCTAAAAGAGTAAAAGTCAAAGATTAATAAGTTAAAAATAGATGAAAAAATAATAATAGAGAGAGATGATAAATGGCATAATGAAGAGAAAATAAAAAGAGAGAACATAAAAGAGATAGAGACCAAAAAATTAAAAATTGATAAATGAGATAAATGAGATGGATAATGGAGAGAGTAACCTATAAGAATATAAGAAGACAAAAAATAAAGAGATAAATATGATAATGATAATAAGTGAGAAGAAAATAACAGAAAGATAGACATTGAGATAAAAAGAAAAATGAGATAAAAAATTAAATAAAGATATACCCTTAATAATTAAATTTATAATATTTATTATATATTACAAGTTAATCATATATAATATTTAATAATAAATATAAAACTTATTTTAGGTATCTTATTATTTTGGAATCTTGCTAATATTTAAACAATATTTTGATAATTTATTTAATATTTATTTTTTATAATTAATATTAAAAATTAATTAAATATTAGATATTATTTATATTCTAATAAATTGTCTATAAAATATGTAAATTAGACATTAAAAATAAATAATATTTAACATTATTTATTTAAGTTTTGATTTCTATTTTTTTATAATTTAATATTTCTCTAATTAAAAAATTTTATACACAACATATATATAATACTATAAACTAAAATTAAATCTAATTTATTATGTTTTTAATAATTTATTATTTTCAATATTCAACTCTATTAAAGTAATCGTTTTATTATATCACATGATGTGTATTACATATTATTACTCAAAATTATCAAAAATATTATAAATTTATTTTTAAAATTTAATTACAAAAATGATACTTACACACTATAATTTATAATCATTTAATTTTTTTTTAAAATTAACATGCTTTTAAAATAAATTATTATTAATTACAAAAAGTAATACTATTGAAAAAGATGTGCAGTAAAACTCTGAAGAAGTCAACAATCCTTAAACTACCCTCATAAAAACAAGCTTAATATTGGAGTACTAATGCGATCTAATGGTATATTGCTGACGTGGTCACATATTTATAAGAAAAATAATCATAGTTTTATGATTATTAATTTGAAAATAATGAATCATAATGTATTATAATACCAAAATATATTTATATAAAAAATTACATCAACTATTATTTTTTATAACATAGATATTAATATATGCAATTTTCTTTTGTTAAGTTAACATTCTATTAAAAAATTTATTTACATGAAAATAATAAATAATAAAATATATCTTTTGCAAATATTATATATTAAAATATGTTAAACTAAAATTTTTTTAGATTTTGTTAATTTATGTTCTAAAAAAATAATAATAATAATAGAGATAACTATTTTTAAAAAAAGAAAAAATAAAAGATTGATAGGAGCAAGATAAATTGAAAAAACAATTTGGAAAGATGAGAAATGATTTAATAAAGAAGAAAAAGAGAGAACATAAATTAGATAGAGAGAATAAATAAAGAAGTGAAAGAGAAACAGAAATATAGATTAATAAAGATAAAAGAGTGATAGAGAGGCAAAGAATAATATAAAAACATAGAGAATAAAAAAACAAATAAGTAAGTGATAAATATAGAGAGAAGTGAAAGAATACGTTAGACATTAAGATAAAAGGAAAAATTTGAAAAAAATAATTTAATAAAAGTTAAATTTTAATAATTAAAATTATAAAATTTTTAAATATGAAAACTTAATCATATATAATACTTATTTATTTTAAAATATGAAAACTATTAGATGTTTATTATTATTTTTGAATATTAAAAATATTTTGGCTATTTATTTAATATAAATTATTCATATTTAAAATAATAAATAGAATAAAATAATAAATGATATAATTATTCTAATATGTTATCCTTACTTCAGATAATTTTTGTAATAAATATAAATAGTGGTTAAGATTAATGAAACATTTTGAAATTTCATATTTTTTATTAGATAAAATAACTTTATTTAAAAAATGTATACACATCAAATATACACTATTATAAACTAAACTTAATTCTAATTTATTATAGTTGATATAAATTGATTTGCTCAATATTTAAAAAAACTAAAGTTATTAATTTGTTAAATCTTATGATGTGTCTTATTTATTCGTATATGAAATAGACAATAGCGTTATAAAATTATTATTAAGTATGTATTACTTAAATAATAATTATAAACAATCTTTTGTAATGAATTAATTTTTTATTATTTGTATTATACTAAAACTATGTGTCAGTTATTAAAAAAGTGGAATTCAATGAAAAAATATTTGTAATATCAAAACTTCTAAAGGGACCGTTCATCCTGATAGCACTCTTTTTAAAGAATGCCTAATTTTTATGTTTTATTTTAGATTCATTGCTATAACATTTGTGTGGTTGCACATGCATGCAAAAGTCAAATTATCATTGTTATGTAATTATTGTTGTGATGATAAATAATGATTTTTTAAATAATATAAATTATCAAGTATTTGTACTATTTTAAAAAAATTGCTTTTATCATATATGTGTAATTGATTCTAATATAAATATTTTATTTATATTAAATTAATTAAAAATAATTACATAAATAATTATTTTAAAAAATGTTGAGACTAATACATATGATTTTCTTTCAATACATTATCATTCATGTAAAAAAAATAAATTACATAAATATATAAATAATAAAATATATAATTATCATTGATATTATATTTTAAACTATGTAATAAGATAGATTTCATAAATATTATTCATTGATAAAAATTAAAAAAATAATTCAAATAAATATAATTATTTAATAAGAGAAAGAGAGTTATGGATTCATAAGAGTAAAATAAATAAAAAAATAATAATAGATATTGATGAGAGTTTATTTTATAAATAAGAAAAGAAAAATAAGATTTTAAAAGAGATAGAGGTAAAAAAAATTATAGAATGAAGAAAAATGAGAAATTAATTAATGATAAAAGACAAAGGCAAACAAAAATATTAAGATATAGAGAATGAAAAGACAAAAAAGAGAATAACAGTAAGAGAAGGAAAGAAGTGAGAGAATATAAGAGAATTATGATAAAGAGAAAAAAAAATCAAAGAAATAATTAAAAAAGATCAATATTAGTAATAAAATTATAATATTTATAAGATGTAATATAATTTTTTATAATATTTGATAATAATAAAATCTAAGTACTATTTGATGATTATCATTTTTGAATAATATTAATAATATTTAAAAATAATTTTGAATATTATTTTAATATTATTTTTGATGTCTTATATTCTATACAATATTATTTCTACATTTAAAAAATATAATATACTACATATACACGCTATTGCAAACATAAATTAATTCTAATTTATTATAATTAATATAAGTTATTTTGCTTAATGCTTAACTAAATTGAATTTATTATTTTATTAAATGAATTGATGTTTTATAATTATTATTATATAAAATTGATAATAATTTAAAAAAATATTTTTAAGTAATTAATTATCACAATGGTAATTAAGAACTGTCATTTATATTAATTTTTTTATATTATATGGTCATAAAAATTTATATTTATCTATTAAGAAATGAATGTTTTCAAAAAATATATGCAATACTAGGATATCTAAAGAGGTCACCTGTCCCAATAATACTCTTTCCAAGCATGCCTAACTTTTGAGTTCTAATAAATTCTAATGCTAAAACGCCAGTGTGGTTGAAGATGCTTACAAAAGAAACAATATCGTAGTTGCCTGATTACTTTTTTCAAGGTAATGTGCCATTTAAAAAATTGTCTTAATTATCAAGCCTAAACACTTTTAAATAAAATTTATGCTTGTTATATATGTCATACTATAATATAATATAATTATTTTATTGAAATAAAATTAACAAATAAATACATAAACTATTATTTTTAAAAAATTAAATAGTTCTAATAAAAAAATTTTTCAATTATGTTACATTTCTTATAAATTAAAAAATAAATAAAAGAGAACGTAGGTAAGGAAAAAGGAGTGAGCGAGGTCTAGAATACAAAAAGAAATATAGAATAAAAAAATAAATAAAAGAGTAATAATAGGAGGAAAGGAAGTAAGAGAATATGTTAAAGAGAAATAAATAACAAAAATAATTTAATACAAATACACAGCAAAATCTAATGCATTGCGTTCATTAATCAAATGCAGGAATTTCAATTTCCATGCGAGAAATTGATTAATTGCTTGGCGAGAGGTTGATTACACCTACGAAAGTCCAGCCAGACGCATGTAATGCTGGCTCGCTGGTCGCTTGGGTAACTAATTGATGAGAGGAAATTTAAAAGAAGCTGCAGTATGTGTGTATGAACTTATCCATGAGTAGGAATAAAACAGTCCAATAAACAATGTTGGACAAACGCCCCTAAGCTATCTAGACAGTGAATTCCTGCTTTGTGGGATTAATGTGCAGCGTCCGATCGTGCACTTTCGCGATCCGACGATCACCACTGTAGTTTCTCTTTTGATCAGCTAATTCTCACACTCGTCCAATCTCCCTACGTCAGGAAAGCACGGTCCGTATTTCCTTCGGTGGCCATCTTAACTCCTGCTGTCAGATCCCGATCTTGATCTAACCGACTAGATAATTTTTATATTTAAAAAGAGCCAGATTCGATGGCATCCGTCTGATCTTCCAATTTTTGTAATCGAACGGGCCAGGGCCGTTACGATCGAATGGCTACTGCGCAATGGCTATTTTAGCCATTATTTGGAGCTTTTGGAATGTTATTTATTTATTTATTTCTTAATTAAAATATTGCGAAACTTGCAAAATTTTTAACATCATAATTAGATGTTTCGTAATTGCCTTTAGTCGTTAAAAACTGTAAATAAATACAATATTTTTGTAAAAAAACAAGAAAAAAAATTAATGTGATCCCAAGAAAAAATATTAAAGCCATTAAAAACTCATTTCCATCGTCATTTTCATACGTTGTTGTGCTATTCGCTTGTCACTCAGGAAATTCTTTTCCTTCTAAAATAAGTTATGTTATTAATTTTTTTATATTAACATTACTTAATTAAGATACTTGTGCCTTCTTAATGATTTCATCAAGCTTAGGATTTTGGTTATATTAATTTATATTTTGTCGCTGAATATTTTTCTTTTTGTCACATTTTATTTCGCTATAGGGCTGTCGCAACATGCCCCGTTTATTTCATTATAAAGCCGTAGTAGTCTCTCTCATTTGTCTCTTTGTTGTGAGGGTTTAACCTACCTGTCTTTATATGAAATGCTTATATAATGAATTATTTACCTAGTTTTTTTCTTGGAATGGACGTAGACTTGCTTTATAAAGCTAACCACCTAAAAATTAGTTATTTAAATTTTTTTATTATTGTTAATTTCTTAATTACATGACTGTTGAAAAACTTTATAAGTTTTTATAATAAATTAAAATTTATCGAAAATAACATTTACATATTTTTTTAACTTTATTAAAAATCATTATAAAAATTTTATTGAAATATTTTGTAGCAAATCAAAATTTTATTCATAGCAATTCACATTCTTCTAGCAGAATCTTATTTTAAAAATCTTATTAAAATTAATTATCATTCAAAATAAAAAGGAGTACTATAAAGAAATATGTGCAATAAAATAACCATTCCAGAGGTGACCCATCGTAGTAGGACTTTGGCAAAAGCATTCTTAATATTGGAGTCTTAATCGAATAAAGTATTCTAATTTTGTTGTGGTCGCAAATGAATGCAAATCACCAAATATTATATTTACATGATTATTATCTCGAAAATAATGAACCATTTAAAAAAATTTTGAAATTGACAAGTAAATGTACTTCTTAAAACATTTATAAGCTTTTTAGATGTGTCATATTATATTATAATATCAATATTTTTTTTATATAAAATAAATAAAAAAATTAAATAAACTATTATTTTTTATAATGGTAACAATAATAAAGAAGAATTTTCTTAATTATATTATTATTTTACAAAGAAAAAATTTAATTACTTAATAAATATTGATAATAAAACAAATATTTATCATAAATTTTATATAATAGATTATGTAACAAAAAGATATTTCCTAAAATTGATAATTGATGTGTAGAAGAAAAGATAATAAAGATGGAGATAACTATTACATAGAAACAAAAAGACATAAATTGATAAGACTATAATAAGGAGAAAAATAATAATAAAGAGAGATTGGATACGATTCAATACAAAGGAAATGGAAAAAAAAGAACATAGAAAAGATAGAGAGAATAGATAAGAAATAAAAAAAAAGGAATTGAGAAAGTAAATAAGGATAGCATAGAGAGAGGGAGACGGGCTAAGAAGAATATTATAATATAGATAACAAAGAGAAAAATAAGGTAGTAATAATATGAAAGAAGAGAAAGTGAGAAAATTGGAGAGAAATTGAGATAAATACAATAAAATGGAGACAAATCATTAAATAAAAGTTAAACATAAATAATTAAAATTATAATATTTATAATACATAACAATTTAATCATATTTATATTTTAGTAATGACACTTATTATTATTTTATAATATTATGAAAATTTAATTTTTTTTTACAATTAATAGTTTAATTTCTAATGTTCTACATTATAATTTTTCTATATTTAAAAATGCGACGTACGAAAAGTGTGTATTAGTGGAAATATTAATTAATACTAAATTTTTATAATTAAAAAAAAAAAATTTATTATATAATATGATTTGTCATGTTTATTATTACATCAAATGAATAATAATATCATAAAGTTATTTCTTAAAGTTAATTTCTTAAACTAAATTAATATTTAACAATAAGAAAAAATAAACATTATTTGATGATTACAATTTTTGTAGAATATTAAAATATTTAGAAAATATTTTGAATATTAATTAATATTATTTTTGATGTCTTATGTTTTATAAAATAATATTTCAACATTTAAAAAATTAAATACACTTCAAATATATGCTATTGCAAACATAAATTAATTATAATTTAAATAACTTGCTTAATGTTTAAGTAAATCGAAGTTAGTATTTTATTATATGAAATAATGTTCTATAATTATTATTATATAGAATTGACAATAATTTAATAAAGTTATTTTTTAAATGTAAAGATCCATTTATAAAATATTTCTTAATTATCATGCCTATACATTTTTAAAAGAAATTTATTCTTATCATATATGTCATAATATATTATAAAATAATTATTTTATTTAAATAAAATTAAAAAATTATTACATAAACTATTATTTTAAAAACATTTGATAGTTCTAAGGAAAATTTTCTTCCATTATATTACATTTATTATAAATAAGAAATTAAATACTTAGTAAATATTTCTAATAAAATATATATAATTTTTAATATGTTTTTTATTTTAAAATATACAATATTAGAGATTTCAAAAATATTATTAATTGACAGGTTTAAAAAAAAGATAATAGAGGTACCTATTATTATTCTTTAAGAGAGAAGGTTATGAAATGATAAGAGCAAAATAAAGAGTAAAATAATTATAGAGAGGGATAAGAAATAATTTATTTTTAAATAGAAAAGAAAAAAATAACATAAAAATGATGTAGAGAATAAATAAATGAGTAAAAAAAGAGAGAAATGAAAATGTAGGTAAAGATAAACGAGTGAACAAGGCCTAGATTTATATAAGGAGATATAGAATAAAAAACAAATAAAAGAGTAATAATAGAAGGAAAGGAAGTGAAAAAATGTGTTAAAAGAGAAATAAATAACAAAATTTTTTTAATACAAATACACAACAAAAACTAACGCGTTGCGTTCATAATCAAATTCACAAATTCCAATTTCCATGCGTGAAATTGATTAATTGTTAGGCGAGAAGTTGATAACGTTTGCGAAATTCCAACCAAACGTACGTATAGCTGGCTCGATGGTCGCTCGGGTAAATAACGTAAGATTCTATTAAACTATGTGCAACAAACGACGCTAAGCGATCTAGATGGTGAATTCCTGTTTGCAGGATTAATGTACAGCATCCGATCAAGCAATTTCCCAATCGAACGATCGCCGCCGTAGCTTAAGTTTCGTATCGCAAATTGTCATAATCGTCCAATCCTGCGACGCTGCGATCATACTGTCCGTATTTCCTCATCTGGCCATGTTCACTCCTGCCGTCAGATCACGATCCTGATCCAATGGACTAGATAATTTTCATATTTAAAAAGCCTCAGATTCGATTACATCCGTCCGATCGCTCAGTTTTCCCGATCAAATGAGCCAGGGCCATTTCGATCGAATGGCTACCATGCAATGGCTGTTTTAACTGTTATTTGGAGCCGTTGGAATGTTATTTATTTATTTATTTCCTAATTAAAATATTAGGAAACCAGCGAAAATTTGAGCGTCTAAATTGGATGTTTCGTAACTACTTTTAGTCGTTAGAAGTTGTATATAAAGACAAGACTTCTGTTGGAAAACTAGAAAAAAAAATTGTGATCCCAAAAAAAAATATTAAAGCCATTCAGAACTCGTTTCCATTATCGGTTTCATACGTTGCTGTGCTATACACCAATCAAACTCGGGAAATTCTTTCCTTCTAAAGCAAGGTATGTTATTTATTTTTTTATCTTAAATTTATTTAATTAAGATATTTATACCTTCTTAATGATTTCATTAAGCATAGAATTTTGGTTGTATTAATTTACATTTTATGTCGCTGAATATTTTTCTTTTTGTCCCATTTTATTTTGCTATAGGGCTTTCTTAGCACGCCCCGTTCACTTCATTATATGGTCGTAGTAGTCTGCCTAATTTGACTCTTTGTTGTGAGAGTTTAGCCGACCTGTCTTTATATGAAATGCTTATATAGTGAATTATTTACCTTGTTTTTTCTTGGAATGGCCGCAGGCATGTTTTATAAAGCTAACCACCTAAAAATTAGTTATTTATATTTTTTATATTAATGTTGAATTTTTAATTACACGACTTTTGAAAAACTTTATAAGTTATTAAAATAAAATTAAAAGTTATAGAAAATCACTTTTAGATTTTTTTTAAATTTTATTTAAAAAATTATTATAAATATTTTATTGAAATAATTTGTATTAAATAAAAATTTTATTCATAGCAATTCACCTTCTACTACTATAACCTTATTTATGATATCTTATTAAAATTATTTATCATTCATAAGAAAAATGAGTGCTATGAAGAAATATGTCTAATACGATGACCTTTCAAGAGATGGCCCATTGTAGTAGAACTTTAGCCAAAGCATTCTTAATACTTAAGTCTTAATCGAATAAAGTATTTTTGTTTTGGTGTGGTCGCAAATGCATGCAAATCACCAAAAATCATATTTGCATTATTATTGTCTTGAAAATAATGAACCACTTAAAAACATTTTAAAACTAACATGTAAATGTAATTCTAAAAAAATTTATATGTTTATTATATATGTCATATTATATTATAATATCAATAATGTGTTCATATAAAATAAATAAAATAATTAAATAATTGTTGATAATGGTAACATTAATAAAGAAGAATTTCTTTAATTATATTATCATTTCATAAAGAAAAAAATTAATTACTAAATAAATATTGATAATAAAACAAATATTTATCATAAAATTTATATATTAGATTATGTAACAAAACATATTTCTTGAATATTGATAATTGATGTGTAGAGAAAAAGAAAATAAAGGTGGAGATAACAATTACATAGAAGAGAAAAAGGCATGAATTGATAAGAATATAATAAGGAGAAAAGTAATAAAAAAGAGAGATTGGATACAATTCAATCAAGAGGAAAAAAAGAGAACATCTAAAAGATAGAGAGAATATATAAAAAATAAAAGAAAGAGAATTGAGAAAGTAAATAAGGATAGCATAGAGAGAAAGAAAGGGGCTAAGAAGAATATTAGGATATAGAGAATAAATAGAAAAATAAGATAATAATAACATGAAAGAGCAAAAAGTGCGAAAATTGGTGAGAAATTGAGGTAAATAGAAAAACATTGAGAGAAATCCTTAAAGAAAAGCTAAACCTAAATTAGTAAAATTATAATATTTATAATGCATAATAATTTAATGATATATATATTTTAGTAGTGATAAAATATAAAAATATTTGAGGCTTATCATTATTTTTTAATATTATGAATATTTAAAATTTTTTTACAATTAATAAAACAATGTTTTACTTTCTAATGTTCTATAATATAATTTTCCTACATTTAAAAATTTTATGTACAACATATATGTATTAATGTAAATATTAATTAGTTCTAAGTTATCATAATTAAAAAATATTTTACTTATTAATAAACTAAATTAAACTTAATATTTTATTATATAATATGTTTTTTATTTATTATTATGTTAAAACAATAATATCATAAACTTATTTGTTAAAATTACTTAAACTAAATTATAATCTATCATTTATAAAAATTAATTTTTTAAGTTATATTGTTATAAAACTTAGTTGTCATTTATTTGAAAAAGAAATGATATAAAAAATATGAGCAACAATACGACTTTTGGAGAGATCGACCATCCCAACACTTTATTTGTCCAAGCATTCAAACCTTTGAAGTTTTAATTATATCGAGTGCTACAGTGCTAGTGTAGTCACACATGTGTACAATAGGCAAAAAATAGAAGTATGATTATTTTTTTGATGGTATTGAATTATTTTTAAAAAATTTTATTATTAAATATAAAAACATTTAAATAAAGTTTATATTTTTTATATGTATTGTTATATATTGATATATCAATATTTTAATTATATAAAATACATAAAAAAAATTACATAAACTATCATTTTTTACAACATTGACAATAATACATTCAAATTTCCTTCATTATATTATAATTCTTATAAATACAAAACTAAATTTTCTTAGAAAGATAAATTGCAAAATATATATTTATCAAAAGTATATGTATTATACTATGTATATAATAGATTTCTTAAATATTATTAATTGATTCATTGAAAAGGAGATAATATAGAAGTATAGAACTATTTTCTAAAAGAGTCAAAGTCAAAGATTAACAAGTTAAAAATAGATAAAAAAATAATAATATAGAGTGATGAGAGATGGATTAATGAAGAGAAAAAGAAAAAAAAGAACATAAAAGAGATAGACAAAATAAATAAATAATATTAAAAAGTGATAAATGAGAAAAATGAGATAGATAATTGAGAGTGTAGCCATTAAGAATATAAGAAGATAAAAAATAAAGAGATAACTAAGACAATAATAATAAGTGAGAAAAAAATAAGAGAAACATAGAGATAGTGAAATAAAAAGAAAAAAATAAGATAAAAAATTAAATAAAAATACAACATTCATAAGTAAATTTATAATATTTATTAATAAATATAAAAATTTAATAATAAATATAAAAATTATTTTAGGTATCTTACTATTTTAGAATGTTATAAATATTTAAAGAATATTTTGATAATTTATTTAATATTATTTTTTCATAAAAATAGTTAATATTAAAAAAATAAATTTATATTAGATATTATAATTATTGTAATATATTATATATAAAAAAGTAAATTAGACATTAAAAACAAATAATATTTAATTGTATTTATTTAAGTTTTCATTTATTATTTTTTATAATTTAATATTTCTCTATTTAAAAAATTCTATACAAACATATATATAATATTATAAAATAAAATTAAATCCAATTTATTATGTTTTTCATAAGTTATTATTCTCAATATTCAATTATATTAAAGTTATCATTTTGTTATATCACATGATGTGTCTTACATATAATTACAAAAAATTATTATAAATATTATAAATTTATTATTAAAATTTAATTACAGAAATAATAATTATAAACTGTAATTTATAATGATTAATTTTTTAAAAATTAAAAATGTTTTTTAAAATCAATTATTATTCATTAAAAAAATGAATACTAAGAAAAAAGATACGTAGCAATACTCTTAAGAAGTCACCCATCCTTAAACTACCCTCATCTAAACAAGCTTAACGTTGGGGCACTTATACGATCTAAGCTACAATGCTAATGTGGCCACATATTTATAAGAAAAATAATCATATTTTTGTTATTATTATCTTACAAATAATGAATCATAATGTATTATGACAATAAAATGTGTTTAAATAAAAAAATTACATGAAATATTATTTTTTATAACATAGATATTAATATATATGATTTTCTTTTGTTAAGTTAACATTCTTAGCATAAAAAAATTGTTTTACATAAAAATAATAAATAATAAAATATATTTTCTTCATAAATATTAAATATTAAATTATGATATATCAAAAGTTTCTTAGATTTTCTTAATTTATGTTCTTAAAAAATAATAACAAAGATAGAGATAACTATTTTAAAAGAGAAAAAATCAAAAATTAATAAGAGCAAGATAAAGAGAAAAAAAATTCAAAGGGATGAGAAATGATTTAATGAAAAAGAAAAAATGAGAGAGCATAAATGAGTTATAGATAATAAATAAATAAGTGAAAGAGAGCGAGAAATAAAAAATTAACAAAGATAAAAGAGTGATAGAGAAGCCAAGAATAATATAAAAACATAGAGAATAAAATGACAAATAAGTGAATGATAAATATAGAGAGAAGTAAATAAGAAAATATGTTAGACATTAAGATAAAGAGAAATAATTGATAAAAATAATTTAATAAAAGTTAAATTTTAAAAATAAAAATTATAATTTTTTAAATATGAAAAATTAATCAAATATAATACGTATTTATTTTAAAATATGAAAATTTTTTAGGTTTATTATTATTGTTGAATATTAGAAATATTTTAGCTATTAATTTAATATAAATTAATTCATACTTAAAAATAAAAAATTGAATAAAATAATAAATAATATAATTATTCAAAGATATTATCTTTATCTTTAGATAATGTTGGTAATAAATAAAAGTAGTGGTTAAGATTAATGAAATATTTGGTGATTACTTATTTTTTATTAGATAAAATAACTTTATTTAAAAAATTTATACACATCATATATACATTATTATAAACTTAACTTAATTCTAATTTATTGTAGTTGGCATAAATTATTTTGCTCAATACTTAAAAAAGCTAAAGTTATTAATTTGTTATATCTTATGATGTGTCTTATTTATTATTATATGAAATAAACAATAATGTTATAAAATTATTATTAAATATGAATTACTAAAATAATAATTATAAAAAATCTTTTATAATATTTTTTTTTTTTTGTATTATACTAAAATTAAATGTCAGTTATTAAAAAAAAGAATGCAATGAAAAAATATTTGTAATATCCAAACTTCTAAGGGGTCGTCCATCCCGATTGTACTCTTGCTTAAGAATGGCTAATTTTTAAGTTTTTATTTAGATTCATTGCTATATTATTTGTGCGGTTGCTCATTTATGCAAAAGTCAAATTATCATTGTTGTGTAATTATTGCCTTTATGATAATTAATTATTTCTATAATAATATAAATTATCAATTATTTGTATTATTTTAAAAAAAAATTATGTTTATCATATATGTGTAATTGATTCTAATATAAATATTTTATTTATATAAAATAAATTAAAAAATAATTACATAAATAATTATTTTAGAAATGTTGACACTAATACATATGATTTTCTTTCAATACGTTATCAGTCATGTAAAAAAATTAAATTACAAAAAATATAAATAATTAAAAAAATTATTATCATTAATATTATATTTTTAAACAATATAATCAGAGAGATTCGAATATTATTAATTGATAAACATTAAAAAAATAATGGAGATAAATATTGTTATTTAATAAGAGAAAGAGAGAGTTATGGGATTCATAAAAGTAAAATAAATAAAAAATTAGATATAGATGAGAGATTATTTTATAAATAAGATGAGAAAAATAAGAACTTGAAAGAGATAGAGGTAAAAAATAGAAACATGGAATAAAGAAAAATGATAAATTAATTAAGAATAAAAGACAAAGGGGAGAAAAATATTAATATATAGAGAATGAAGAGAAGAAAAAAGATAATGATCATAGGAGAGAGAAAGATGTGGGACAATATAAGAGAATTATGATAAAGAGAAAAAAAATCAAAGAAAGAATTAAAAAAAGTTCAATATTAATAATAAACTTATAATATTAATAAAATATAATATAATTTTTATAATTTTTAAAAATAATAAAATATAAATATTATTTGTTGAATATCATTTTTGTAGAATATTAAAAATATATAAAAATATATTTTGATTATTAATTTAATATTGTTTTTGATTTCTTAAATTCTATAAATAAATATTTCTACATTTAAAAAATTAAATACACTACATATACGTGCGATTGCAAACATAAATTAATTCTAATTTATTATAATTAATATAAGTTAGTTTGCTTAATGTTCAACTAGATCGAAGTTATTATTTTATTATATGAATTGTTGTTATATAATTATTATTAATATATAAAATAGATAACGATTTAAAAAGATATTTTTAAATAATTAATTATCATGATTGTAATTATGACCTTTATTTAACATTTTTAAATTATAATGTTATAAAAATTTATATTTCTTTATTAAAAAAAGAATGCTTTGAAAAAATATGTGCAACACTAAGATGTATAAAGAGGTCATCTGTCCCAATAATACTCTTGCCCAAGCAAGCGTAACTTTTAAGTTCTGACAAAATCACATGCTAAAATGCTAGTGTGGTTAAAGATGCTTACAAAAAAAATAATAGGATAGTTGTGTGATTACTTTTTTAAAGGTAATGTGCCATATAAAAAAAAAATTAATTATCAAGCCTAAATACATTTAAATAAAATTTATACTTATTATATCTGTCATAATATATTATATTATATTTATTTTATTTAAATAAAATTAACAAATAATTAAATAAACTATTATTTTCAAAAAATTACATAGTTCTAAGAAAAATTTTATTCAATTATGTTACATTTGTTATAAATTAGAAATTAAATATGTAACAAATATTTTTAATAAAATATATATAACTTCAAACAAATATATATTATATTAAACTACACAATAGGAGAGATTTTTGAAATATTTTTAATTGATTGGCTTAAAAAAGACAATAGAGCCAACGATTATTATTCTTTAAGAGAGAGGGTAATAAAATGATAAGAGCAACATAAAGAGTAAAATAATAATAGAGAGGGATAAGAAAAGATTTATCTAAAAAAGTAAAGAAAAATAATAAAAAAACAAAGAATTAATTAATGAGTAAAAGGGAGGGAAATGAGAATGTAGGTAAGGATGAAGGAGTGAGCGAGGTCTAGAATAATAAAAGGAGATATAAAATAAAAATAATAAGAGAGAAATAATAAGAGGAAAGGAAGTAGGAGAATTTGTTAAAAAGAAATAAATAACAAAAATAATTTAATACAAATACATAGGAAAAACTAATGCATTGCGTTCAAAATCAAATGCATAAATTCAAACATCCATGCCAGAAATTGATTAATTGCTAGGCAAGAGGTTTATTACGTCTGCGAAATCCACAAAATACACATACAGTTGGCTCGACGGTTGCTCGGGTAACTAATTGACAAGAAGAAATCTATAAGAAGCTGCAGTATGTCGGTACAAACTTATCTACAAGTAGAAATAAAATAGTCCGACAAACATTGTGGGACAAACTACCCTAAGCTACCTAGACAGTGAATTCCTCTATTGTGGGATTAATGTGCAGCATCCAATCATGCACTTGTGCCATCGCATGATAACCGCTGTAGTTTATCTTTTCAACCGCTAATTCTCACAGTCATACGATCTCCCTTCGTCACACGATCCCATGGTCCGTGTTTCCTTTGTTGGCCATGTTAACTCCTGTTGTCAGATTGTGATCTTGATCTAAAGGACTAGATAATTTTCAAATTTCAAAAGGTGCTCATTCGACAGCATCCGCCTGATCTCAAAGTTTTTGTAATCGAACGGGTCAGGGTCGTTATGATCCAATGGCTACTACACAATGGCACTTTTAGCCGTTATTTCAAACTGTTGGGATGTTATTTATTTATTTATTTCCTAATTAAAATATTACGAAACCTGTGAAAATTTTAAAGTCTAAATGGGATGTTTCGTAACTACTTTTAGTGGTTAGGAACTATATATAAATACAAGATTTTTGTAAGAAAACTAAAAAAAAATTTATGTCATCCCAAGAAAAAATTTTAAAGCCGGTAGAAACTCGTTTCCATCATCATTTTCATACGTTGCTGTACTATTCACCTGTCAAACTCATGAAATTCTTTTCTTTCTAAAATAAGTTGTGTTATTAATTTTTTTATATTAAATTTATTTAATTAAAATTCTTGTGCCTTCTTAATGATTTCATCAAGCATAGGATTTTTGTTGTATTAATTTACATTTTATGTTGCTGAATATTTTTCTCTTTGCCCCATTTTCTTTCGCTAGGGGCTATTATAGAATACCCCATTTGTTTCATTATAAGGCCATAGTAATTTGTCTCATTTGTGTCGTTGTATTAAGGGTTTAGCCTACCTGTCTTTGTATGAAATACTTATATAGTGAATTATTTGCCTAGTTTTTTCTTGGGATAGACATAGGCTTGTTGTATGAAGCTAACAACCTAAAAATTAGTTGTTCATATTTTTTATTATTTTTGATTCTTTCATTACACGACTTTTGAAAAACTTCATAAGTTTTTAAAATTTATCGAAAATCAATTTTAGATATTTTTTAAACTTTATTAAAAATTATCATAAATATTTTATTGAAATACTTTGTTGTAAATCAAAATTTTATTCTTAGTAATTCACTTTCTTCTAGCATAACCTTATTTCAAATATCTTATTAAAATTTTTTATTATTCATAAGGAAAAGGAGTGCTATAAGGAAATATGTGCAATACTATGACCTTTCAAGAGGTTACCCATCGTAGTAGAACTTTTGCCCAAGATTCCTAATATTTGAGTCTTAATCGAATAAAGCATTCTGATTCTGGGGTGGTCACAAAGCACGCAAATCACAAAAAATCATATTTGCATGATTTTTATGTCGAAAATGATGAACCATTTAAAAACATTTTAAAATTAACAAGCAAAAGTACTTCTAAAAATATTCATAAACTTATTGTTTGTCATATTATATTATAATAACAATATTTTATTTATATAAAATAAATAAAAAATTAAATAAACTATTATTCTTGATAATGTTAACATTAATGAAGCAGAATTTCATTAATTATATTATCATTTTACAAAGAAAAAATTTAATTACTTAATAAATATTGATAATAAAAAAAATTATCATAAAATTTATATATTAGATTATGCAACAAGAGATATTTTTTCAATATTGATAACTGATGTGCAGAAAAGAAACATAATAAATGTGGAGATAACTATTACATAGAAGAGAAAAAAGTGTGGAGATAACTATTACATAGAGAGAAAAATAATAATAAAGAGAGATTGGATACAATTTAATAAAGAGGAAAAAAAAGAGAACATAAAACAAATACAGAAAATAAATAAAAACTAAAAGAGAGAGAGAGATGAGCAAGTAAATAACGATAACAAAGAGAGAGAGACAAGGGTTAAGAAGAATATTAGGATATAGAGAATAAAGAGAAAAATAAGATAATAATAATATGAAAGAGGAGAAAGTGAAAGTTGGAGAGAAATTGAGATAAATAGAATGAAATTGAGACAAATCAATAAATAAAAGTTAAACCTAAATAATTAAAATTATAATATTTATAATACATAACAATTTACTCATATATATTTATTAGTAATGATAAAATATAAAAATATTTGAGGCCTATAATTATTTTATAATATCATAAATATTTAAAAATTTTTACAATTAATAAAACAAAGGATTAATTTTAAATGTTCTATATTATAATTTTTCTACATTTAAAAATTTGTCATACGACATATGTATTAATGTAAATATTATTAATTTTAAATTATTATAATTAAAAAATATTTTACTTATTAATAAACTAAAATAAATGAAATATTTTATTATATAATATGATTGGTCTTGTTTATTAATCTATCAAATGAACAATAATATTGTAAAGCAATTTTTTAAAGTTAATTACTTAAACTAAATTATAATCTATCATTTATAATAATTACGTTTTTTTAAATTACATTGTTATAAAACTTAGTTATTATTTATTTGAAAATGAAACGATATAAAAAAATATGTGCAACAACTAATTTTCGAGAGATCACCCATCCCAACACTATGGTTGTCTAAGCTTTCACACCTTTGAAGTTCTAATTATATTGACAGCTATAATGCTAGTGTAGTCACACATGTGTGCAAAAGGAAAAAAATAGATGTATGATTATTTTTTTGAAGGTATTGCATTATTTCTAAATTTTTTTAATTATTAAATATAAAAAATTTTAAATAAAGTTTAAGTTTTATATATATATTGTAATATATTATTATATCAATATTTTAATTATATAAAATAAATAAAAAATTACATAAACTATCATTTTTTATAACATTGACTCTATTATGTTTTAATTTCTGTCATTATATTATAATTCTTATAAATAAAAAACAAAATTTTGTAAGAAAGGTAAACGACAAAATATATATTAATCAAAATATATTTATATATTAGACTATGTCAATAATAGATCTCTTAAATATTTGATTAGTTGAAAAGGAGATAATAGAGAAGGATAAAAGTTTTTTCAAAAAGAGTAAAAGTCAAAGATTAATAAGTTAAAAATTGATAGAAAAAATAATAATAGAAAGAGATGAGAGATGGCTTAAAAAAGAGAAAAAGAAAAGAGAGAACATAAAAAGGATAGAGAGAATAAAAAAAGTTAAAAAGAGATAAGTAGGAAAAATGAGATGGATAATAGAGTAGTAGCCAAAAAGAATATAAGAAGATAAAAAATAAAGAGATAAATAAGAGAATGATAATAAATGAGAAGAAAATAAGAGAAATGTAGAGACATTAAGATAAAAAGAAAAAATGAGATAAAAAATTAAATAAAAGTAAACCCTTAATAATTAAATTTATAATATTTACTAAATATTACAAGTTAATCATTTATAATATTTAATAATAAATAAAAAACTATTTTAAGTAACTTATTATTTTGGAATGTTACAAATATTTAAAGAATTTTTTGACAATTTATTTAATATTATGTTTTCATAATTAATATTAAACAATAATTTAATATTAGATATTATAATTATTCTAATACATTATCTATTAAAAATGTAATACAGATAAAAATAAATAACATTTAACATTATTTATTTAAGTTTTTATTTCTATTTTTTTATAATTAAATATTTAATATTTTAAAAATTCCATACACAACATATATATAAAATTATAAACTTAAATTAAATCTAATTTATTATGTTTTTCATAAGTTGTTATTCTCATTATTCAACTATATTAAAGTAATCATTTTGTTATATCACATAATGTGTCTTACATATTATTACAAAAAATTATCAAAAATGCTATAAATTTTTATTATTAATATTTTATTACAAAAATGATAGTTATAAATTATAATTTATAATCATTTAATTTTTTTAAAATTAACATGTTTTTAAAATAAATTATTATTCATTAAAAAATGAATACTATTAAAAAATATATGAAACAATACTTTCAAAAGGTCACCCATCCTTAAACTACCCTCATCTAAACATGATTAATATTGGAGTACCAATGAGATGTAATGCTATAATGCTAATGTGATCACATATGAATAAGAAAAATAAACATAGTTTTGTGACTATTATCTTAAAAATAATGAATCATAAAGTATTATAATAATAAAATGTATTTATATAAAAAAAATTACATGAACTATTCTATTTTAAAACATAGATATTAATATATATGATTTTCTTTTGTTAAGTTAACATTCTTAACATTAAATAATTAATTTATATAAAAATAATAAATAATAAAATATATTTTTTCATAAATATTATATTTAAAATATGATATACTAAAAATTTCTTAGATTTTGTTAATTTATGTTACTAGAAAATAATAATAAAGATAGAGATAACTATTTTAAAACAAAGTGAAAAAATCAAAAATTGATAAGAGCAAGATAAAGAGAAAAAACAACTCAGAGAGATGAGAAAAGATTTAATAAAGAAGAAAAAAAAGAGAGAACATAAATGAGATAAAGAGAATAAATAAAAAAGTGAAAGAGAGAGAGAAATAAAAAATTAATAAAGATAGAAGAGAGATAGAGAGGCCAAGAATAATATAAAGAAATAAAGAATAAAAAGACAAATAAGTGATTGATAAATATAGAGAGAAGTAAGTGAGAGAATACATTAGACGTTAAAATAAAAAAATTGATAAAAATAATTAAATAAAAGTTAAATTTTAACAATTAAAATTATTAATTTTTTTAAATATGAAAACTTATTCATATATAATGCTTATTTATTTTAAAATATGAAAACCATTTAAGGTTTATTATTATTTTTTAATATTAGAAATATTTTGTCTATTAATTTTATATAAATGAATCAATAATTAAAAATAAAAATAAAAATTAAATAATAAATTATATAATTATTCTAATATATTATTCTTACTTCAAATAATGTTGGTGATAAATATAAATAGTGGTTAAGATTAATGAAATATTTTTAGATTTCTTATTTTTTTAGATAAAATAACTTTATTTACAAAATGTATACACATCATATATATATACTATTATAAACTTAACTTAATTATAATTTATTGTAGTTGATGTAAATTATTTTCCTCAATATTTTAAAAAAACTAAATATATGAATTTGTTATATCTCATGATGTGTCTTTTTTATTAATATGTGAAAATCAAAATAGTTTTATAAAATTATTTTGAGATTTGAAATATTAAAAAGGTAATTAAAAAAATATTTTGTAATAATTTCATTTTTTATTATTAGTATTATATTAAAATTAAGTGTCAATTTTTAAGAAAAGGAATTTAATAAAAACATATGTGCAATATCAGAACGTCTCAAGAGGCCATCCATCCCATTAACACTCTTGCCTAAGAAAGCTCAATTTTGATGTTCTATCTTAGATTCATTGCTATAATATTTTTGTGGTTGTGCATGCATACAAAAGTCAATTATCATTGTTGTGTAATTCTTATCATGATGACAATTAATCATTTTTAAATTAATATAAATTATGAGGTATTAGTACTTTTTTAAAAAAAACTTGTGTTTAGCATATATGGGTAATAGATTCTAATATAAATATCTTATTAATATCAAAAAATAAAAAAATAATTTCATAAATAATTATTTTAAAAAATGTTGTCACTAATACATATGATTTTCTTTCAATACGTTATCAATCATATAAAAACAACTAAATTGCATAAAAATATAAATAATAAAATAAATAATTATCATTAATATTATATTTTAAACAATGTTATATGAGAGATTTCATAAATATTATTAATTTATAAACATAAGAAAATAATAGAGACAAAAATAATTATTTCATATGACAGAGAAAGTTATCGATTCATAAGAGTAAAATAAATAGAAAAATTCTAATAGATATAGTTGAGAGACTATTTAATAAATAAGAAGAGAAAAATAAGCACTTAAAAGAGATAGAGATATAAAATAAAAAATAGATTGAAGAAAAATGAGAAATTAATGAAGGATAAAAGAGAGAGAGATGAAGAAGAATATTGGGATATAGAGAATAAAAACAAAAAAGAGAATAATAATAAAAGAGAGAAAAAAAGTGAGAGAATATGAGAGAATTAAGATAAAGAGAAAAAAATAAGAGAAATAATTAAAAAAAGTTAAATAAATTTAATAAACATATAATATTTACAAAATATAATATAATTTTTTAGAATATTTAATAATAAGAAAAAATAAATATTATTTCATGATTATCTTTTTTGTAGAATATTAAAATATTTATAAAATTATTTTGAATATTTATTTAGTATTATATTTGATGTTTTATATTCTACAAAATAATATTTCTACATTTAAAAAATTAAATAAAATTCATATATTGCAAACATAAATTAATTATAATTTATTATAATTTATATAAACTATATAGCTTAATGTTTAACGTCTAAATCGGATGTTTCGTAATTGCTATTAGTCGTCAGAAACTGTATATAAATACATGATTTTTGTAAAAACACTAGAAAAAAATTTATGTGATCCCACGAAAAAATATTAAAACCTTTAGGAACTCGTTTCCATCGTCGTTTTCACACATCGTCCTCAGGAACTCGTTTCCACTGTGTAATTATTATCTTGATGATAATTAATCATTTCTAAAATAATAGAAATTATGAGGTATTTGTACTTTTTTTAAAAAAAATTATGTTTATTATATATGTGTAATAGATTCTAATATAAATATTTTATTTATATAAAATAAAAAAAAATAAATTACATAAATAATTATTTTAAAAATTATTCACACTAATACATGATTTTGTTTCAAAACGTTATAATTCTTATAAAAACAATTAAATTACATAAAAATATAAATAATAGAATATATATAATTATCATTAATATTATATTTTAAACTATATAGTTAGAGAGATTTCATAAATATTATTAATTGACAAACATAAAAAAACAATTGAGAAAAAAATAATTATTCCATAAGAGAGAGAAAGTTATCGATTCATAAGAGTAAAATAAGTAGAAAAATTATAATAGATATAGTTGAGAGATAATTTAATAAATAAGAAGAGAAAAATAAGTACTTAAAAGAGATAGAGATAAACAATACAAAAATAGAAAAAAGAAAAATTAGAAATTAATGAAGGATAAAGGCGAGAGGCGAAAAAGAATATTGGGATATAGATAATGAAGAATAAAATAGAGAATGATAATTGGAGAGAAAAAAGAGAGAGAATATGAGAGAATTAAGATTGTTAGAAAAAAAATAAGAGAAATAATTAAAAAAAGTTAAATATTAATAATAAACATATAATATTTATAAAATAAAATATAATTTTTTAGAATATTTAATAATAAAAAAAATAAATATTATTTAAATGATTATCATTTTTCTAGAATATTCAAATATTTACAAATTATTTTGAATATTAATTCAATATTATTTTTGATATCTTATATTCTATAAAATAATATTTCTACATTTAAAAAACCAATTACACTACATATACACGCTATTGTAAACATAAATTAATTATATTTTATTATAATTTATATATTTTGCTTAATGTTTAACTTAATCAAAGTTAGTATTTTATTATAGGAAATGATGTTTTATAATTTTTATTATATAGAAAAGATAATAATTGAATAAAGTTATTTTTAAATAATTAATTAACACAACTATAGTTAAGAACTATCATTTTATATTATAATATTACCAAAATTAATATTTGTTTATTTAAAAAAAGAATGCTTCGAAAAAATATGTGCAACACTAGGATTTCTAAAAAGGTCACCCATCCCAATAATACTTTTGCCTAAGCATGCCTAACTTTAGAGTTCTCACAAAATCAAATGGCAAAATGTCAGTGTGGTCAAACATGCTTACAAAAAAAATAATATCATAGTTGTTTGATTATGTTTTTTGAAGGTAATGAACCATTTATAAAATTTTTCTTAACTATCATTCTTTTAAATTTTTTTAAAAAATTTGTGCTTGTTATATATGTCATAATATATTATAATATAATTATTTTATTTAAATAAAATAAACAAATTATTACATAAATAATTATTTTAAAAAATTAGATAGTTCTAAGTAAAATTTTCTTCCATTATGTTATATTTTTTATAAATTAAAATTAAATACGCAGAACCTATTTATAATAAAAAATATATAGAATTTTTATATATTTTTTATATTAAACTATGTAACATGAGAGATTTTCTGAATTATTATTAATTAATATGCTTAAGAAAAGATAATTGAGCTAGCGACTATGATTCATTAAGAGAGAAGGTAATGAATTGATAAGAGCAAAATAAAGAGTAAAATAATAATATAGAGGGATAAGAAAAGATTTATTTAATAATAAAAGAAAAAAATAACATATAAAAGCGATAGAGAATAAATAAATGAGCAAAAGAGAGAGAAATGAGAATGTAGTTAAAGATAACGGAGAGAGCGAGGCCTAAATTAATATAAGGAGATATAGAATTAAAAAAAAAATAAAAGAGTAATAATAAGTGGAAAGGATGCAAAAAAATGTGTTAAAGAGAAATAAATTACAAAAATAATTTAATACAAATACACAAAAAAAACTAACGCATTGCGTTCATAATCAAATGCACAAATTCCAATTTTCATGCGAGAAATTGATTAGCGGAGAAGTTGTTTACGTCTGCGAAATTCCAACCAAACGTACGTATAGCTGGCTCGATTGCCGCTTGGGGAACCAATTGACGAGGTGAAATTTATAAGACGCTGCAGTGCGTGGGTACAAATGTATCTATAAGCAGGAATGTAAGAGGCTATTAAACGATGTGGGAAAAACGACACTAAGCTATCTAGACAGTCAATACCTGCTTTGCGGGATTAATGTGCAGCGTCCGATTGCACATTTTCCCTGAAAGCTTTCCTTTATTCAAAAAGGAGGCAAAAAACTGCAACTACAATAGTCCTCTATGGAGGATAAAATAGAAAATTAGACAATAATAGCTTCAGGAGAGGCTTAGAGAGAGGCATTCCCCAGGCACAAACAAAGTCGGTGCGGCAGGCAACACGCACAGCCAATCCGCCGGTGCGTTGCCGTCTCTTTGGATATGCATAATAGTAAGCATGTCGAGTTCCCAAGCATGCAGAATTGCCTTGGCAAATAAACCTCGCACGGGCACCTGAGTGAGGGTAATGTGCACCTCCTGCATCGCGAGCATTGTGTCAGTTTGGATCTCAATGGCCCAAAACTCTGAGACCGTGGTCCTCGCCAATTCAAGAGCCTCTAACATGGCATACACTTCTATGGCCATACTCGCCTTAGAAAACACTTTCCTTCCGATCACCTGTAGGGGTTTACCAAAGTGATCTCTTGCCACCAATCCGAGGCCCTCCAGATCATCACTAACAGTAGCATTAAAGTTAATTTTAGCCCATCCAGTTGGAGGGGGAACCCAGTTTTGGGCTTCCATCAACTCAGATGAACTGTACAGGTTCCCACAGGACTTCGATGGTCAAGCTTTTCAAAGCATCGCCACCTCAATCTGCAGCTTTCTCAAAATTGTGATATAGTTGGACATTCCTTTGTTGTGCTTCTTTGCAATTCGGAACTCCCACATGTAATACATCCCTGTAGCTAGCATTGCTACATGTATCATTCCTTAGTCTTCACGTCGCATAGGCGACCCCATGTACTCAAGGAACCTCTGCAAGACGGGCTCCCCTCCGCACACACCAAGAAGGAGGCCAAGCTCGGTAACAGCGCCACGCAGCTTGCAGTTGATCCAAAATTCCTATGCACGTGGACACTCCCACAAGATATACTGCAGCATCTCATCAATATTACAACCCCATATGCAGTTATTGCTTACAGCCAGTCTTCTTTGATCCATCCAGATTGTCATGGGGAGATGATCCCCAACCAAACGCCACAGAAAAAAGCGAATCCTAGGCATAACATTCACTTTCCAAATCTTTTTGAGATGCTCCGTCTCCACATTAGGGCTCCCCATGCAGCCTCCATTTCTTTAATAACGTAACTACATGTAGAATCTCGAGTTGTTGACTTGTATCATTTATGCATGGGACTGCAGGAGAGTATCACGATTATGGTTCTAATCCCAAGACAAACACATTATGCGTTCAAAATATAAATCGCTGGCCCAAGCACAGACCCTGCCCTCATTCCAAACACCTATCTCAACAATGCAATCACCCACGTATTTTGGCCAGTCGACGTCCATGTTGATGAAGGTGGGCCACCAGTTAATTTGAAGCACACCAAGCTAGTTATCCTCCGTAAATAGGACGTCATTGTCGTCGCCAAGTTTTCATACAAAGTTGGCAAGAGCACACGGCATAGCTGCAGCGACGAGTCTACATGCATGGGACGCTCCCCATGGTGCCCTAACAAAACTTCTTGCTGCATAGTATTTAGGTCTCATGATCTATACCCAGGAGTTATTCTCGTGACCGATCAATCTCTTGCACTGCATCAGGAGCCAGACCCACTGCCAGTTGCGCATGTCTAGTAGGCCAAGACCACCTGCATCTTTAGGCAAAGTGACAGTATCCCAATTCGCATAATGCATCAATTTTTAGCTGTTTGCGCTGCACCGCAGGAAATTCCTAATCTTTCTTTCCACCTCGTCCATGGCACATATTGACATAACATAATAGCTCAGTATGTGGCTTGGGATGGCATTCACAACAGCCTTGATCATAACAACTCTCCCAGCAAGTGATAATGGCCTGATACTCCATTTGGCAACTTGCTTATCGATCTTCTGGAGTATGAGGTTGACATCCCCCTTGTTGATCATTTTTGCTGAGATATGTACACCAATGTAGCTGAGACTATCCCCCTGATCCATTTGCAACTTCCTCGCAACCAGTATCCTTCTTTTTGTGCTCGTAGCTTTGCTAAAGTAGACCTTCGATTTCGCGAAGTTAACCCTCATCCCCGCAGCTTTGCCAAATTCCTGCATGGTCATTTTGACCGCTTGCACTGCCACACGCATTGTTGGCACATACACAATGATATGATCTGCGTAAAGCAAGTGTGAGACAAGCAGTGCATTTTGTCTACATTGAAACCCAAGCAGTGATCTCGTCTCAAATTCATGCATGATGATTGAAAGGTATTCCATCGCAATTGTGAATAAATATAGCAAAAGATGGCACCCTGATGCAGGCCACGCTACACCTCAATCGATAGTAGTCGAGTCCCATGAAGCAAAGGCCCATATCTCGGATACATGATGCATGCGTCAATCCAGTCTCACCATCTTGGTGGGAAACCCATTACCTTCAGCATGTTCATCACAAAATCCCATCTCACATTATCATATGCCTGCTCCATATATACTTTAATTGCCATGAGCCCTACCCTTGTAGAAGATGAGTGCATGCATGAGGCCATCTCCTGAGCTATAAAAAGGTTCTCCACAATGCTTCTTCCCGATACGAATGCCCCTTGCTCACTGGATATGATATTAGGAAGTAGTAGCTTAAGCCTCTCTACCAAAATCCTCGCTATCACCTTATAATTGACGTTGCATAAACTAATTGGCCGGAAGTGCTCTCGCTTGCTAGCATCTCGAATTTTAGATATGAGGACAAAAAAGGTGTCTTTCCAAGTCCTGGGCATTTACTTCTCCTCAAAGAATGTAATCACCGCGCGAATGATATCCCCATGCGTAATCTCTCAGTAGCCTTCGATGAACTCCATAGTGACCCTATCCATACCCAGTGCTTTGTTCTTCCTAATGGCTCTAATAGCTGAAATGACATCATTCTCAGTCACTCTGCTTACCAACATGGTTGCCTGGGTGCTGTTGATTCTGGCACGCGGCACATGCTGCAATGAAGGAGGCACATTGTTCGCACAACACCACTTCTTCAGGAAAAAAGGTTCGATGATCGCGCTTATGCTTCTATACGTAGTTTCCAGCATACCCGAGTCATCTTTCAACTGGGCAATGAAATTATTACGTGTTCGTGTATTAGATGCTGTATGACAAAAACGAGTATTATGGTCACCCAATTGAGCCCAATGGATTTTTGCTCTTTGCCATCACCATCTCCCCTCTAACGTGCAGCCACGGTGGAAGCCCAGGATCAACTGCCCAATGCATCGATGTTCCTCAGCGTTCAGTCCCTCATGCGGCTCGTTCATTTGTAGTTTATTAATACTAAGCTCCATATCTGCATCGCTACTGATGATGTCCCCTACCTCCGTCTTGCTTCACTTGCATAGTGCCACAAGTGATCTGTGGAATTTAATTGATAGACCCTCTATAGGATTCGCTTTGGTCTACCTACTCCAAGCTTGGTGCGCCAGCCCAACTGCCTTCGGAAACTCCAGGTTGACACTTTCGAATTCAATTCTACGTCTCCTATCCAGTTTATGGCCACCATCCATGTCAATGAGCAATGGACAGTGGTCTGAGCCAATCCGTGTCAAGTGTGTAACCGAGCAACCAGGGAACGCATGGATACCTGTGACGTTCATTAGTGCCCTATCTAGGCTTTCCAAGATCCTTGCACCACCCACCTTTCCATTACATCATTTGAACATATTTCCAATAAACTTGAGGTCTACCAGTTGAAGATCCTGTATCATGTCTGTGAATTCTTGTTGCCCGTTGTCATATGTGAAATTCCTTACCCCCTCTTCTCACCTTACGACATGATAAGGTTAAAGTCTCCCACAACTAGGAGAGGTCCAGCACTAATGGCTTCCTCCATCAAGAAATCCCACATCTCCCTTCGTTTGTGGTGCACCTTCAGCCTATAAACCACACAGCACTTTAGCTTAATACCTCCTTTCATGCTAACCTCAAACGACTTCCCATGCATCGTCAATTGTATGAAATTGACGTCCAGCCTGCTCATCCACCTTAATACCATACCTACCGACTTCCCTGCCGATGGTTGAGTCGCATAGGTCCAATCTCTGCCTAACAGCTCGTCGGCATCCTTCCTCATGAAGGTTTGGGCTCTCGTCTTAACAAGGGTCACCACCTCGATTCTTCCATCTCTCACAAACCTCTATAGGTAGCTCCTTGACTTCTTCCCTCGAATGCCCCTAATGTTACATACTGTGATTTTGATCATTCAAAGGTATATACTGCACCACATCACCTCCAAGGTTCCCCAGCCCACCTTCGATGTGTTTGCCCCAGCCTCTCTCCTTTAAGGCTCTTAACAATTAAATCGTCCTTCAGGCGCTCCATCGTATCCCCGTGCCCAGCATCCCCATCCTCAGTGAATTGCAGCACCTCATACATACAAGCACATCAATATATCTTCACCTGCAGTTTTCCATAGCACGCCACAACCCCCACAACGAATCAGGATGTGTACTGTACTCCACGATGTTCAATGAGGAGGAAATCCTTCTAACACTTGTTATGGTAGTATTCATCATAACGTGCGTTGACCTCCCGAGGCTAATCATTTGTCTGCATCGGCCTCTTCCCTTTAATGTCTACCATATAAGGGCTCAATGCTCTCCTGCTTGGATCCTTCGTGCATTTATGAACTATTTTCTTCGGTTTAATTGCACCAACATCCACGGGCCAAGGTTCTCCTTTTTTGTTCTCTCCTTATCATCCAGCATGGAATCTTTTCAAGCTATATTGTAGAACTTTCCCTCATTCGTAGTGACCTAATCACTGGTGATTTTGGCATTCGGGATATGCCCAGAGTCCACAGACATCACAGCAGGTGGACCCTGTAGATACTTGTTCTAATCACACATTGTCACAGAGTAACATTGTGGCGCCGTAGACATGGAGGCCTTCCTAGAGTCAATCAGCGTGGTACACGCATCCCCAGCGGCAGGTGCAGGTGCAGCAACACCCGCCTTCCAAAGCTTGCACTGTTCAGTGAAGTGTCCCATGTTACCACAAGAAAAACATATTTTAGGAAATCCCTCAAACTCAAATGGCTGAAATGTTCTTCCCATTACTCGTCTCAGCCACATACTCGGTTTTACCCGCTTTGATAGATCCATCCTGATGCACATGCGGGCAAAGGTCAATCTCTACATAGCCGTCGTCCACCTGTCTAGAATAATCGACTTACCCATCGACTTGGCAATCCTCAGTATGTTCTCAACATCCCAGTAAATTAGAGGGGGGGCCAAAATTCGAACCCAGACTGGGGCACACAATGCCGCTATGGCGATTGGTCAGAAGATAGGAGACTACATGTCCAAGCCCATGGCATGGCCAGCGACTTGCTAAGGGTCGCCCAGCCAGACAACATTCATATCCTCCACGGAGTCCAAGTGGAAGCAAAAACAGCCTGAAGAGATGTCTAAAATTTTGAAGTTTTTATAGTGCCCCCAACGCCTCTGTAGCACCCGAGCAATAACAAAAAAGGGAGAGTATTTCCATATACTCGGCCCTCCATATAAGATTTGTGAAACGTAATACGTCATTGGCATGCTTCATTCGACATGATCATCTCATCGTTATCAACATAGTCAGCCATACTTGCTGCCTTGCCCTTTACATCTATGACTACAGGCTTAACATAGGATGTCGCCGCACCATTAGACATAATATTCTTGGAAGTTAGCGCCTCCTTGAAACTGACTCTATTTCCTTGCACTGCCATGCAGGTAGCAGTCAGTAGAGCAGTGTTATCCAACAAGGTAATCTCATCGCGCTCGGGTATGCCATCAGCATTTTTACCAGAATTTATCCTACTCATTTCGCCAACCCGAGCCTTACTTCCCCTGAAAGTATCTATGTCATGTAGCAACTCATTCTGCATGCAATTGCCTCATGCCATGCTCACCCTGCCACCAACTAAACAGTCCATATTGCCCCCAGAATTCTAAGTGCCACCCAAGGTTTCTCCAAACATCCCTCCCTGCACGTAGTCATGCTACTTCATAGGCAGCAATAGAGTAGCAAAGACCGTGCCATCTTCTAGACTTACCACATTAGCACACGTGAAATCAACATAGATATTCGATACCTCTAGGTTGTGTAATAAGTACCCATCTTTCCAATCTATAACTGACATTCCATTGATCAGTCTTTTTTTCTCATTATCATCAGTAATTCTTCCCACATCAATCTCCACACATTCCTTTTCAAGAGAGGCACTTCCACTGTTCCTAGTTTTCTTATTACTTTTCCTCCCTTTCAAACTCACCATAAACGACTACAGTTTCCATAGGAAGAACAAGCACCAAAAATAATGGATGGAAAGGTCAGTTGCCGTCCCTCGCATAGAATGCTACCTGCACAAAGGGCTTAAGCATGCATACAGTAGCAATCCATAGTTCGTATAGCAGCAATATCACACCTTGCTAATACTTTCAACAAGGCAAAGGTACGCACAAAACAAACTGCACCAGGCAAACTCCAATCGCAATTCCCTCGCTAGGAGCAACGTGTGCTCCACATGCACATCCAAATGTAAGTAAGTTTGTATGGTAGAAGTTACGCGTTCCGCGGCACAACTAAAACCATTAATAACGTTCCACCACTACCGCAAGTAGCAGCCGAAAAACCGAATAGGGTTCCAAATTTGAAATTTGAAAACCAAATGACAGCTTTTTGTCCACCACAGCACGACTCTCAAATAGCGGAACAATACACTAAGCTGAGCCTAGAAAGTTTATAGTGAGGTACCTAAACACTTTCTTGATATTCAGTAGTCCGAGGTCTGCTCCAGCATAATGACGCACTCCTCTAACATGGCTTTTCGATTTCCCCACACCCGGATCTAACTCGTCGAAGGAATTCTTGACTCCGTCTCTGTCGTCGTCATCGCCGAAGTTCGTCGTCAGAGGGACACGCCAGAGAGCTTCCCACATTACTTGCCACAGAACTCTCTAGAGAACACGCCAGAGAACTCGCCAGACTCTTCAATGATTTTTAATGGGAGGAAATGTCACAGTCGTCTGATTGCGCGACGTTGCGATCACACGGTCCATATTTCCTCATATTGCCATGTTCACTCTTGCTACCAGGTCATGATCCTGATTCAATGGACTAGATGATTTTCGGATTTAAAAAGCCTCATATTCGATTACGTTCGTAGAATCGCTCATTTCGCAATCGAACAGGACAGGGCCGTTCCGATGAAATGGCTACTACGCAATGGCTATTTTAGCCATAATTTGGAGCTGTTGGAATGTTATTTATTTATTTCCTAATTAAAATATTGCGAAACCGACAAAAATTTTAACATTTACGTTTGATGTTTTGTAACTGCTTTTAGTCATTAGAAACTGTATATAAATACAACATTTTTGCAAGAAAACTATAAAAAAAATTATGTGATCCCAGGAAAAATCATTAAAGCCGTTAGGAATACGTTTCCATTGTTCTTTTCATGTGTTAATGGGATATTTACCTGTCAATCTCATGAAATTTTAATAATAGAGACAAAAATAATTATTTCATAAGGGAGAGAGAAAGTTATCGGTTCACAAGAGTAAAATAAGTAGAAAAATTATAATAGATATAGTTGAGAGCTTATTTAATAATTAAGAAGAGAAAAATAAGCACTTAAAATAGATAGACATAAGAAATAAAAAATGGAAAGAAGAAAATTGAGAAATTAATGAAGGATACAAAAGAGAGGGAGAGACAAAGAAGAATATTATGACATACAACATATATATATAATATCAATAAACATAAAAATTTAATTTATATAAAAATAAAAAAAATAATTAAATATAGTTTTTCATAGATATTATATTTTCAAATATGATATATAAATTTGTTTATATTTTGTTAATTAATGTTATTAAAAAAAGATAACAATGATTGAGATAGCTATTTCAAAAGAGAGAGAAAAAATAAAAAAGTTTATAAGACCAAAATAAAGAGAAAAATAACAATATAGAGAGATGTGACATAAATTGATGAACAAATAAAGAAAAAAGAGAACATAAATGAGATAGAGTGAATAAACAAATAAGTGAAAGAGAAAGAAATAAAAAAAAATACAGAATGGTGGAGGAGAGAGAAAGAGAAGCTAAGAAAGATATATAGACATAAAAAAAAAGAGACAAATAAGTGAACGAAAATATTGAGAGAAGTGAGTCAGAAAATATGTTAAATATTAAGATAATGAGAAAATATTGATAAAAATAACTTTAAAAAAAGAAATTTTAATAATTAAAGTTATTAAATTTTTTAAATATAAAACTTAATCATATATAATAGTTATTTATTTTAAAATATAAAAATTATTTGATGTTTATTGTTATTTTTTAGTATTAAGAATATTTTTACTATTAATTTAAAGTAAATTAATTATTATTTTAAAAAAACTTAATTTAATATAAATAATATAATTTTTCTAATATTTCATCTTTATTTGAGATAATGTAGACAATAAATATAAATAGAATTTATGATTAATGCAATAATTTCATTTTTTTATTTTCAAAACGTAACAAAAATTTATTTAAAAAATATATACAAATCATATATATCATTACAAATTTAAAAAATTCTAATTTATTGTAATTGATAAATGTTATTTTATTGAATATGAAAAAAAACCAAAAGTTATTAATTTTTTATACCTTATGATGTGTAGTATTTATTATTATATGAAATTAATAATAATGTTATAAAATTGTTATTAAATATTAATTGATAAAAAGATAATTATAGATAATGTTTTGTAATAATTTAATTTTTTATTATTATTATGACATTAAAATTAATTGTCACTCATTAAGAATATGAATTCTATGAAAACAAATGTGTAATATTACAACCTCTCAACAGGCCATCCATCCCTATGGTTCTCTTGCCTAAGAATGCCAAACTTAGGAGTTCTAATTTTGATCCAGTGCTATAATATTTATGTGATTGCACATAGGTGCAAAATATAGATTATTATAGTTTTATAATTATTATCTTGATGATAGTTAATCATTTCTAAAATAATATAAATTGTCAAATATTTGTACTTTTTGAAAATAATTAAATTGCATAAAAATATAAAAAATAAAATAAATAATTATCATTAATATTATACATTAAACTATATAATATGAGAGATATGATAAATATTATTAATTAATAAATATAAAAAAGATATTAAAAATAGAAATAATTATTTAATGAGAGAGAGAGAAAGTTATGGATTGATTAGTGTAAAATAAAGAGAAAAATAACAATAGAGATATATGAGAGATCATTTAATCAATAAGAAGAAAAAACTAGAAACATAAAAGAGATAGAAAGAAAAAATAAAATAGCGAAAAGACTATAAATGAGAAATTAATGAAGGATAAATGAGAGAGAGAAGCGAAAACGAACATTAGGATATAGAGAATGAAGAGCCAAAAAAAGAATGATTATAGCAGAGAGAAAGAAGTGAGAGATATCACAAAGATAAAAAATATAATAATATTTATCATTATTTTAAAAAATTTAATAAAAAGAAAATATAAATAGTATTTGATATTTATCATTATTTAAGAATATTAAGAAATATTTGAAACTTTTTTTAATTATTAATTTAATATTGTTTTTGATGTCGTATATTCTATAAAATAATATTTTCATATTTGAAAAATTAAATACACTGCATATGCATACTATTATAAACATAAATTAATTCTAATTTATTATAACAAAGATAAGTTATTTTGTTTAATGTTTATCTTAATTGAATACATTAGTTTATTATATGAAATGATGTGCTATAATTGTTATTATTCTAAATTAATAATAATTTTATAATTTTATTTTTCAATAATTAAATATTCTAATGGTAGTTATTAATTATCATTTATATTATTATTTTTATATAATAATGTTTTAAAAATTAATATTTTTCACTAAGAAAAGAATATTTTGAAAAATATGTGCAACACTAGGACATATAAAGAAGTCACCCAACACAATAATACTCTAGCCCAAGCATGCTTAACTTTGGAGATTTAATGAAATCCCACGATAAAATGCCTGTGTGGTCGAAAATTCTTAGAAAAGAGAAAATATTGTAGTGTGATTACTTTTTTAAAGGTAAATGATCATTTCTAAAATATTCTAAATTATGATGCTTAAGCATTTTTAAATAAATTTATGTTTGTGATATATATCATAATATATTATAACATAATTATTTTATTTTAGTAAAATCAATAAATAATTATATAAACTATTATTTTTAAAAAATTAAATGGTTCTAAACAAAACTTTCTTCCATTATTTTACATTTCTTGTAAATTAAAAATTAAATCCGTAATAAATATTTATAAAAATATATATCATATATATATATATAATATATTAAACAATACAACATGAGAAATTTCTTAAATATTGTTAATTAATAGACTAAAAAAAGAAAATAGATCTTGCAATTATTATTTTATAAAAGAAAAGGTAATGAATTGATAACAATAAAATAATGATAAAATAATAATAGAGAGAAAGAGAGATAAGAGAAGATTTATTGAAAAAGAAAAGAAAAAAAAAGAACATTAAAAATATATAAAGAATAAATAAATAAGTAAAAGAGAAAGAAATGAGGATGTAGGGAAGAATAGAAGAGTGAGAGAGGTCAAGAATAATATAAGGTGATAGAGAATAAAAACACAAATAAATAGGTAATAATAAGAGAAACAAAAGTCAGACAATGTGTTAAAGTGAAATAAATAAGAAAAATAATTTAATTAAAATACATAGCCAAAAACTAACGTGTTGCACATATAATTAAATGCAGAAATTCAATTTTCTTCAAGAGAAATTGATTATGTTTGTGGAAATTCAAATTTCTAGGCGAGAAATTTATTAGGTCTGTGAAATTTCGTCCAAAGGCATGCATTTCTGGCTCGCTCATCACTCAATTAAATAATTACTAGGGAGAGCAAAAACCTAAAATATCTTTCTCAAACGCAATAGTGATTGGGTACAAAAGTACCTATAAGGAGAGACACAAGACCTTGTTGTGCCCTGTTGGACAAAAGATGCAAACCTATCTACACAATGAATTCCTGCTTTGTAGGATTAATGTGTACCTTTCGGTTACACATTTTTGTCATCGAACAATCACCGTCGTACTTTATCTTTGAAACTGCTAATTCTCACAGTCTTTATTTCCTCCACCAACCATGTAATATATTGTCGTAAGATCGCAATCCTGATCTAACGACCATGTCAATTTCTTATTTATAAGGGCACATATTCGATTGCATCTGTTTGATCGCTCAGTTTTCATGATCGAACAGGCCTAGAGCATTCTGATTGAACAGCCACTACGCAACGACTATTTTAACCATTATTTCGAGCCGTTGGAATGCTATTTATTTATTTATTTTTTAATTAAAATATTGCGAAAGCCGCAAAAATTTTAACGACCTAATTGGATATTTCGTAATTGCTTTTGGTCGTTACAAATTGTATATAAATACACGATTTTTGTACAAAAAATTGAAGTAAAAATTTTATGTGATGTTAAGAAAAAATACTAAAGCAGTTAACAGCTCTTTTTTATTGTCCGTTTCGTAAGTTGCTTTGCTATTCACCTGTCAAGCTCATGAAATTCTTTCATTCTCAAATTAGCTAAGTTGTTAATTTTCATGATATTTAATTTAATTAATTAAGATACTAATGCCTCAACGATTTAATCATGCATAAATTTTTGTTGTACTCATTTAGATTCTATCTCAATGAGTAATTTTTTTCAATTTTGTTTCTTTATAAGGCTATAGTAGCATGTCCCATTTATTTCATTATAAGATCGTGGTAGTCTATCTTATTTGTTTCTTTGTTGTGAGGGTTTAGCTTACCTGTCTTTATATCAAATTCTTATATTAGTTTAGTTTGTCTTGTTTGTTTTTGTGATCGACAAAGGTTTGTTTTATAAACCTAACCACCTAAAAATAAATTATTTACATTTTTTATTATTTTTGATTTTTAATTAGATGACTTTTGAGAAACTTAATAAGTTTTTAAAATTAAAGTAAAATTTATAGAAAAAATTTTTAGGTATTTTTTAAACTTTATTACAAATTGCAATAAATATTTTATTTAAATATTTTGCAATAAATTAAAATGTTACTCATAACAATTCACCCCATTCTTACTGAACCTTATTTCAAAAATTTTATTAAAATTAACTAACTTTCACGAGAAGAACGAGTGGTATGAAGAAATATATGTAATATGAGGACTTTTGAAGAGGTGGCCCATCGGAGTAGTGCTTTAGGCCAAGCATTCTTAACTTTGAGTCTCAATGGTATCAAATATTATAATATTGGTGTTGTAGCAAATGCATGCAAATCATAAAAAAATCATATTTGTTTGATTATTATTTAAACAATAATGAACGATTTAAAAAGTGTTTTAAAATTAACAAAATGTGCTTCTAAAATTTTTTATATGCTTATTATATATGTTATATTATATTATAATATTAATACTTTGTTAATATAAAATAAAAAAATTATTAAAACATTATTCTTAATAATGGTGATATTTATAAAGAAGAATTTCCTTAATTATATTATCACTTTAAAAATAAAAATTTTAATTACTTAATAAATATTGATAATAAAATAAATAATAATCATAAATTTTATACATTAGATTATGCAACATAAGAAATTTCTTAAGTATTGATAATTGATGTGCAAAAAAAAGATAATAAATGTGGAGATAACTATAATGTAAGAGAGAGAAAGTTGCTAATTGATAAGATCAAAATAGAGAAAAAAATAATAATAAAGAGAGTTGACATACGAATTAATAAATAGTAAAAGAAAAAAGAGATAGCATATAAAAGATAAAAAAATAAAAGAGAGAAATGAGAAATTAAAAAAGGATAATGGAGAAAGAGGGGCTAACAAAAATATTATGATATAAAAAATAAAGAGAAAAATAAGATAATTATACTATGAAAGAGGAGAAAGTGACAAAATTTGAGAGAAAATGAGATAAATTGAAAAAAGTGAGAAATCATTAAATCAAATTTAAACCTAAAAATTTTAAATTATATTATTTATAATATATAATAACTAAATAATATATATTTTTAATGATGATAAAATATAAAAAGTTTTTGAGGTTTATTATTTTTTTATAATATTACGAATATTTAAAATTTTTTAAAATATAATAAATTCATATTTTAAATTCTAGTGCTGTATAATATAATATTTTAATATATAAAAATTGTACATATAAGACATATATATATATATAAACATTAGTTAATTCTAAATTATTATAATTAATAAAAATTCTTTTACTTTATAATAAACTAAATTAAACTTAATATTTTATTATATCATATGATATAATATATTGATTGTTATATCAAATTAACAATAATATTACAAAGTTATGTTCAAAAATTAATTACTAAAATTATAGTGTGACATATCGTTTATAATAATTTATTTTTTTTAAAATTACAATGTTATAAAAATAAATGTTGCTGATTATAGAAATAAATTATATGAAAAAATGTGAGCAATAATATGCCTTTTTAAGAGATCACCCATCCCAACACTACACTTGTCTTGGCATTCTTAACTTTCGAGTTCTAATGATGTCAAATGCTATATTTCTAGTGTAGTTGCATAGGCATAGAAAAAATAAAAAATAAAAGTTTGATTTTTTTGAAGGTATTGCATTATTTCTAAACATTTTTAAATTATTAAACATAGAATCTTTTAAATAATGTTTAGTTTTTTATATGTATCGTAATATATTATTATGTCATTGTTTTAATTATATGAAATAAATAAAAATTATGTAAGCTATCATTTTTTATAACATTGAAACTAATAAATTAGAAATTCTTTCATTATATTACCATTCTTTCAAATAAAAAATTTAATTATATAATAATTATAAACTAAAAATATATATATTACAATATGTAAACAATAGATGTCTTAAATATTATTAATTGATTTGCTAAAAGCAAGATAATATAGATGAAGATCACTATTTTTTAAAAGAGAGAAAGCCAAAGATTAACAAATAAAAGATAGATAGCAAAATAATAATAAAAGAGATGGGAGATGGTTTAACAAAGAGGAAAAAAACGAGAACTTAAAAGAGATAGAGTGAATAAATAAAAAAGTTAAAAGATAGAAATGACAAAAAATAGATGAATAATAGAGAGACTGGGCAACAAGAATATAAGGAGATAAAAAATGATCAGACAAATAAGAAAATGATAATAAGCGAGAGAAGAAAATAAGAGAAATTAAGAGACATTTAGATAAAGAGAAAAAATGAGAGAAAAAATAAAATAAAAAGAAAAAACTTATAATAAAACTTATTATATTTATTAAATATTACAATTTAATCATATATAAAAAACTACTTTACGACTCTTATTTTTTGGAATATTAAAATTATTTAAAGAATATTTTTACTATTTATTTAATTTTTATTTTTTCATAATTAAAAATTAGAAACTTAGATAAATCTTATTTTTGAATGTTAAATTTAGGTCTAATCCTAATGGTAATGTGGTCATATATAGATATATATATATATATATATATATATATATATATATATATATATATATATATATATACACATATATATATATATATATATATACATATATATATATAGAAAACAATCATATTTTTTTATTAAATTATTAAAAATAATGAATCATAGTGTATTATAATAAGAAAATTTATTTATATAAAACTAAAAAATTACGTAAACTATTATTTTTATAACATATATGATTTTCTTTTTTTAGGTTACCATTGTTATCATTAAAAATTTAATTTACATAAAAATAATAAATAATAAAATATTATTTTTCACAAATACTATATATTGAAATATGTTATATGAAAATTTTCATAAATTTTGTTAATTGATGTTCTTGAAAAAAGTGAGATTGAGATAACTATTTTAAAAGAGAGAAAAAAAATAAAAAAATTTATAAGAGCAAGATGAAGAGAATAATAACAATAGAGAGAGATGAGAAACGATTTGATGAAGAAAAAAGAAAAAAGAACATAAATGAGATAAAGTGAATAAATAAATGAGTGAAAGAGAAAGAGATAAAAAAACAGAGATGGATGGAGGAGAGAGAAAGAAGAGCTAAGAAAAATATAAAGACATAGAGAATAAAAAGAAAAATAGGTAAACGATAATGGTAAGAGAAGTGAGTTAGAGAATTTGTTGCTTATTAAGATCATGAGAAAAAACTGATAAAAATATTTTAACAAAGGTGAAATTTTAATAATTAAAATTATAAAGTTTTTTATATATAAAAAATAAAATCATATATATAATTTATTTATTTTAAATAATAAAAACTATTTAAGACTTACTATTATTTTTGAATATCACAACTATTTTGAGTTTTAATTTAATGAAAATAAATTCATAGTTAGAAACAAAAAACTTAATTTAAAAATAAATAATATAATTATTCTTATATATTATCTTTTTTGAGATAATATAGATAATAAATATAAATAGTATTTAATATTAACAAATTAAATTCAGATTTTTTATTTCTTTTAACATAATACAACTTTATTTTAAAAATCTATACATGTCATCTATATATATATATATATATATTATAGACTTAAATTAATTGTACTTTATTGTAATTGATAAAAGTTATTTTGCAAAATATGAAAACAAATAAAAGTTATTAATTTGTTATATCTTATGATGTGCCATATTTATCCTTATATAAAAATAACAATAATGTTCTAAAATTATTATTAAATATTAATTATTAAAATGGTAATTATAAATAATCTTTTGTAATAATTTAATTTTTTAATAATTAATATGATGTTAAATTAATTGTCACTCATTAAAAAAGATATTCTATGGAAAAATATGTGTGAGATCATGACTTGCCAAGTGGCCATCCATCTCAATAGTACTCTTGCCTAAGAATGCGTAACTTTGGAGTTCTAATTTAGATCTAGTGCTATAATATCTGTGTAGCTGCACATGTATGAGAAGACAAATAATAAAAATTAATTATTTTTAAAATAATAAAAATTATCAAGTATTTATACATTTTAAATAGCATTATTTCTATCATATATGTGTTAATTGATTCTAATTTAAATATTTTATTGATATAAAATAAATAAAATACAATTACATAAATTATTATTTTTAAAAATGTTGACATTAATATATTAGTTTTTCTTTCAATACTTTATAGTTCATATAAAAATAATTAAATTACATAAAAATATAAATAATAAAATATTTAATTATCATAAATATTATTTATTAAACTATGTAATATGAGAGATTTGATAAATATTATTAATTGATACACATAAAAAAGTTAGTAAAGATAGAAATAATTATTCAGTAAGAGAGAAAGAAAGTTACGAATTGATAAGTGTAAAATAAAGAGAAAATTAACAATAGAGATAGATGATAGATTATTTAATAAATAAGAAAGGAAAAATAAGAACATAAAAGAAAGAAAAAATTAAAAGGTAAAATGAATAGAAATGAGAAATTAATGAAGGATAAATGAGAAAGAGAAGCGAAAAAGAATATTAGGATATAGGGAATGCATAGACAAAAAAGGAATGATAATGAAAGAGAGAAAAAAATGCGAGAATATAAGAGAATTAAGATAAAGAGAAAAAAATGAGAGAAATAACTAAAACAAGTTATATATTAATAAAAAACTTAAAATATTTATAAAATATAATAAATTTTTAAAAATATTTAATACTAATAAATTATAACTAGGATTTGATGCTTATCGTTACTTAAGAATATAAAAAATACTTAAAAAAATATTTTTGTTGTGTTATATCCTTTAAAATAATATTTCTATATTTAAAAAATTAAATACACCACACATGCATGCTATTATAAACATAAATTAAGTCTAATTTACTATAATCCACATAAGTTCTTTTGCTTAATGTTTAACTAAATTGAATTTATTAGTTTATTATATGAAATGTTGTGCTATAATTACTATTAAATAAAATTGATAATAATTTTTTAAAGTTATTTTTAACTAATTAATTATCGTAATGGTAGTTATGAACTATCATTTATATTATTTCTTTATATTTTTGTTAAAAAATACTTACTACAATAGGACATCGAAAGAGGTCACCGAACAATATAATACTCTAGGCCACGCATGCCAAACTTTGGAGTTCTAACGAAATCCAATGCTAAAATGTTGGCGTGGATGAAAATGCTTACAAAAGAGAAATATCGTAGTGTGACTACTTTTTTTATTGTAACAAACCATTTCTAACATTTTTTAAATTATGAATCTTATACACTTTTAAATAAAATTTATGCTTTTTATATATGTTATAATATATTATTATATAATTATTTTATTTAAATAAAATAATCAAAAAATTACATAAACTATTATTTTTAAAAAACCAGATAGTTCTAAATAAAATTTTCTTCTATTATACTATATTTCTTATGAATTAAAAATTAAATACATAATAAATATTTATAATAAATTATATAATTTTTTATATGTATTAAATATTAAACTATATAATATGAGAGATTTTCTAATCATTATTAATTGATGGGCTGAAGAAATATAGTAGAGCTAGCAATTATTATTCTGTAAGAGAGAAGGTAATGAATGTATAAGAGCCAAATAAATTGTAAAATAACAATTGAGAGAGATAAAAAAAAGATTTAATTAAAAAAGAAAAGAAAAAAATGACATAAAAAAGATGAAGAATAAACAAATGAGTAAAAGAGAGAAAAGAGAATTTTTGTAAGTATAAAGGAGTGAACAAGGCCGACAATAACATAAGGAGATAGAGAATGAAAATATAAATAGAAGAGTAATAATAAAAGAAAAAGTCAGATGTATTAAAGAGAAATAAATAACAAAAATAATTTATTAAAAATATACATGCAAAAACTATTGCATTGCGTTCATAATGAAATGCAGAAATTTCAATTTCCATGGGAGAAATTGATTGCGTCTGCAAAAATTTCGATTTCTAATCGAGAAATTGATTACGTCTGTGAAATTCCAACCAAACGCACGTACTGCTGACTCGCTGGTCACTCGGTTAAATAATTGCTGAGCAGAAAGTTATGAGACACCATAGTGCGTGTGATAAACGACGCCAAGTTATGTAGACAGTGAATTTCTGCTTTGCCGGATTAACGTGCGCCGTCCGTCCGATTGCGCATTTTCGAGATCAAACGATGACCGCCGTAGTTTATCTTTCAAACCGCTAATTTTCGCAGTTGTCCGATCGCGCTAGGTCCGGATCGCACAGTCCGTATTTCCTACGCAGGCCATGTTAACTCATGCCGTCAGATCGCGATCCCGATCTCACGGTCTAGATAATTTTCATATTTAAAAGGCGCAGATTCCATTGCATCCGGCCGATCCCTCAGTTTTCGATATCGAACGGGACCGTGGCGTTCCCATCGAACGGCTGCTGCACAACGGCATATGTAGCTGTTATTTGGATCCGTCGGAATGCTATTTCTTTATTTCGTAATTAAAATATTGCGAAAACTGCGAAAATTTTAATGGCTAAATTGAATGTTTGGTAATTGCTTTTAGTTGTTAGAAACTAGACATAAATAAGAGATTTTTTGAAAATTAGAAAAGAAAATTTTATGTGATCCCAAGAAAGAATACTTAAGCCGTTAAGAATTCGTTTCCATCATCGTTTTCATACATTGTTGTGCCATTTACCAGTAAAACACATGAAATTCTTTTCCTTGACAAATAAGCTAATTTATTATTTTTTTATTTTAAATTTATTTAATTAAGATACTTGTGGCTCCTTAATGATTTCATCAAGCATAAGATTTTGGTTGTATCGATTTATAGTTTATGTCGCTGAATATTTTTCTTTTTATCATTTTATTTGGCGATAGTGCTGTAGTGGCATGCCCCATTTATTTCACAATAAGACCGTTGTAGTCTGACACGTTTGTCTCCTTGTTGTGACAATTTAGCATACTTGTCTTTATTTGCATTGTTTATATTATGAATTATTTGTGTTTTTTTCCTATGGTGGACTTAGACTTCTTTTACAGACCTAACCACCTAAAAATCAATTATTTACATTTTTATTATTGTCTATTTATTGATTACAAAACTTTTGAAAAACTTAGAAAGTTTATAAAATAAAATTAAAATTTATAGAAAATCATATTTAGATATTTTTTAAAATTTTTTTTAAAATTATTATCAATATTTTATGGAAATATTTTGCAATAAATCAAAATTTTATTCATAGTAATTCACCCTTTCTTACTGATCTTTGCTTCAAATATCTTATTAAAATTAATTATTTTTCTTTAGAAAAAAGAGTGTTATGAAGAAATATTTGCAATACGATGACCTTTCTAGTGGTGGCCCATCACAGAAGAACTATATCCCAAGCATTCTTAACTTTTGAGTCTTAATGGAATTAATTATTGCAATTCTGATGTGGTCACAAATGCATGCAAATCATAAAAAATCATATTTGCGTTGCTATTTCCTCAAAAATAATGAACCATTTAAAAAGGTTTTAAAATTAACAAGTAAATGTACTTCTAAAAAAGTTTATATGCTTATTATATATGTCATACTATATTATATAAATATTTTTATTTATGTAAAATAAATAAAAATTAAAGAAACTATTATTCTTGATAATGGTGACATAAATAAAAAAGAATTTCTTTAATTATAATATCATTTTACAAATAAAAGATTTATTTATTTAATAAATATTGATAATAAAATAAATATTTATCATAAATTTTAAATATTAGATTGTGCAACACAAGATATTTCTTGACTATTGATAATCGATGTGCAAAAGAAAATAATAAAGGTGGAGATAACTAGTATATAGAAGAGAGAAAGGCAAGGATTGATAAGAGCATAATAAAGAGAAAAATAATAATAGAGAGTGATTAGATACAAATTAATAAAGAGTAAATGAAAAAAGAGATAGAAAGAATAAATAAAAAATAAAAGAGAGAGAAATGTGAAATTAAATAAGCATAATAGACAAAGAGAGGGGCTAAGAAAAATATTAAGATTTCGAGAATAAAGAGAAAAATAAGGTAATTAAAATGTGAAAGAGGAGAAAGTGATAAATTTAGGATAAAGTGAGATAAATAGAAAAAAGTGAGAGATATCATTAAATAAAATTTAAACCTTAAATTTTATTAATATTAATATTACAAATTTATTTTTAAAAATTAATTAATAAATTATATTATAAATGATAAAAACAATAAATAAAAATGATAAAAGTTAGAGAAATAAAAAAGTCGAAAAGAAAAGTGGAGAGAGATATAGACCAAGAAAAATATATGGAGATAAACAATAAAGAGGTAAAAAAGATAATGATAATAGGAAAGAGAAGAAAATGAGAGAATATTAGAGATGTTAAGATAAAGAAAAAATAATAAAAATAATTAAGTAAAACTTAAATCTAAATAATTAAACTTATAATATGTTAATTATACATAGTATTTAATAATTATAAAATATAAATTTTTTTTAGAATTATTATTATGTTAGAGTATTACAAGTATTTAAAATTTTTTGATAATAAAGAAAATATTATTTAAATATTTAATATTTTATCATATAATATTTCTATATTAAAAAATTTTACATAATATCTACATAAAATTATGAAAAAAACTTAACTCTAATTTATGCTAAAATAAGATATTTTTCTTATTATTAAAATGAATTAAAATTAATATTTTACTATATCATGTAATATATTATATTTATTATTATATTAAATTAACAATAATCATTTAAAGTCATTTTTGAAAATTAAGCTTGAAAATGTTTATTAAAAAAAGAAATGTTATGAAAAAAGTATGTTACAAGAGGAGCTCTAAAGAGGACATCTGTCCTAATACTAAGCTTTTCTAAGCATGCTTAACTTTGGAGTTCTAATAATATCAAATACTATAATGCTGATGTAGTTAGACATTCAAGCAAATGACAAAAAAAACGAATTTGTGTGATTTTTGTGAAGGTAATAAATCATTTCTAAAATTTCCTAAATTAATGAGAATATACCCTTTTAAATAAATAAACTTTATTCTTTTATATAAGTCATAAAATATTATGATATCAATATTTTATTTATATAAAATAAATAAATAGTTGCATAAATAAATATTTTTCATAATATTAACATTATTATATTTGAATTTATATCATAATCATATAATTTTTTAAAAAAAATATAAAATTACATAATAAATACAAATAACTAAATATAAATTTAGTAAAAAAATATTATATATCAGACTATATCAAAAAAAATTTTGATTAAATTTTATTAATTGGTGAGTTCAAAATGAGATAATGGAGATAGAGATAACTATTTGTGCAAGAGAGAAAGTCAGATATAAATAAGATAAAAATAGAAGGAAAAATAATGACAGCGATAGATGAGAGATGATTTAACAAAGAAGAAAAAAAATAAGATATTAGAGATAGAGATAATAAATAAATAAAAAATAACAAAAAGGAGATATATAGTAAAGAGAGACAGGCAAAAAATATGAAGAGATAAAGAATGAAGAGACAAAAAATAAAGATGATAAGAGAGAGAAGAAAGTGAAAAAAATTTGAGAGACATTAAGATAGAGAAAAAAAATTAAAATAAATGATTAAATAAATTTAAAGACTTAATAATTAAATATGTAAAATTTATTAATTATTATAAGTTAATTATACATAATATTTAATAATAAAAATATCTAAAACCTATTGTAGGTTAATTCTTATTTTGAAATATTTAAAATATTTAAAGAATATTTTTATTATTAATTTAAGATTATTTTTTCACACTTGAAATTTAAAAAAATTAATTAAAAAGCAAATATTATAATTATTCTAATATATTACCTCTATTTTATGTAATATTGGTATTAAAAATAAATAATATTTGACATTAATAATTTTTTTAGATTTACAATTTTTAATAATTTAATATTACTCTATTCATAAAAGTTGCTACATAACATATATAAATTTATTATTGTAAACATAAATTAATTCTAATTAAGTATGACTTTTGTAAGTATTTTTAACAATATGAAACTATATTAAAATTTATTTTTTTATTATATCATTATTTTTTGTCATACTTATTATTATACTAAATTAATAAATTAATTAGAAAGTTTTGTTAATAATTAAATTAAAAATAGAATTTTTAAACTATAATTTATAGTCTTTTAATTTTTTAAATATAAAATGTTATTAAAATCAATTATCATTCATTCGAGAAAGTAACGTCATGAACAAATATGCGTAACAATACTTTCAAGTGGTCACCCATCCCAAAATTTTTTTTAACCAAGCAAACTTAACATTGTAAAACAAATAATATCTCATGCTATAATGCTGATGTGGTTATACATGAATAAAATAACAAATAATCATAGTTGTGTGATTATTGTCTTAAAAAAATTATAATGTATTCAAGTAATAATATTTTATTTATATAAAATTTATAAAAAAAATTAATTTAATTTTTTTTATAGCTCAGATCTTAATAGATAGGATTTTTTCTTTTGTTATGTTATCATTCTTAAAAAAAAATAAAACTAATTATATAAAAATGTTTGTACATAACATATAGAGATCGAAATATATATATGCATATATATATATATATATATATATATATATATATATATATATATATATATATATATATATTATTGTAAGCATAAATTAATTCTAATTAAGTACGTTTTTTATAACTATTTTATCAATATTAAACTATATTAAAATTTATTTTTGTCATATTATTTTTTGTGTCATTATTATTATTATTATAAATTGAGTAAAATATTAGAAAGTTGTTATTAATAATTAATTTAAAAAAAAGAATTTTTAAGATATAATTTTTAATCATTTAACTTTTTATATATAAGATTTTATTAAAATCAATTATCATTCATTGGAGAAAATAATGTCATTAATAAATATACGTAACAACATTTTCAAGTGGTCACCCTTCCCAAAATTATTTTCAACTATGCATGCTTAACATCGTAAAATAAGTATTATCTATTTTTGGTCTTCTGGTGTGATAATATATGAATAAAAAAGATAAATAATTGTAGTTGTGTGATTATTGTCTTAAAAATAAAAAATTACAATACATTAAAGTAATAATTTTTTTAACATAAAATATATAAAAAACTTCTTAAATTGTTTTTTTAATAACGTAGATAATGCATACAATTTTTTCTTTTGCTTGTTATCATTCATATAAATAAGAAATCTTATATAAAAATATATAAATATGAGAAAGAGATAATATAAATAGAGATAACTACTTTAAAATAGAAAAAATAACATAGATTGATAATTATAAGATAAAGAGAAAAATTATAATAAAGGGAGATGAAAATGATTTATTCAAGACGAAAAAAAAGAGAACATAAAAGAGATTGGAAGAATAAATAAAAAAAAATAGAGAGGGAAATGAGCAAGCAGAAAAGAATAAAAAAGAGATAGAGGAGATGAGAAAAAACAAGAAAATATTGAATAAGGAGACAAATAATCACACAACTACAATTAAGGGAAAGAATATGTTAAATTTTAAAGAGAAAATAGTGATAAAAATAATTTAATAAAACTTAAATTTAAATAATTAAAATTATCATATTTATTAAATATGAAAAATAAATCATATATAATATTAGTTAATTTTGAAATATAAAAATTATTAAGGTATATTATTATTTAGAATATTATAAATATTTAAGGAATATTTTTTAACTATTAATTAAATATTATATAATATAATTATTATAATATATTATATTTATTTAACATAATAAAGAAAATAAATATAAATAATATTTAACATTAGTTGAAAAATTTTAGATTTTTATTTTTAAGTATATAATATTATTTTATTTGAAAAAACTATACACACAATATATATATTATTATAAACTTAAATTAAATATAATTTTTTATAATTTAAATAAGTTATTTTTCTTATTATTCAAAAATTAAAATTTATTATTTTATTATATTATATAGCATGTCACATTTATTATTATATGAAATTGATAACAATGTTATATAATTTTTATTAAATACTAATTACCAAATTCATAATTATAATATTTTAAATAATTTTTATTTTGGTATATTAACTTGTTAATAAAATTAACTATCACTAATTATAAATTAGAATACTTGAAAAAAATATGTCAATCTCGAGAACTTCTCATGAGATCACTTATTCCAATAGTTCTCTTACCTAAGAATGCCTAACATTGTAATTCTATTGAGATCCAATATTATAATGCTAATATGGTCACTCATGCATGCAAATATAATTTATCATAGTTGTGTACCTTATGTTAATAAATCATTTGCAAAATAATCTAAATTATGAAGTATATTTACTTATTTAAAAAAATACATGATTATCATCGATATATTAATATATTATATACTTAGAAATATTGACATCAATATACGGGATTTTCTTTCAATATTTTATCATTTTTATAAATAAAAAATTAAATTATGTAAATATCATAAATAATAAAAAAAATAGAATTATAACCAATATTATATATTGTACTGTATAACACGAGAGGTTTCATAAATATTATTAAATGATGGATAAAAAATAGTAAAGAAAGAAATAACAATTCTGAGAGAGAGAGAGAGAGAAAGTTATTGATTAATAAGAGTAAACTAAAGTCAAATATAATAATAAAGATAGATTAGAGATTATTTAGTGAAGGGGACAAAAAAAGGAGAACATTGATTAGATAGAGAGAAAAATAGAAAAGTGAAAGTGAGAGAAACAATAAATTAAAAAAGGACAAAGAAGAAAGAGAAGCAAAGAAAAATTTTATAAGATAGAGAATGAAGAGGCAAAAAGAGATTAACAATAAGGTAGAAAACTAAGCAAAGGAATATTATTGACATTAGATATAGAGAAAAAAAATAAAAAAATTAAATAAAAGTTAAACCTTAACAGTCAAACTTATTATATTTATAGAATATAATAATTTAATCTTATACATTATTTTATAATAATAATGTAAGAAATATTTTTTATTTTATTGTTATTTTAGATTTAAAATATTTTTTTGACTAATAATTTAATATTATTTTTGGTCTCTAATATTTTCAAATATAACTTGAATATATATAAAAAATTTTATATACAACATATATATACTATTATAAATATAAATTACTTCAAATTTATTATAATTTATATAAGTTATTTACCTAAATATTTAACTAAATTAAAGTTATTATTTTCTTATATTATATGATGTGTCATATTTATAATTATATAAACTTGATAATAATGTTGTGAAGTTATTTTTAAAAATTCAATACGATAATGGTAATTATGAACTATCATTTATAATAATTATTTTTACATTATAATATTATGAAAATGTCATTTATTAGAAAAAAAGAATGTTATGAACATGTATATGCTACACTCGACGTTTAGAGAGGTTACCAACCCCAATGCTACTCCCCAAGAAGCATGCTTAACTTTTTAGTTTTAACGAGATACAATGGTAAAATGCTGGTGTGGTCGAACATGTTAATAAAAAAAGTATAATAATCGTGTGATTATTTTTCAGTTGCTAATGAACCAGTTCAAAAATTTCATAAATTATGAAGTATATATATTTTTAATTAAAATTTATGCTTACGATATCTGTCATAATATTATATAATATAATTATTTGTAGTTTTAAAAATTACATAAAGAATTATTTTTAAAAAATTAAACATCACTGAATGAAATATTCTTCCTTTATGTTAACTTTCCTATAAATTAAAAAATGAATTACAAAATAAAAATTAATAATATTAAACTATATAACACTTGATATTTTTTAAATATTATTAAATGATGGGCTACAAAAGAGAAAAAAGAGAGAGTGATAATTGTTTCGTAAAAGAGAAAAAAATCACGAATTGATAAGAGCAAAATGGAGAGGTAAATAACAATAAAGATAGAGAAGCGACGATTTAACGAATAGTAATATAAAGAAGGGAACATGAAGATGATAGAATAAATAAATAAGTGAAAGAGAAGAAAATAAAAGAGTAGAGAAGAATATAAGAATGAAAGAGGCTAAAAAGAATATATAAGAATATAAATAATGAAAACACAAATAAGGGAGTAATAATAAGTGAAAGAAAGATAAAACAAAATATGATAGACATTAAAATAAAATGAAATATGTGACAAAAATAATTAAAAAGAGTGAACCGTAAAAAATAAACCAGTCACCATAGTGAACCACAACGGTTCAACAGCAACTAGATCTAGACGGGTTTGGCACATAATTCCAAACATTTCATTTTTTGATCAAGAATCAAAAAACAACTCGACAAATCAATAATAAAATAAATAAAACATACCAAAAATTCACAGGTTATAATTGTAAATCACAAATCAGTAATTCAAAAAACTGAATAAACGAAGATCGAATCGTAAATCATCAATTCAAAAAACCAAATAATTGAAGTCCATAGCAATTAAAAAAATGAAAAATTAGCAAAAGGCTGAAACACAGAATACAGTAATGGATAATTGAGTTCGACAATAAGTGCAGCGCGCCTGCCGAAAGATCAGGCTAATCGACTCCAAAACCAGCTAAGAATAGCTACCAACGCTCACAGCTGTAGGACCCAGGTTTGAAAGATACTTATAAACGAACTTCCATACCGACTTTTCACAATCAAACTATTGCCGCTGTGGTTTATCATTTAAACTTCTAATTTTTTTCAATCGTCCGATCGCGCTATGCCGCGATCGCACAGTCCGTATTTCCTCCGTTCAACAGTTAAATCTTGCCGTCACATTGCAATTCTTATTTAATGGACAAAATTAATTTCATATTTATTAAAACGCATATATAATTGCGTCCGTCCGATCACATGATTTTAGGAATCGAACGGTCCGGCAGGGTTCCCATCGAACGGCTACTGTGCAACGGCTATTGTAGCCGTTATTTCATAACGTTGGAGAGCTTTTTAATTTTTTTATTTACTAATTACAATATTTATAGAGCGTAAAAAAATATAACGGCTAAATGGGGTGTTTGGTAACCGATTTTAGTCATTAAAAATAAAAATAATTAAGAGTTTTTGTAGTAAAATAAGAAAACATTGTTATGTGATGCAAAAAAATAATTAAAGACGTTAGTACCTCGTCTCCATAGTTGTTTCATATGCTGCTATGCAGTTCACTGGTCAAACCCTTCAAATTCTTTTCTTTTCTAATTAGCTAAATTATTAATTTTCTTGATCTTTAATTCATTTAATTCAAATACTTGTGCGTCTTTATTGATTTAGATTTTAGCTTGTTGAATATTTTTCAGCTTTTGTCATTTTTATTTCGTTGTGAGGTTATAGCAGCATGTTCCATTTATTTCATTGTATGATCGTGGTAGTCTATCTCATTTGTCTATTTGTTGTGAGGGTTTAACCTATATTTCTTTTGACAAAAGGCTTATATTGTATTGTGTTTGCCTTGTTTTTCCTTAGAGTTGTTAGCTTGTTTTATAAGTCGAAAACTATAAAAATTGATTGTGTATATTTTTAATTATTTCTTTTCAATTAAATGACTTTTATAAAACTTAATATATTTTTTTAAAAAAATTAAATTAATATAGCAACACTTTTATATATTTGTTAAACATTATTAAAAATTATTAAAAATTTTATATTGAAATATATTATGATAAATTAATATTTTATTCATTGGAATTGACCCCCCACTTTGTGAGCCTCACTTCAAACATCTTATTAAAATTACTTTCTTTTCATAAAAAAAAAGTGTTAGGAAAATATATGTGCAACACGAGGACTACTCATGTGTTGGCCATTACTAATAATTCTATAGCCCAACTAAGCTTAACTTTGGAGTTTTGACGTGATCTAGTTCTACAATTGCTATGTGGTTGCAAATGCTTGCAAAAAAATCGTAGTTGCGTGATCATTCTTTTAAAAATAAAGAACGATTTTCAAAAGTTTCAAAATTAAAAAGTAAATACATTTCAAAAAAATTTCTTATGCTTATTATATCTTTCACATTATATTATAATATAAATAATTTATTATATTACAAAATAAATTAATTAATAAACTTTTTATTTTTTATAATGTAGATATTAATACATAAGAATTACTTCAATTTTATTATCATTCATATAAATAGATCAATTAAATTATTTAATAAATATAAATAAAAAACTACTTATTTATCATAAATATTATATATTAAATTATGCAACACAGTGCTCTCTTAAATATTTGTAATTAAATAGCTTAAAAAAGATAATGAAGATGAAGATAATTATCCTATAATAGAGAGAGAAAGTCATGGATCGATAAAAGCAAATTAGGAAAAAAATGATAATATAGAGAGAAGAGAGATGATTTAATAAAGAGCATAAAAAAAAACAAAATGATAAAAAAATTTATAAAAAATAAAAATTTAGAGAATTAAAAAAATAAAATGGATAGTAGAGCGAGATAGAGACCAAGAAAAATATATGTAGATAGAGAATAAAGAGGCAAAAACGAGAATGGTAATAGGAAGGAGATAAAAATGAGAGAATATTAGAGATAATAAGATAAAGAGAAATAAATGATATAAATAATTAAGTAAAACTTAAATCTAAATAATTAAACTTATAATATGTTAATTATATATAACATTTAATAATAATAAAATATAAAACAAATTTTAGAATTATTATTATATTAGAGTTTTACAAGTATTTAAAATTTTTTGATAATTAATAATTTTTTTTTTAATCTCTAATATTCTATAATATAATATTTCTATATTGAAAAATTTAACACGTAGCATCTATATAAAATTATAAAAATAACTTAATTCTAATTTATGTTAATATAAGTTATTTTTCATAATATTAAAATAAATAAATGTTAATATTTTATTATATCATATAACGCATTATATTAAATACTATATTTAATTTACAATAATAATTTAATGTTATTTTTAAAAATTAATCACGAAAATGTTTATTATAAATTATCTTTTATAATAATTTTTAGTTAAAATTATAATTTTATAAAAATTAAATGTAAATAATTAGAAAAGGAAATATTATGGAAGGTGTTAACAAGAGGAGTTGAAACGAGGTTATCTATCCTAGGATTATGCTTTTCAAAGCATGCTTAACTTTCGAGTTCTAATGATATCAAATACTATGATGTTGATGTAGTTAGACATTAATGCAAATGACAAAATATCAAATTTGTGTGACTTTTTTGAAGGTAATTAACCTTTTCAAAAAAATTTTAAATTATCAATAATATACACTTTTAAATAAACTTTATTCTTTTATATAAGTCATCAAATATTATGATATAAATAATTTCTTTATATAAAATAAATAAATAACTACATAAACTAATATTTATGATAATATTAATATTATTACATAAGTATTTATTTCATTATCACGTTAAAAAAATAAAATATTAAATTACATAATCAATATAAATAACATAATGTAAATTTACTAAAAAATATTCTATATTAGACTATATCGAAAAAGTGCTTTGTTAAATATTACTAATTGATGAGTTCAAATTGATATAATGCAAATAGAGATAACTATTTATACAAGAGAGAAAGTCACACATTACTGAGATAAAAATAGATGAAAAAATAATAACAGAGAGAGATGAGAGATTATTTAACAAAGGAAAAAGAAAAAAAATAACATAAAAGAGATAGAGATAATAAATAAAAAATAAAATAGAAGAAATGAGAAAAAAAAATAGATAGTAAGAAGAGAGAGGCCAAAATATAAATAGATAAAGAATGAAAAGATAAAAAAACATAATAATGGTAAGAGAGAGAATAAAGTAAAAAAATTCGAAAGATATTGAGATAAAGGAAAAGAATTGAGAGAAACTATTAAATAAACTTAAAACATTTATAATTAAATGTATAATATTTATTAATTATGGCAAGTTAACCATATATAATCGTTAATAATAAAAAAAGTAAAACTATTTTTAGATTAATTTATATTTTGAAATTTTACAAATTTTTGAAAAATATTTTTATTATTAATTTAATATTATTTTATTCACACTTGAAATTAAAAAATTAACTAAACGACAAATATTATAATTATTCTAACATATTACCTTTATTTTATGTAATATTTGTATTAAAAATAAATAATATTTAACATGAATGATTTTATTTTAGATTTGTAATATTTAGTAATTTAATATTATTATATTTAAAAAACTTTGTACATAACACACACACACATACACAGACACACACACACACACAAACATAAATATATATATATATATATATATATATATATACATATTGTTGTAGACATAAATTAATTCTAGTTAAGCATGTCCTTTATAAGTATTTTTTATAAATATTGAACTATATTAAAATTTATTTTTTATTATATCACATTTTTTCATTTTTATTATTACGTGAAATTAATAACAATATTAGAAAGTTATGAATTAAATTAAAAATATAATTGTTTAAAATATTATATTTAATCATTTAATATTTTAAATATAAAATATTGTGAAAATAAATCATCATTCATTCGTAAAAATAATGCCATTAACAAATATGTGTAGTAACACTTTCAAGTGGTCACCCATCCCGAAATTATTTTAAACCAAGGAAGCTTAACATTGTAAAACAAATATAATATAGTGCAATAAAGTTGGCATGGTCATATATAAATAAAAAAGACATATAATAATAGTTATGAGTTTATTGTGTAAAAAAAATAAATTATGATATATTCAATTATTAATGTTTTATTTATTTAAAATAAATAAGAAATTACATAATTTCTTTTATGACGTAGATTTTAAAACGTACGATTTTTTCATTTGTTATGTTATCACTCTTATAAATATAAAATCTTATTATATAAAAAACTATAAATATGAGTAAGAGATAATAGAAATAGAGATAACTATTTTGAAAGAGAGAAAATAAATCTTAGATTGTTAATTGTAAGTTAAAGAGAATAGTAGTAATAGAGAGAGATGAAAAATGATTTATTTAAGAGAAAAAAAGAGATCATAAGAAGATAGAGAGAATAAATAAATAAATAAAAGCGAGAGAAATGAGCAAGTAGAAAAAAATAAAAGAGAGATAGAGAAGTTCAGATGAATACAAAAAAACAAAGAATTAAGAGGCAAATAAGAGAATAATAAGAAGAGAGAGAAGTAAATGAGAGAATATGTTAGGCTTTAAGATAAAGAGAAACGAAAGAGAAAAATAATTTAATAAAAGTTAAATTTTAATTATTAAACTTATAGTGTTTATTAAACATGAAAAATTAATCATATATAATATTAATTAATTTTTAAATATAAAAACTATTGAGGTTAATTATTATTTTAGAATTTTAGAAATATTTGAAGAATTTCTTTAACTACTAATTTAATATTATTTAATTCATACTTAAAAATATTAATTAAATAATATATAGTATAATTATTATAATATGTTATCTTCATTTGACATAATTTAAATAATGAATATAAATAATATTTAACATTAATGGAAAAATTTTAGATTTTTATTTTTAAGATCATAATATTATTTTATTTGAAAAAACTGTGCACAATAATTGAAATAAGTTATTTTACCCAATGTAAAAAAAATTTAAATTTATTATTATATTATACTATTTAGTGTGTGACATTTATTGTTATAAAAAGTTGATAATAATATTATATTATTTTTATTTAATACCAATTGCCAAATTGATAATTATAACTTTTTTTAATAATTTACTTTTTTTGTATATTAACAAGTTATTAAAATTAATTATCACTCATTAAAAATTTAAAAAATTTAAAAAAATATGTGCAACTCGAGGACTTCTCATGAGGTCAACGATCACAGTAATACTCTTGCTTAAGAATGCCTAACTTTGAAATTCTAATGAGATTCGATGCTATAATACTGATGTGATCATACATGCATGCAAAAGATCATTTATCGTAGTTGTGTAATTATTATCTTTATGATAATGAATCATTTGTAAAATAATTTAAATTATGAAGTATATTTACTTTTTTAAAAAAATATATGCTTATCATAGATATATTAATATATCTATGATGAATATCATATTTTCATAAAATTAAGAAAAAATAAATGATTTTTTTGAAAATATTGACATTAATACATGAGATTTTCTTTCAATATTTTATCATTTTTATAAATAAGAAATAAATTAAGTAAAAAATATTAATAATAAAAAATATAATTATAATTAATATTATCTATTGAACTACATAATATAAGAGGTTTCATAAATTTTATTAGATGATGGACCAAAAGAAGAAGATAGAGAAGGAAAAAAATAACAATTATGTTCAAGAGACAGAGAGAGAAAGTTGTGGATTGACAAGAGAAAACTAAAGCCAAATATAATAATGAAAATAGATGGTAGATTATTTAATGAAGTAGACAAGATAAAAGAGAACATTAATTAGATAGGGAGAAAAATAAAAAAGTGAAATGGAGAGAAATAATGAATTAAAAAAGGATAGAGGAGGGAGAGAGAAGCGAAGAAAAATTTAGAAGAGAATGAAGACACAAAAAAGAGATTAATAATAGGATATAGAAGTAAGTTAAGGAATATGATTAACATTTACATAAAGAGAAAAAAAATAAAATAATTAAATAACAATTAAACCTTATCAATCAAACTAATAATATTTATAAAATATAATAATTTAATATTATAAAATATTTTATAATTATAATGTAAAAAATTATTTTTTTGTTTATTGTTATTTTAGAACATTATAAATATCTAAAACCTTTTTTGACTAATAATTTCATATTATTTTTTGTCTCTAATATTTTATAATATTATATTTACATTTTCAAAAAATTTAATACAAAATATATATTGTTATAAATATTAATTACTTCAAATTTATTATAATTGAAATACGTTATTTTGCTAAATATTTAACTAAATTAAAGTTATTATTTTCTTGTATAATATGATGTGTCATATTTATAATTATATAAAATACATAACAATATTGTGAGCTTATTTTTAAAAATTCATTACTATAATAGTAATTATGAACTATCATTTATAATAATTGTTTTTACATTATAATATTATGAAAATTTTATTTATTAGAAAAAGAAATTCTATAGAAAAGTATCTTTAACACTTGACATTTAGAGAGGTAACCAATCCATATACTACTCTATTGGAAGCTTACTTAACTTTCGAGTTCTAATGATATCCATTGGTAAAATGCTGGTGTGGCCGAACATTTTTATAAAAAACAAAGTATAATAATTTTGTTATTATTTTTCAAATGGTAATGAACCATTTCAAAAATTCCATAAATTATAAAGCATATATATTTTAATTAAAATTTATGCTTACTATTTATATCATAATATGTTATAATATAATTATTTTAGTTTTAAAAAATTACATAAACTATTATTTTATAAAAAAAATAAACATTAGTGAATGAAATTTTCTTCCATTATGTTTCTTTTCCTATAAATTAAAAAATAAATTACTCTGCAAAAATTAATAGTATTAAACTATATAACACGTAAGATTTTTTAAATATTATTAAATGGTGGCCTAAAAAAGGATAAAAGAGACATCGATAATAATTCTATAAAAGAGAAAAAATCATAAATTGATAAGAGCAAAATGGAGAGATAAATAATAATAAAGAGAGACAAGAGACGATTTAATGAATAGGAAAATAAAAAGTGGAACATAAAGAAGGTAGAGAAAATAATAAATAAGTGAAAGGGAGAGAAATAACAAAGTAGAAAAGAATATAGGAATGAAAGAGGCTAAAAAGAATATATAAGAATATAGATAATGAAGACACAAATAAGAGAGTGACAATAAGTGAGAGAAAAGATAAAAGAAAATATGGTAGACATTAAGATAAAGAGAAATATGTGACAAAAATAATTTAAAAAAACTTAACGACCAAAAAAATGAGTTGCAATAGTGAACCACAACAGTTCAATGGTAACTAGATCTAGTTGGGTTCTGCACAAAATTAATTCCAAACATTTCATTATTTGATCGAGAAAAAAAACGACTAAACAAATCAATAACAAAATAATGAATCCCACAAAAAATTCACGTGTTGTCATTGTGAGTAACAAATCAACAATTCAAAAAACCAAATAAATAAAGCTCAAATAGCAAATCAGCAATTCAAAAAAAAAATTAATTAAAGTGCGCCTGCATACTACTTTGGATCCTCTAATTCGCAACAATTAAAAAACAAAAAATTACCAAAATACTGAGGCCCGCCTGAAGACAGCATTGGATACTCGAGCGTGACAATAATAACTGTAGTGGGCCTGGCGAAAGATAAGTCTAATCGACTCCGAAACCAATTAAGAACAGCTACCAAGCTTAACAGCTCAAAGACAGTGGTTTCAAAGATAACTATAAATCAAATATTCCAAAGCCGGTTAACAATGTAGAACAAAAGAAGCGAACAATTCGACAACGTGAATTCCAAAATTGCGGGAGTAATTTGCATTGTTCCACACCGACTTTTCGCAATCAAACAATCGCAGTCGTTGTTTATCATTTAAACTTCTAATTTTGTCAATCGTCTGATCGTGCTATGTCGCGATCACACAGTCAGTATTTCCTCAATTCGACAGTTAAATCTTCTTGTCAGATCACAATTCTTATTTAACGGGCCAGATTAATTTCATATTTATTAAAACGTCGATAAGATGGCATTTGTTCAATCGCATAGTTTTGCAATCGAACGGTCCGGCGGCGTTCTTTTTGCAACATAATACTCTCTTAAGCATTTGTGATTAAACAACTCAAAAAGAGATATTGAAGATGAAGATAACTATTCTATAACAGAGGGAGAAATGTTATGGATTGATAAAAACAAACTAGAAAAAAATAATAATATATAAAGATGAGAGGCAGTTTAATAAAGAGCATAAGAAAAGTGAGAATATAGAAATGATAAAAAACTAAATAAAAACAATAAAAATTAGGAAATTTAAAAAATAGAAAAGAAAAAAAGAGAGATATAGACCAAGAAAAATATATGAAAATAGAAAATAAAGAGGCAAAAACGAGAATGATAATAAGAGAGAGAAGAAAATAAGAGAATATTAGAAACATTAAGATAAAGAAAAAAAGATAAAAAAAATTAAGTAAAACTTGAATACAAATAATTAAACTTATAATATTTAATTATATATAATAATTAATAATTATAAAATATAAAAAATATTTTAGTATTATTATTATATTAGAGTATTACAAGTACTTAAAATTTTTTGATAATTAATAAAATATAATTTTAATCTCTAATATTCTATAATATAACATTTCTATATAAAAAACTTTTACATAGCATCAATATAAAATTAAGAATAACTTAATTCTAATTTATACGAATATAAGTTATTTTTCTTAATATTGAAATAAATAAAAATTAAAATCTTATTCTATGAAGCAATATGTCTTATTTATTATTATATTAAATTAACATTAATAATTTAAAGTTATTTTTAAAAATTAATCATGAAAATGTTTATTATAAATTATCTTTTATAATAATTTTTAGTTAAAATTAGAATTTTATAAAAACTAAATATCAATAATTTAAAAAGTAATGTTATTGAAAAATGTGTAACAAGAGGAGTTTGAAAGAGGTCATTTGTCCTAATACTATGCTTTTCTAAGGAAGCTTAACTTTAGAGTTCTAATGATATCAAATACTATAATGCTGATGTGGTTAGATTTTTTGTCTCATCATTTTTTATAGATTTCCAATATTTAATATTTTAATAGTATTACATTTAAAGAAGTTTGTACATAACACACTTACACACACACATATACATAAATATATATATATATATATATATATATATATATATATATATATATATATATATATATATATATATTATTGTAAACATAAACTATTTCTAATTAATTATGTCTTTTAAAAGTGTTTTTATCAATTTTAAAATATATTAAAATTTATTTTTTATTATATCATATTTTTGTTTTATTTATTATTATATGAAATTGATAAAAATATTAGAAAGTTTTTTAATAATTAAATGAAAAATAGAATTTTTAAATTATAATTTATAATCTTTTAATTTTTTTCAAAATAAAATTTTATTAAAATCAATTATCATTCATTCGAGAAAGTAATGCCATGAACTAATATGTGTAACAATACTTTCAAGTGGTCACCCATCCCAAAATTATTTTCAACCAAGCAAGCTTAACAATATAAAACAAATAATTCTATAATACTGGTGTGGTTATATATGAATAAAAAAGACAAATAATCAGAGTTATGTGATTATTATCTTGAAAACAATAAATTATATTATATTCAAGTAATAATGATTTATTTATATAAAATATATAAAAAATTACTTTAATTATCTTTTTTAACTTAGATATTAATAGATATGATTTTATCTTTTGTTATGTTATCATTCTTAAAAATTTAAAAAAATCTAATTATATAAACAAGTTTATACATAACATTTATATATATATATATATACATATATATATACATATATGTATACATATATATGTACATATATATATATATATATATGCATATATATGTATATATATATTACTGTAAAAGTAAATTAATTATGATTAAGTATATTTTTTATAAGTAATTTTATCAATATTAAACTATATTAAATTTATTGTTTATTATATCATATTTTATCTCATATTTACTATTACTTTAAATTTACTAAAATATTAGAATTTTGTTATTAATAATTAAAGTAAAAATAGAATTTTTAAATTATAATTTGTAATCATTTAATTTTTTAAATATAAGATTTTATTAAAATAAATTATCATTCATTGGAGAAAATAATGTCATTAACAAATATACGTAACAGCACATTCAAGTGGTCACCCATCCCAAAATTATTTTCAACTATGCAAGCTTAACATTGTACAACAAATATGATCTCGTGCTATCATGCTGGTGTGATAATATATGAATAAAAAAGAAAAATAATCGTAGTTGTGCAATTATTGTCTTAAAAATAATGAATTGTAATATATTCAAGTAATAATATTTTATTTATATAAAATATATAAAACATTTCTTAAATTTTTTTTAATAACATGGATATTAATACGTGCGATTTTTTGTATTATATGTTATCATTCTTATAAATAAAAAATTGAATTATATAAAAAAATATAGATATGAGAAAGAGAAATATAAATAGAGATAACTATTTTAAAAGAGTAAAAAACATTGATTGGTAATTATAAGATAAGGAGGAAAACTATAATAGAGAGAGATGAAAGATAATTTATTATAGAGAAAAAAGAGAACATAAAAGGGATATGAAGAATAAATAAAAAATAAAACAAAGAGACAAATGAGCAAGCAAAAAAGAATAAAAAAGACATAGAGAAGATGAGAAGAAACAAGAAAATAAAGAATAAAGAGGCAATTTAAAGAATGATAAGAAGAGAGAAGTGAGAGAATATGTTATGTATTAATATAAAGAGAAAATAGTGAGAAAAATAATTTAATAAAAGTTAAATTTAATAATTAAACTAATTATTTTTAATAAATATGAAAAATTAATCATATATAATATTCATTAATTTTGAAATATAAAAACTATTAAGGTTTATTATTATTTAGAATATTATAAATATTAAAATAATATTTTTAACTATTAATTTAATATTAATTTGTTCATACTTTAAAATATTAATTAAATAATACATAATATAACTATTATAATATATTATTTTTATTTAACATAATATAAACAATAAATATAAAAAATATTTAAAATTAGTGGAAAAATTTTAAATTTTTTTTTTAAGTATATAATATTATTTTATTTGAAAAAAATATACACACCATATATAAATTATTATAAACTTAAATTAAATCTAATTTATTATAATTGAAATAAGTAATTTTGACTAATATTAAAAAAACTAAATTTATTATCTTATTTCATTTTTTAGTGTGTCACATTTATTATTATATGAAAATGATAATAATGTTATATGATTTTTAATAATTATTAATTACAAAATTCATAATTATAATTTTTTTTAATAATTTACAATTTTGTATATTAACTTGTTATTAAAATTAATTGTCACTAATTAAAAATATGAATACTTGGAAAAAATATGGCTAACTCAAGGACTTCTCATGAGGTTCCTTATCTCAATAATACTCTTGCCTAAGAATGCCTAACATTGAAATTCAAATGAGATCCAATACTATAATGCTGATGTGGCCATACATGCTTACAAAATATAATTTATCATAGTTCTGTAATTATTATCTTTATGATTATGAATAATTTGTAAAATAATCTAAATTATGAAGTATATTTATTTTTTTTTAAAAATATATGCTTATCATAGATATATTAATATATTATATTATTAATATCATATTTGCATAAAATTAAGAAAAAACGTTACATAAACGATTATTTTCAAAAATATTGACATTATACACCATATTTTTTTCAATATTTTATCATTTTTATAAATAAAAATTTTAATTAAGTAAACAACATAATTAAAAAAGTTAATTATAATTAATATTATATATTGCACTACGTAAAACGAGAGATTTCATAAATATTGTTAAGTGACAAACAAAAAGAGAAGATAATGAACAATAAAATAATAATTCTCACAGAGAAAGAGTTATAGATTGATAAGAGTAAACTAAAGAAAAATATAACAATAAAGATAGATTAGAGATTCTTTAATGAAGGAGACAAGAAAGTAGAGAACATAAAATAGATGGAGAGAAAAACAAAAATTTTAAAGTGAGAGAAATAAGAAATTAAATAAGGATAGAAGAGAGATAGAGAAGCAAAGAAAAATTTTAAGAGATAGAGAATGAAGATACCAAAAGAAATTAATAAAAGGGCAGTGAAATAAATGAGGAAAAATTATTGACAATTAGATAAAGAGAAAAAATAAAATAATTAAATAAAAGTTAAACCTTAAGAGTCAATTTTATAATATTTTTAAAATATAATAATTTAATGTTATGCAATATTTTACTTTAATAATGTAAAAAATATTTTTTTTATTTTATTATTATTTTAGAATTTTATAAATAAATAAAATTTTTTTGACTATAATTTCATATTATTTTTTGTCTCTAATATTTTCTAATATAATATTTATATATTTAAAAAAATTTAATAGACAACATATATATACTTTTATAGATAAAAATTTCTTCAAATTTACTATAATTGATAAGTTATTTTGCTAAATATTTAACTAAATTAAAGATAGTATTTTCTTATATTATATGATTTGTTATATTTATAATTATATAAAATTGATAATAATATTGTGAAGTTATTTTTAAAATTTCATTAATGTATGTTAATTACGAACTATCATTTATAATAATTATTTTTATGTTATAATATTATCAAAAATTTATTTATTAGAAAAAGAAATGCTAAGAAAATGTATGTGCAACAATCAATGTTGAGAGATTTAACCAACCGAATACTAGTCCCATGGAAGCATGCTTAACTTTGGAGTTCTAATGAGATCGATTTGTAAAATGCTGGTGTGGTCGAACATGTTTATAAAAACCAAAGTATCATAACCTTGCGATTATTTTTCACATGGTAACGAACCATTTCAAAAATTTCATAAATTATCAAGCATATATATTTCTAATTAAAATTTATGCTTACATTATATGTCATAATATATTATAATATAATTATTCTAGTTTTAAAAAATTAATAAAAAAATAGATAAACTTTTTTTTTGAAAAAAGTAAACATTAGTGAATGACTTTCTTGTTTACATTATGTTACTTTTCTTATAAATTAAAAAATAAATTAAGAAATAAAATTTAATAATATTAAACTATAGGACATGTGAGGTTTTCAAAATTTATCAAATTATGGGCTCAAAAAGAGATGAAAGATACAGTGACAATTATTCTGTAAAAGAGAGAAAATCATGAATTAATAAGATGCAAAATAGAGAGATAAATAATAATAAAAAGAGATCAGAGACGATTTAACGACTAGGAAAATAAAAAGAGAAACATGAAGAAGATAGAAAAAATAAATAAATAAATGAACGAGAGAGAAATAAAATAGTAGAAAAGAATATATGAATGAAAGAGGCTAAAAATAATATATTAGAATATAAATAATGAAAACATAAATAAGATAGTTAAAATAATTGAGAGAAAAGATAAAAAGAAAATATGTTAGATATTAAAATAAAGAAAAATATGTGACAGAAATAATTTCAAAAAACTTAACCACCAAAAATAAACGAGCCGCCATAGCAAACCACAACGGTTCAAGGGTAATTAGATTTAGATGGGTTCGGCGTAAAATCAATTCCAAACATTTCACGTTTTGATCGAGAAACGAAAAACGACATGTCAAATAAATAACAAAATAAATGACACCCACAAAAAATTCACGGAATATGTTTGTGAAACAGAAATCAACAATTAAAAAAACCAAATAATTGGAGTCCGCCCACGGACAGCATCGGATACTTGAGTCCGACAACAACTGCAGCGCTCCTGCTGGAAGAACAGGGTAATCGACTCCCAAACCAAATAAAGTAAGCTTCCGAAGATCCCAATAACCAGTTTAGGGTTCCAAAAATACATATAAAATGTCCATTCCAAAGCACTTGTTGGACAAAAGAAGGGAACTAGTCGACACCGTTAATTTTAGAATTGCAAGATAAATTTGCACCGTCCGATGCCGAAATTCGTATTCAAACAATCACCGCCGTTGTTTATCACTCAAACTTCTAATTTGTTCCACCGTCCGATCGCGCGCTATATCGCGATTGCGCAGTCCGTATTTCCTCCGCTCGGCAGCCAAATCTAGCCGTCAGATCGATTTCCAATTCAACAGATTAGATTTATTTCATATTTTTAAAGCGGAGATTTGATAAAAATCCATCTGATCACACAGTTTTCGCAATTGAACGGTCGGACGGCGGTCCCGTCGAATGGCTACTGCACAGGCTATTTTAGCCGTCATTTGGTGCCGTTGGGGGTTTTTATTTGTTTATTTACTAATTATAAGATTTATATACCGCCAAAAAATATAACAGCAAAATGGGGTGTTTGGTAACTCTTTTAGCAGTAAAAATGAAAATAATTAAGAAGATTTTGTAAAATATATAAGAAAACATTTTTATGTGATGCAAAAAAATAATTAAATGCATTAGTAGCTCTTTTCCATAGTCGTTTTAATTGCTACTAAGCAATTCACTCGTCAAATTCTTCAAGCCCTTTTCTTTTCCAATTACTTAAATTATTAATTTTCTTGATCTTTAATTCATTTAATTCAAATACTTGTGCCTCTTTAATGATTTTATCAAGCATATCATTTTGGTTGAATTTATTTCGATTTTTGTTCGTTAAATGTTATTCACCTTTTGACATTTTTATTTCGTTGTGAGGTTATAGCAATATCTTCCATTTATTTCATTGTAAGACCATAGTAGTTTGTCTCATTTGTCTTTTTGTACTGTGGGTTTAGCCTATCTACATTTTGACGAAAGGCTTATATTGTATTTTGTTTGCCTTGTTTATTCATGGTGTGGATATATGCTTGTTCTATAAGTCTAACAACATAAAAATTGATTCTGTACAATTTTAATTAATTTTTATCTTTTAATTACATGACCTTTATAAAACTCAATAAATATTTTTAGAAAAGTTAAATTTGCATAACATCTCTTTTATATATTTATTAAACATTATTAAAAATTACTATAAATACTATATTGAAATATATTTTGAAATAAATTAACATTTTATTCATAGGAATTGACTTCCCTCTTTGTGAGCCTCACTTTAAACATTTTATTAAAATTAAACTTTTTAATGAAAAAAAACATGTGATGAAAATATATGTGCAACACGAGGCCTACTCAAAAGTTGACCAATCCCATTAATACTCTAGCCCAAACAAGCTTAACTTTGGAGTTTTGATGGGATCTAGTGCTATAATACTGGCGTGGTCCCAAATGCATGCGAAATAAAATCATAGTTGCCTGATCGTTTTTTTAAAAATAATGAGCCATTTAAAAAGTTTCTGAATTAACATTTAAATACATTTCAAAAAATTTTCTTCAGCTTATTATATTTATCACATTATAATATAATATAAATCATTTATTTATATTAAAAAATAATTAATTAAATAAATTATTTTTTTAATAATGCAGATATTAATGCATAAGAATTACTTTAATTTTATTATCATTATTATAAATAGAAAAACTAAATTATTTAATAAAGATAAATAATTAAATATATATTAATCATAAATGTTATATATTAAATTATGCAACATAATACACTCTTAAATATTTGTAATTAAACAACTCAAAAAGAGATATTGAAGATGAAGATAACTATCTTATAATAGAGAGAGAAAGTCTTGGATTGATTAAAATAAATTAAAAAATAATAATAATATAGAGAGAAGAGAGATGATTTAATAAAGAACATAAGAAAAGAGAGAACATAGAAATGATAAAAAAATAAATAAAAAAAATAAAAGTTAGACAAATAAAAAGTAAAGAAAAGAAAATAAAAGTAAAGTAGAGAGAGATTTAGACCAAGAAAAATATATAGAGATAGATAATAAAGAGGCAAAAAAAGAATGATAATAGGAGAGAGAAGAAAATAAGAGAATATTAAGGACGTTAAGATAAAGAAAAAAATGATAAAAATAATCATGTAAAACTTAAATCTAAATAATTAAACTTATAATATGTTAATTATATATAATATTTAACAAAAATAAAATATAAAAAAATAGCAGAACTACTATTATATTCTAGTATTACAAGTATTTAAAATTTTTAATAGTTAATAAAATTTTATTTTAATCTCTAATATTCTATAATATAATATATCTATATTAAAAAAATTTGACATAGCATATTTATAAAATTATAAAAATAACTTAATTGTAATTTATACTAATATAAGTTATTTTTCTTAATATTGAAATAAATTAAAATTAATATTTTATTATATCATGCAATATATCATATTTAATTTTATATTAAATTAACAATAATAATTTAAATTTATTTTTAAAAAATTAATCATGAAAATGTTTATTATAAATAATCTTCTAAAATTTTTTTTTAAAAATTAGAATTTTATAAAAACTAAATTTTAATAATCAAGGAAAGAAATGTTACGAAAAAAGGTGTAACAAGAGAAGTTCGAAAAAGGTCGTCTATCCTAATACTCTACTTTTCTAAGCATGCTAGACTTTGGGTTTTTCATGATATCAGGCACTATAATGCTGATATAGTAGATATTCATGCAAATGATAAAAAATCAAATTTGTTTAATTTCTTTGAAGGTAATGATTTATTTCTAAAGTTTCCTAAATTATCGATAATATAAACTTTTAGATAAACTTTATTCTTTTATATAAGTCCTAAAATGTTATAATATCAATATTTTATTTATAAAAAATAAATAGTTACATAAAAAAATAATTTTGTAAATATTAACATTATTACATAATAAATACAAATAACAAAATAAAAATTTATTTAAAAATATTATATATTAGACTATATCAAAATAGGGTTTTATTAAATGTTATTAATTGATGAGTTCAAAGTTAGATAATGGAAATAAATATAACTGTTTGTAGAAGAGAGAAAGTCTCATATTAATAAGATAAAAATAATAGAGAAACTAATGACCGAGAGAGACTAGAGATGATTTAATTAAAAAGAAAGAAAAAAAATAACATAAAAGAGATTGAGACAACAAATAAAAAATAGAAAAAATGAGAAAAAGGAGATATATAATAAAGGGAGAGGCAAAAAATATGAAGAGATAAAAAATAAAGAGAAAAAATAATGATGATCAGAGATAATAAAGTGACAAAAATTTAAGAGAAATTAAGATAAAGAAAAAAATTCAGAGAAATAATTAAATAAATTTAAAACATTAATAATTAAATATATAATATTTATTAATTATTACAAGTTAATTATACATACTTTTTAATAACAAAAAATAAAAAAACTATTTTAGGTTAATTCTTATTTTGAAATATCTCAAATATTTAAAGAATATTTTGATTATTAATTTTAAAGATTTCTTTTTCATACTTAAAATTAAAAAATTAATTAAACAACAAATATTTTAATTATTCTAATACATTAACAATATTTTATGAAATATTGGTATTATAAAAAAAAAATATTTGAAAAAAATTATTTTTTTTTAGATTTCCAATATTTAATAATTTAATATTATTAAATTTTAAAAAGTTGGTACATAACATATATACATATATATATATATATATATATATATATATATTATTGTAAACATAAATTAATTCTAATTAATTATGTTTTTTAAAATTATTGTTATAAATAGTAAACTATATTAAAATTTCATTTTTATTATATCATATTTTTTGTCATATTTGATATTATATGAAATTGATAAAAATATTTGAATTTTTTTTACTTAAAATTAAATTAAAAATATAATTTTTTATCTATAATTTATAATTTTTTAAATTTTTTAAAATATAAAATATTATTAAAACCAATTATCATTCATTCGAGAAGTAATGCCATGAGCAAATATGCTTAACAAGACTTTCAAGTGATCTCCGATACCAAAATTATTTTCAACTAAACTTGTTTAACATTGTACTATAGATATGATCACGTGCTATCAATAATATATGAATAAAAAAGATAAATAATCGTCGTTGTGCGATTATTACATAAAAAATAACAAATTATAATATATTCAAGTAATAACATTTTATTTATATAAAATATATAAAAAAAATTCTTAAATTTTTTTTAATAATGTAGATATTAATACATACGATTTTTTTTCTTTTATTTTCTATCAGTCTTATAAATAAAAACTTTAATTATATAAAAAAATATAAATATGAGAAAGAGATAATATAAATAGAGATAACTATTTTAAAAATGAGAAAAAGCATAGATTGATAATTATAAGATAAAGAGAAAAATTATAGTAGAGAGAGATGAAAGATGATTTATTAAAGAGGAAAAAAAGGGAACATAAAAGAGATAGAAAAAATAAATAAAAAAATAAAATTGAGAGAAATCAACAAGCAGAAAAGAATAAAAAAGAGATAGAAAAGATGAGAAGAAACATGAAAAGAAGAGCAAGGAGACAAATAAGAGAATGATAAGAAGAGACATAAGTAAGTGAGAGAATATGTTAGGCATTAATATAAAGAGAAAACAGTAAGAAAAATAATTTAATAAAGGTTCAATTTTAATAATTAAACTTATCATATTTATTAAATAGGAAAAATTAATCATATATAATATTCATTAATTTTGAAATATAAAAAGTATTAAGGTTTATTATTATTTAGAGCATTATAAATATTTAAAAAATATTTTTAACTATTAAATTAATATTATTTTTTTAATACTTAAAAAAATTAATTAAATAATATATAATATAATAATTATAATATATTATTTATATTTAACATAATACAGACAATAAATATAAATAATATTTAAGATTAGTTAAAAATTTAGAATTTTATTTTTGAGTACAAAATATTATTTTATTTGAAAAAACTATACACAACATATATATATTATTATAAACTTAAATTAAATTTAATTTATTATAATTACAATGAGTTATTTTGCCTAATATTAAAAAAATTAAATTTACTATTTTATTATATTATATAGTGTGTCACATTTATTATTATATGAAATTGATAATAATGTCGTATGATTTTTATTAAATACTAATTGCCAAATTGATAATTATAATTTTTTTAATAATTTATATTTTTGTATATTAACTTGTTATTAAAATTAATTATCACTCATAAAAATAAGAATAGTTGGAAAAAATATGTCTAGTGCGAGGACTTTTCATGAGGTCACCTATCCCAATAGTATTGTTGCCTAAGAATGCCTAACTTTGAAATTCCAATGAGATCCAATATTATAATGCTAATGTGATCATATATGCATGCAAAATATAATTTATCGTAGTTGTGTAATTATTATCTTAATGGCAATGAATCATATGTAAAATAATCTAAATTATGAAGTATATTTACCTTTTTTTAAGAAAATATATGCTTATCATAGATATATGAATATATTATGTTATTAATATCATATTTACATAAAATTAAGAAAAAATAATATATAAACGGTTATTTTCAAAAATATTGACATTAATATACGATATTTTTTTTCAATATTCTATCATTTTTGTAAATAAAAAATTAAATTAAGTAAACAATGTAAATAAAAAAAATTAATTATGATTAATATATATATTGTGCTACGTAATACGAGAGATTTCGTAAATATTATTAATTGATTAACAAAAAAAGAAGATAGTGAACAAAGAACTAAAAATTCTAAGAGAGATAGGGAAAGTTATGGACAGATAAGAGCAAACAAAAGCAAAATATAATAATAAAGTTAGATGAGTGATTATTTAATGGAGACAAGAAAATAGAGAACATAGATTAGATTGAGAAAAGACTAAAAAAAATGATAGTGAGAGAAATAAGAAATCAAATAAGGATAAAGAAGAGAAAGAAGATAAGAAAAATTTTAGAAGATAGAGAATAAAGAGACTAAAAGAAATTAATAATAAGGTAGAGAAATAAATGAGGGAATATGGTTGACATTTACATAAAGAGAAAAAATGAAAATTTAAAAAAAAATTAAACATTAAGTGTCAAATTTATAATATTTATAAAATATAATAATTTAATCTTATACAATATTATACAATAATAATATAAAAAATTATTTTTTGTTTATTATTATTTTAGAATATTACAAATATTTTAAATTTTTTTGACTAATAATTTCATAGTATTTTTTGTATATAATATTTTATAATATAATATTTATATATTTAAAAAAATTAATACACAACATATATAAACTATTATAGATAAAAAATACTTCAAATTTACTATAATTGATATAAGTTATTTTGCAAAATATTTAACTAAATTAAAGTTATTATTTTGTTATATTATATAATGTGTCATATTTATAATTATATAAAATTGATAATAATGTTGTGAAGTTATTTTTAAAAATTCATTATTGTAATGGTCAATATGAACTATCATTTATAAAAATTGTTTTTACATTATAATATTATGAAAATTTCATTTATTAGAAAAAGAAACAATTAAAAATTGTTTTAACCAAGCCATTATTACTCACACATAAGCATGCTTAACTTTGGAGTTCTAATGAGATCCATTGGTAAAATGCTGATGTAGCCAAACTTGTTTATAAAAAAAAAAGTATAATAATCTTGTGATTATTTTTCACATGGTACTGAACCATTTCATAATTTCTTAAATTATCAAGCATATATATTTTTAATTAAAGTTTATTTTACTATATATGTCACAATATACAATAATATAATTATTCTAGTTTTAAAAAATTAATTAAAAAATTACATAAACTATTTTTTTTTAAAAATAAACCTTAGTGAATGAATTTTTTTTCCATTTTTTTACTTTTTTTATAAATTAAAAAATAAATTACGTAATCAAATTTATATATATTAAACTATATGACACGTGAGATTTTTTAAATATTATCAAATTATGGGTTGAGAAAGAGATAAAAGAGATAGTGATAATTATTCTTTAAAAGGGAGAATATCGTCAATTGAGAAGATGCAAAATGGAGAGATAAATAATAATAAAAAGAGATGAGAGACGATTTAAGGAATAGAAAAATAAAAAGGGAACATAAAAAAGATAGAGAGAATAAATAAATAAGTAAAAGAGAGAAATAAGGAAGTAGAAAAAAAAATAAGAATGAAAGAGACTAAAAAAATATATAAGAATGTAAATAATAAAAACATAAATAAGAGAGTGATAATAAATGAGATAAAAGATTAAATGAAAATATGTTAGAAATTAAAATAAAGAGAAATATATGACAAAAATAATTAAAAAAAACTTAACTATAAAAAATAAACAAGTCGCCATAGAGAACCACAACTGTTCAATGGTAACTAGATCTAGATGGGCTGGGCATAAATTCAATTCTAAACATTTCATGTTTTGATAGAGAAACAAAAAACCACATGGTAAATAAATAACAAAAGAAATTAAAGCCACCAAAAATTCATGGATTATCATTGTGAAACACAAATCAGCAATTTAAAAAAAACCAAATAATTGTAGTCCGCCCAAAGACAGCTTCGTTTGCTCGAGTCCGCAGCAATTAAAAATACAAAAATTTACAAAAATGCTGAACACCGCCCGAAGACAGCATTGGATACTCGAGTCCGACAACGACAACTGCATCGTGCCTCCTGGAAGATCCGGGTAATCGACTCCAAAACCAAATAAAGTAATGAACCCTAGAACCAATCGCCTGACAAGGTTCCTAAAATATATATACTATGTCAATTCCAAAGCACTTGCACAATGTGGGACAAAAGAAGGGAATTAGTCGACACTGTGAATTTCAGAATTGCGGGATTAATTTGCACCGTCTAATACAGACTTTACGCACTAAAACAATCACCGACGGTTTTTATCACTCATACTTATAATTTATTCGACCGTCCGATCGGGCATTATTATCACGATCGCACAGTCCGTATTTCCTCCGCTCCACAGACAAATCAAGCCGTTAGATTGCGATTCTAATTTAACAGACCATATTCATTTCATATTTTTTAAAGTGAAGATTCGATATCATCCGTCCCATCTCACAATTTTTGCAATCGAACGGTCCGCGGGCGTTCCCATCAAACGGCTACTGCGCAACGGCTATTTTAGCCGTTATTTGGGGCCGTTGGAGAGTTTTTAATTTGTTCATTTACTAGTTATAATATTTATGTACCGCTAAAAAATATAATGGCTAAATGGAGTGTTTAGTAACTCTTTGAGCTTTTAAAAATGAAAATAATTAATAGGTTTTTGTATAAAAATAAGAAAATATTTTTATGTGTTGTAAAAAAAATAATTAAAGACATTAGTAGCTCGTTTCCATAGTCGTTTTCATATGCTGCTGCACAACTCACTCGTCAAACTCTTCAAATCCTTTTCTTTTCAAATTATCTAAATTATTAATTTTCTTTATCTTCAATTCATTTAATTCAGATATTTGTGCCTCTTTAATGATTTTATCAAGCATATCGTTTTAGTTGCATTGATCTCGATTTTAGTTCGTTGAATGTTTATAACTTTTTGCCATTTTTATTTTTTTGTGAGGTTATAACAGCATGTTCTGTTTATTTCATTGTAAGACCATAGTAGTCTATCTCTTTGTTGTGAGGGTTTGCCTACATGTCTTTTGATGAAAGGCTCATTTGGTATTGTATTTGTCTTGTTTATTTTTAGAATGGATGTATGCTTGTTTTATAAGTCGAACAGCATAAAACTTGATTTTGTATAATTTTAATTATTTTTTATTTTTCATGCATGACTTTTATAAAACTTAACATATTTTAAAAAAAATTAAATTTGTATAATATCACTTTTATATATTTGTTAAACATTATTAAAAAAAATTTTAAATATTATATTGAAATATTTTGTAATAAATTAATATTTTTTTCATAGGAATTAACACTTCCCTTTTTGTGCCTCACTTCAAATATCTTATTAAAATTAATTTTTTTCATAAGAAAAAGTGAGTTATGAAAATATATGTAAAACACGACGACTACTCAAGAGTTGACCAATCCCATTAATACTCTAGCCCAAACAAGCTTAACTTTAGAGTTTTAATAGAATCTTGTGCTAGAATGCTTGTGTGATTGGAAATGCATGCAAAAAAAATAGTAGTTGCGTGATCGTTTTTTAAAAATAATTAACCATTTAAAAAGTTTATAAATTAACAAGTAAATTCATTTAATAATTTTCTTATGCTTAATATATCTATTACAATATATTATAATATAAATAATTTAATTTATTAAAAAAAAATAACTAAATAAACTATTATTTTTTATAACATAGATATTAATACAAAAGAATTACTTCAATTTTATTATCATTGTTATAAATAGATAAATTAAATTATCTAATAAATATAAATAATAAAATATATATTTATCATAAATGTTATATAATAAAATATGCAATACAATACTCTCTTAAATATTTATAATAAAACAACTCAAAAAGAGATAATGAAGATGGAGATAACTATCTTATAAAAGAAAAAGAAAATCATGGATTAATAAAAGCAAACTAGAAAAAAATAATCATATATAGAAATGAAAGATGATTTAAAGAAGAGCATAAGAAAATCGATAACAAAGAAATGATAAAAGAAATAAATAAAAAAATAAAAGTTAGTGAATGAAAAGAAGTAGAAATGGATAGTGAAGAGAGATTGAGACAAAGAAAAATGTATCGAGATAGACAATAGGGATGCAAAAAAGAGAATGATAATAGCAGAGAGAAGCAAATGATTGAATATCACACACATTAAAATAAAGAGAAAAAAAGATAAAAATAATTAAGTAAAACTTAATTAAAAAACATTAAACTTATGACAAGTTAATTATATATAATACTTAATAGAAACAAAATATAAAAAATTTATTAGAATTTTTATCATATTAGAGTATTATAAGTATTTAAAATTTTTTGATAATCATTAAAATATTTATTTTATCTCTAATATTCTATAATATAATATTTCTATATTAAAAAATTTAACACATAGCATCTATACAAAATTATAAAAATAACTTAATTCTAATTTATACTAATAAAAGTTATTTTCCTTAATATTAAAATAAATTAAAGTAAATATTTTATTATATTATGTAATGCATCATATTTATTATTATATTTAATTAACAATAATAATTTAATGTTATTTTTTAAAATTAATCAAGAAAATTTTTATTATAAATTATTTTTGATAATAATTTTATCCAAAATTATAATCTTACAAATTCTAATTTTCAAAATGATAATTATAATTTTTTTATTAATTTATTTTTTTATATTGACATGTTTTTAAAATTTATTGTAACTCATTAAAAATAAGGATACTTCTAAAAAAATAAGTGCAACTCAAGGACTTCCTGTGAGGTCACCTATCTTAATGGTACTTTTGCCTAGGAATGCATAACTTTGAAATTCTTATGAGATCCAATGCTATAAAAAATTAAAAGAGAGACAAAAAAGAAATTAAAAAAGGATAGTGGAGAGAGACAAGTGAATAAAAATTTTAGGAGATAGAGAATGAAGAGATAAAAAAGTGATTAATAATAGGGTAGAGAATTAAGTGAGGGAATATGATTATATTGAGATAAAGAGAAAAAATAAACAACAAAACAAAAGTTAAACCTTAATAGTCAAACTTATAATATTTATAAAAATAAATTTATAGTATATAATATTTTATAATAATAATATAAAAATTTACTTTCGGGTTTATTATTATTTTAAAATATTTTAAATATTTTAAATTTTTTTTGACTAATAATATAAGATTATTTTTGTCTCAAATAATTAATAATATAATTTTACATATTTAAAAAATTTAATGCACTAAATATGTATACTATTATAAATATAAATTATTTCAAATTTATTATGATTGATATAAGTTATTTTGCTAAATATTTAACTTAATTAAAGTTTTTATTTCTTATATTATATGATGTGCTATATTTATAATTATATAAAATTTATAATAATATTATGAAGTTATTTTTAAAAATTAATTACTATAATTGTACTTATGAATTATTATTTATAATATTTTTTTAATGTAATAATATTAAGAAAATATCATTTATTAGAAAAAGGAACGCTATTAAAACATATGTGAAACACTTGACGTTTAGAGATATAACCAATCCCAATACTACTCTCACGGAAGCACACATAACTTTGGAGTTCTAACAAGATTTAATGGTAAAATGGTGGTGTGGTTGAACATGTTTATAAAAATAAATTATTATAATCGTGTGAATATTTTTCAAATGGCAATGAACAATAAAAAAAATTCTGTAAATTTTCAAGTATATACATTTTTAATAAAAATTTGTGCTTACTATATATGTCATAATATATTATAATATAATTATTTTAGTTTAAAAAATTAATAAAAAGAATTACATAAACTATTATTTTTAAAAAATTAAACATTAGTGAATGAAATTTTCTACCATTATGTTACTTTTTTTTATAAATTAAAAAATAAATAATGCAATAAGGAATTAAAAAATATTAAACTATACAACACATGAGATTTCTTAGATATCATTAAATGATGAGGTGAAAAAGAGATAAAAGAGACAATGATAATTATCCTATAAAAGAGAGAAAAGCATGAATTGGTAAGAGCAAAATAGAAAAGTAAATAAAAATAAAGAGAGATGATAGATGATTTAATGAATAGGAAAATAAAAAGGGGAACTTAAAGAAGATAGACAGAAAAAATAAATATGTGAAAAAGATAGAAATAAGAAAGTAAAAAAAGAATATAAGAATGAAAGAGGTCAAAAAGATTATATATGAATATAGATAATGAAAACACAAATAAGAGAGTGATAATAAGTTAGGCAAAAGATAAACAAATATGCTCTACTTTAAGATAAAGAGAAATATGTGACAAAAATAATTTCAAAAAAACTTAATCACCAAAAATAAACGAGTCGCCATAGTGAACCACAATGGTTCAATGGTAACTAGACCTTGATGGGTTCGACACATAATTAATTCCAAACATTTCATTTTTTTATCGAGAAACCAAAAACGACTCAAAAAATCAATAACAAAATAAAAAAACCCACAAAAAATTCATGGGTTATCACTGTGAATCACAAATCAGTATTTAAAAAAACCAAATAAATGAAGCCCAAATCGCAAATCAGCAATTCAAAAAAAAAAATAATTAAAGCCTGCCCGCAGACAGTTTTGGTCCACTAGTCCACAACAATTAAAAAACGTAAAATTAGCAAAATGCGGAAGCCTGCCCGAAGACAGCATTGGACACTGGAGTCCAACAACAATAACTACAACACACCTACCAAAAGATTAGGCTAACGAACCCCAAAACCAAGTAAGAACAGCTTCTAAAGTTCACAGGTGAAGGACAGAGGGTTGAAAAAATAGCTATAAAACAAATACTTCAAAGGTTTTCACAATGAGGATAAAAGTCGAGAACCATTCGACACTGTGAATTACCGAATTGCAGGATTAATTTGCACTGTCTAACGGGGACTTTTCGCAATCAAACAATCACGTCTGTAGTTTATCATTTAAATTTCTAATTTCGTCAACAATCCGATCGCACTATGTCGCGATCGCACAGTCCGTATTTCCTCCATTCGACAATAAAATCTTCCTGTTAGATCACAATTCTTATTTAACAGACCAGATTAATTTCATATTTATTAAAGCACAGATTGGATGGCGTCCATCAGCTCGCTCTGTTTTTGCAATCAAACGGTCTGGGAGCGTTCCCATCGAACGACTACTGTGCAATGGCTATTTTAGCCTTTATTTGGAGACGTCGAAGAGTTTTTAATTTTTTTATTTACTAATTATAACATTTATATGACATCAAAAATAATAAGACAAAATGGTGTGTTTGGTAACTGCTTTTAGTCGTTAAAATTGAAAATAAATTAGAGGTTTTTGTAGAAAAATAAGAAAACATTTTTATGTGTGCCAAAAAAAATAATTAAAGATGTATGTAGCTCATTTCCATAGTAGTTTTAATATGCTGCAAATTCTTTTCTTTTCAAATTAGCTAAGTTATTAAACTTCCCGATCTTTAAGTCATTTAATTCAGATACTTGTGCTTTTTTAAAAATTTTATCAAGCATAACATTTTGGTTGTATTGATTTCGATTTTAGTTCGTTGAATGTTTTTCTCTATTCATTATTTTTATTTCGTTGTGAGGTTATAGCAACATGTTCTATTTATTTCATTATAAGACCATAATAGTCTGTCTTTTTGTTGTGAGAGTTTAGCCTACCTGCCTATTGATGAAAGACTTATATTATATTTTATTTGACTTGTTTATTCTTGGAGTGGATGTATGCGTACTTCATAAGTCGAACAACATAAAAATTTATTTTGTACATTTTAATTATTTTTTCAAATACATGACTTTCATAAAACTTAATATATTTTTTAAAAAATTAAATTTGTATAACGTCACTTTTATAAATTTGTTAAATATTATTAAAAAGTATTATAAATATTATATTAAAATATATCGTAATAAATTAATATTTTATTCATGGGAGTTTTAATATGATCTAGTGCTATAACACTACTATGATGGCAAATGCATGAAAAAAGCCATAATTGCATGATCATTCTTTTAAAAATAATAAACCATTTAAAAATGTTAATAAATTAACAAGTAATTGCACTTCAAAAAATTTTCTTATGCTTATTATATCTATCACAATATATTATAATATAAATAATTAATTTACATTTTAAAAAATAAATAATTAAATGAACAATTATTTTTTATAACTTAGATATTAATGCATAAGAATTACTTCAATTTTTTTTTTATTCTTATAAATAGATAAATTGAATTATTTAATAAATATAAAGAAAAAAATATATATATACAATTAATATTATATATTAAATAATGCAACACAATACTCTTTTAAATATTTATTACTAAAAGGCTTTAAAAGAGATAATAAAAATAGAGATAATTATTCTACAAGTGAGAGAGAAAGTCATGGATTAATAAGAGCAAACTAGAAAAAAATAATAATATAGAAATGTGAGAGATGAATTAATAAAGAGTATAAGAAAATCAAGGACATAGAAATGATAAAAGAAATAAATAAAAAAAATAAATGTTAGATAAATAAAAAAGTAGAAAAGTATAGTGAAATAGAGATAGAGACAAAGAAAAATGTGTGGAGATAGATAATACAGAAGCAAAAAAAGAGAATGATAATAAGAGAGAGAATAAAATTATTGAATATTAGAGACATTAAAATAAATAGAAAAATGATAAAAATAATTAAGTAAAACTTAAATCTAATTAATTAAACTTATAATATGTTAATTATATATAAAATTTAATAGTAATAAAATAACAAAAATATTTTATAATTATTATTATATTAGAGTATTATGAGTATTTAAAATTTTTTGATAATCAATAAAATATTATTTTGATCTCTAATATTTTATAATATAATATTTCTGTACTGAAAAATTTAACACATAACATCTATATAAAATTATAAAAATAACTTAATTCAAATTTATAATGATATAAGTCATTTTTCTTATTATTAAAATAAATTAAAGTTAATAATTTATTATATTATATAATGTATCATATTTTTTTATTGTATTAAATTAATAATAATAAGTTAAAGTTATTTTTAAAAATTAAAAACGAAAATGTTTATTATAAATTATCTTTTATGATCATTTTTATTTAAAATTATAATTTTATAAATACCAACTACCAAGTACATAATTATAATTTTTTTAATAATTTACTTTTTTTTATATTATCATGTTATTAAAATTAATTTTCAGTCATTAAAAATAAGAATACCTCGAAAATATATGTGAAACTCGAGGACTTTTAAAAAATATATGCTTATCATAGACATATTAATATATTATATTATCAATATCTTATTTACATAAAATTAAGAAAAAACATGACATAAATGATTATTTTTTAAAATATTGACATTAATAGACTAGATTTTCTTCCAATATTTTGTTATATTTATAAATAAAAAATTGAACTAAACAGACAAAATAAATAATTAAAAAAATATAATTATAATTTATATTATATATTGAACTACGTAATACAAGATTTTTTGTAAATTTTATTAAATGATGGAAAAAGAAAAAGAAGATATTGAAGAAAGAAACAATAATTCTATGAGAGAGAGAGCAAAAAATTATGGATTGATAAAAATAAACTATACCAAATGAAATAAAAATGATAGATGAGAGGTTATTTAATTAATGAGATAAGAAAAAAGACAACATAAAATAGATAGAGATGTTGCGTGAGTAAACACTCTGAGGTCGACGACGGAACACTCTTACGACGGAACCACGATGACGACGACTGCGACGGAGTCAGGAACTACACCTACGAGCTTACTTTTTGTGCAGAAATCGCAAAGCCACATTACTAGAGTGCACGGTCTTGTCACGGTTCAGTTGGAGCAGGCTTCGAGCATCTGCATAACGAGAGATTCTTCTGACGTGAATCTCCTCTGATGACTACCTCTGAAAACGAAACTTTGACGATGGAGAAGACAGTGACTATTTCGTTCCGGGTGTGGTTAAAGAGCGAAGTCGTGTCATTGGACTGCAACGTCCTGCTGGAATAGACCTCTGACTTCTGAATAGCAGAAAGCGTTAAGGTACCTCACTGGATTTTTTTATGCTTGAAAAAGTTTTTTGGGTGTCGATATTCAAGCATCGTGCTGAGGTGGACAAAGCTGTCGTTTGTATTTAAAATTTCAAATTTGGAACCCACACTTTTTTTCGTCCACTGCACATGGAAGTGATGGAACACTTAGCAGTGGTTGATTGCGGGTTATCTGCGGCTTAGTTCGCCCGGTGTGGGGACAGCAACTAATCTCTCCATCCAGTATTCTGGTGCCTTTTTCTCCCTATGGAAACTGAAGCTGATTATGACGGGTTCTAATGGGAGGAAAAGCAACAAGAAAACAAGAAACAGTGGAAGTGCCTCTCCTAAATGAGAATGTGCTGAGAATGCGGCAGGGAGAACCGCTGGTGACAATGAGAAAAAAGGTTTGCATATTGGTATGTCAGTAATAGATGGGAAGGATGGGTACTTACTGTACGAGCTTGAAATATAGAATATCTTTGCTGACTGTATCATTGCCAATGCAGTAAGTCTGGAAGAAGGTGGAACTCTACTACCCCGCTGCTGCCTTTCAAGCCGGCTAACTGTTAGCAGGGAGGGTTGTCAAGCAAATCCTTGGGTGATTCTGGGAACTCTGGGAATAATTAGGACTGTTTAGCCAGCGGTGTAACAGACATGGCACGTGGTAATTGCATCCACAATTGAGAGAATACGAACTTGCCACATGACATAGATACTTCTGGAGCAAGTAAGGCTCGCTCCTATGAAACGAGCAAGGTGAATTCGAGCAAAGATGCAGATGGCACACTCGAGCTTGACGGGGTTACCTTGTTGGACAGCACAGCTCTACCGACTGTTACCATCATGGTGACGCAAGTAAACAGATTCAGTTTCGAGGAATCATTAACTTCCAAGAACATAATGTCTAATGGAGTGGCGAAGTCCTACGTTAAGCCGGCTGTCACAGATGTAAAAGCCAGGGCAACAAGCATGGCCGACTATTTTGGTAACGATGAGATCATTATGTTGAACAAAGCTTGTCAAAGGCGTATTGAGTTTCAAAGGTACGATTTGGTGGGTCGAGTGTATGGAAATACTCTTCCTTTTTTTGTTATTGCTCGGGTGCTACAAACGCGTTACGGGTATTATATGAAATTAAGAATCTTGGACATCTCTTCAGGCTGCTTCTGGCTCCACTTTGAATCTATTGAGGATAAGAATGCTGTGTTGTTGGGCAGCGCTTGGGAAGTCGCTGGGCAGGCCATGGGCTTGGACATGTGGTCTCCCGACTTCTGACCAAATGCTATGACGGTGATGTGTTCCCCAGTCTGGGTTTGGTTTCTGGCCATCCCTTTAATTTACTGGGATGAGAAAATATTAAGGATTGCAAAGTTGGTGGGAGAACCGATTCTTCTAGACGGGTGGACAGCGGACATGCAGCGATCGACCTTCGCCCGAGTGTGCATCAAAGTGGATTTATCAAAGCCACGAAAACCAGGTATGTGGCTGAGAGGGGCAATGGGAAGATCACTTCAACTGTTTGAGTATGAGGGGTTGCCTAAAATATGTCTTGCCTGCAGCCATGTGGGTCACTTCACTGAATATTCCAAGCTTGGGAAGCCGGGTATCGCTGCGCCTGCACCTCCCGCAGGGGATGTGAGGACCGCGCTGTATGACTCAGAAAAGGCCTCAACATCTTTGGTGCCAAGATGCAACTCCGTCAGAATTTGCGATCCTAACCTACATTCGCAGGGAACCATCTACTGTGACCTCTACGTAATCTGGGTGAATCACAAATGTAACAATCTCTGCTGGTCAGACAATTATGGGTGAGGGGATGCCCCATAAAACTGTAAGGAAACAACACATGTTGGATGATGAGGATAGTACAAAAAAGGAGAACCATGGCCCATGGATGTTGGTGCAACCAAGGCAAAGGAAATAGGCCACAAATGCACAGAGGAACATCTTAGGCAACAGGGTGCGTTAGAGCGCACACATGATAGAAAATGAACTGAATAAGGTTGAGGGGGGAGGAGGTAGAAATGGTTGAAAGAGTAGCATCTCTCTAACAAGGGGAAGGGATCCAAGCAAGAGAGTACGCAACCCTCATGTGACAGACATTATGGGGAAGGGGCTGATGTAGGCAAATGATTAGGCCTTGGAGGTTAACTCACATTATGATGATTACTATCATCATAAGAGCTAGGAGGATTCCCTCCTCACTGCACATCGTGGGTTGTAGTAAACATCCCAGATCATAATGGGGGCTGTAGTGTGCGATGAATTACCAAAGGCGGAGAGATATGGAGGTACCTGTATGTGTGGGGTGCTGAAATTCGTTGAGGACGGGGTGACTGGGCATTGTGACACAATGGTGAGCTTGGAATATTTTGATGTGTGATTCATTCATCAAGATATTTGAAGGAGGAAGGCTAAGGCAAATGCTTCGGATGGTGGGCTACGAAACTCTGGAGGTGATGTGGTGCAGCAAATACCTTTTAAACGTCAAAAATCGCTGTATGGAACATTAGCGGGATTCGAGGAAAGAAGTTGAGGAGCTACCTTCAAAGATTTGTGAGAGAAGGGAAAATTGATGTGGTTATCATTGTGGAGACGAGAGCACAAAGCTTTACGAGAAGGGATGTCGACTGGCTGCTAGGCAGAGACTGGAATTATGTGACACAGCCTTCGACAAGGAAGTCTACAGGCATTGTACTACTATGGAGGAGCCGGATCGATGTTAAACTCATAAGATCGTCATTGCATGTGGTGTCATTCGAGGTTAGCATGAAAGGGGGAGTCATACTCAAGTGCTGTGTGGTTTATGGCCCGAAGGAGAATCACAAACGATGGGACATGTTGGACTTCTTAAGAGAGGAAACCGTGAGTGCTGGACCCCTTTTAGTTGCGGGCGACTTTAGCCTTATAATGTGGCAAGGCTAGAAGAGGGGGGAAGAAAATTTCAATATGGCAATGGGCAACAAGAATTCGTGGACGTAATATAGGATCTTCAACTAGTGGAACTAATGATTGTTAGAAATAAGTTCACGTGGTGCAATTGAAAGGAGGGTGGCACAAGGATACTAGAGAGGTTGGACAGGGTACTAATGAACATCACGGGCATGCATGTGTTCCTTGGCTGCTTAGTTACGCACTTGGCGCAGATCGACTCAGACCACTATCCACTGCTCATTGACATGAATGGCTAGCATAAATTGGAAAGCAAGCGCATAATACAATTTGAAAGCTTCTGGCTGTTGGAGTTCCCTAAGGTAGTTGGGGTGGTGCACCAACCTTAGAGTAGGTGAACCAACGGGAATCAAATGGAGGGCCTATTGACTAAATTCCATAGATCACTTGTGGCACTATGCAAGCGGAGCAAGACGAAAGTGGGGGACATCATGAGTGACAATGCAGAATTAGAGCTTAGTATTAACCAGTTGCAAATTAAGGAGTCGCAAGAGAGATTGAATGCTAAGGAACATCGAGGCTTTGGGCAACTAATCTTGGACTTCCACCGCGGCTTGTCATGAAAGGAGAGATGGTTGTGGCAAAGAGCAAAAATTCATTGGGCTCAGCTTGGTGACCACAATACTTGCTTTTTCCACGTGGCTGCTACTGCGCGAACATGCAATAACTTCATTGACCAGTTGAAACATGGGTCGGGCAGCCTTGTGACTATGCATGAAAGCATAAGCGCGATTATTGAACCCTATCTTCTGAAGAAGTGGTGCGGTGAGACCAACGTCCTCCCTCCTTTGCAGCATCTGCCGCATGCCAGAATCGATAGCACAAAGGCAACCATGTTGGCAAGTACAGTGACTGAGTGGGAGGTCATCTTTGCTATAAGAGCCATTAGGAAGAATAAAGCACCGGGTTTGGATGGGGTTACTACCGAGTTCATCAAAGGCTACTGGGAGATTACACATGGTGATATAATCCGTGCAGTGCTCACTTTCTTCGACGAGAAGCAAATGCCCAGGACTTGGAAAGAGGCACTCATTGGCCTCATACTGAAAATGCAAGGTTCCTGTAAGCCGAAACAATTCCGACCAATCAACTTATGCAATGTTATCTATAAGGTAATTGCCAGGATCCTAGTTGAGAGGCTTAAGTTGTTACTTTTTAATGTCATATCTAGTGAGCAAGGGGCATTTGTACTGGGAAGAAGTATGGTGGAAAATTTTTTTGTAGCTCAGGAGATAGCCTCGCGCATGCATTCATCCTCTATAAGGGCAGGGCTCATGGCAATCAAAGTGGATATGGAGCAGGCATGCGATACTGTGAGATGGGATTTTGTGATGAACGTGCTAAACCTCATGGGCTTCCCAAGCATATGGTGCGATTGGATTGAGGCATGCATCATGTATCCAAGGTATGGGGTTCTGCTCAATGGAACTGGACTACCATGGATTGTGGCGTAGCGTGGCTTGCGTCAGGGGTTCCCGTTTTCGTCGTATTTATTCACAACTACGACGATGTACCTCCCAATCATCATGCATGAATAGGAAATGAGATCATTGCTTGGATTTCGTTGTGGAAAAAATGCACCGCCAGTCTCACACTTATTGTATGCAGATGACATCCTAGTGTATGTGCCAGCAATGCGTGTTGCTGTGCGCGCGGTCAAAAAGACCTTGCAAGAATATTGCAAGGCTCCAGGGATTAGGGATAGCATTGCGAAGTCGAAGGTCTTCTTTAGTAAAGCCAGCAACACAAAAAGGAGGAAGGTGGTTGCGAGGAAGCAGCGAATGGCTCAGGGGGATAACCTCACCTACCTTGATGTACCCATCTCGGATTGATCAAGAAGGAGGATGTCAACCTCATGCTCTAGAAGATCGACACGTTGGTTTTAAAATGGCATATTAGGCCACTATCACTTGCTGAGAAAGTTGCTATGATCAAGTGTGTCTGGAATGCTATCTCGAGTCACTTATTAGGTCACTGCATTATGTCGAAGCGTGCCATTGAGACGGTGGAGATGAATATCAGGAATTTCCTATGGTGCTGTGCAAGTAACTCAAGAATGATGCATTATGCACATTGGGATACTGCCACTTTGCCTAAAGAAGCGGGTGACCTTACCCTACTGTACATGCATATCTGGCAGCGGTTCTTGCTCATGAGGCAATGTAAGAGATTGATCAGTCGCGAGGAAAATTCCTGGGTACAGATCATGAGAACTAAATACGGTGCTGCAAGAGGCTTTATTAGGGCACCACGGGGAGCATCCCATGCATACAGACTTGTATGCTTTCGCCAACTTTGTATGGAGAATTTGCGAAGGCAAAGACGTCCTATTTGCGGAGGATAACTGGCTGGTGTGCTTCAAATCAGCTGGTGGCCGACCCTCATCAACTTGGATGTTGACTGGCCAAAACACGTGGGTGAGTGCATTGCTGAGATGGGTGTTTGGAATGAGGACAGGGTTCGAGCTTGGGCCAGCGACTTATTGTTTGAACGCATAATGCATTTGCCATGGGCTCAAAACCATAATCACGACACCCTTTTGCAGAGCCATACGAAATCGACATGGGTCAAAACCTTGAAATTTTACATGCAGCTACGTTGCAAAAGAACTGAAGAATACATGGGGAGGCCTAACACGGACATAGAGCTTCTAAAAAAGAACTAGAAAGTGAAGGCTCTGCCAGGGTGCATTTCTTTCTATGGCGTTTTGTTGGGGGACCATCTCCCCACAACAGTCTGGATGCCTCGCAGGAGACTCGCTGTAAGCAGCAACTGCATATAGGGGTCTAATGACGATGAGATGTTGCAACATATACTGTAAGAGTGTCCGCAGGTGCAGGAGTTGTGGAGCAACTACCAGCTACGTGGGGCTGTCACCGCGCTTGGCCTCTGCCCTGTACTGTGTGAAGGGGTGTCTTTCATGTAGGGGTTCCTTGATTATCTGGCGTCGCCTATGCGGCGTGTCGACGATGGTGTGTTGCATGCAGCAACCTTAGCTACCGGGATGCATTACATCTGGGTGTTTCGTAATGCAAAGAAGCACAACGTCGAAACGCCTAACTATAGCACTATTTTACAGAAGCTACAGATTGAGATCGCGTCGTTCTATAAAGCTCACCGATCCATGTCCTACAGGAACCTGTTCAGTTCACCTTAACTGATGGTAGCACAAAACTTGATTCCCCCTCCCACTGGATAGGTTAAAATTAACTACGACTCCGCTGTTGGTGACGATCTGGTGGGCTGGGATTAGTGGTTAGAGATCACACGGGGAAGCCCTTGCTGGTGATTGAGAGGAAAGTCTTCTCTTAGGCGAGTATGGCCATGGATGTTTATGCCATGCTTGAGGCTCTTGAGCTGGCGAGGACCACGCTCTCAGAGTTTCGGGCCATTGAGATCCAAATTGACTCAACACTCGCGGTGTAGGAAGCGAGCACCACCCTCACCCAGGTGCTCGTGGGAGGTGTTTTTGCCAAGGCAATTCTACATGCTCGGGGCCTCGACGGGCTTACTATGACTCATATCCAGAGAGACGGCAACGCGCCAGTGGACTGTGGTGTGCGTTTTCCTTGCCGCTTCGACTTAGCTTGGGGTTGGGGAATGCCCCTCCCTGAGCCTCCCCTGAAGCTGTTGTTGTCTGACTTCCTTTTTTATCCTCTATAGAGGACAATGCATTTGCTGTTTTTGCCTCCTTTTCGAGTGGAGGAAAGCTTTCAGAGAATAGATAGAGAGAAAAAAAAATTAAAAAGTAGAGAAATAAGAAATTAAAAAAAGGATAGAGGAGAGAGAGAAGCAAAAAAAAATTTTAGGAGATAAAGAATGAAAAGACAAAAAGCGATCAATAAAACTATAGAGAAATAAGTGAGAGAATATGATTAACATTGAGATAAAGAGAAAAAAATAAATAATTAAATAAAAATTAAATCTTGATTGTCAAACTTAAAATATTTATAAAATATAATAATTTAATTTCATATAATATTTTTCATAAAATAATATAAAAAATATGCTTTGGTTTATTAATATTTTAAAATAAATATTTAAAATATTTTTTGACTAATAATTTCATATTATTTTTTGCTCTAATATTTTATAATATAACAATTATGTATTTAAAAAAATATAATAAACAAAATTTATATACTATTATAAATATAAATTACTTCAAATTTATTATAATTGATACAAGTTATTTTGCTAAATATTTAACTAAATTAAAGTTATTATTTTCTTATATTATATGATGTGCCATATGTATGATTATAAAAAATTTATGATAATATTATGAAGCTATTTTTAAAAATTAATTACTATAATGGTAATTATGAACTATTATTTATAATAATTTTTTCATATTATAATATTGTGAAAATGTCATTTATTACAAAAAGGAATGCTATTAAAATGTATGTGAAACACTCGACGTTTAGAAAGCTAACCAATCACAATACTACTCCAACGGAAGCATGCTTAAATTTAGAGTTTTAATAAGATCGAATAGTAAAATGCTGGTGTGGTCAAACATGTTTAGAAAAAATAAAGTATAGTAATCGTGTGAATATTTTTCAAATGGCAAAGAACCATTTAAAAAATTTCATAAATATCAAGTATATATATATTTTTAATTAAAATTTATGCTTTTTGTATATGTCATCATATATTATATTATAATTATTTTAGTTTTAAAAAAAATAATTAAAAAATTACATATACTACTACTTTTAAAAAGGTAAACATTAGTGAATGAAATTTTCTTCCTTTATGTTTCTTTTTTTATTAATTAAAAAATAAATTACGTAACAAGAATTAATAATATTGAACTATACAACACGTGAGATTTTTTAAATATCATTAAATGATGGGCTGAAAAAGTGATAAAAGAGACAGTGATAATTATCCTATAAAAGAGAGAGAAGCATGAATTGATAAAAGCAAAATGGAGAGGTAAATAAAAATAAAGAGAGATTAGAGACGATTTAATGAATAGGAAAATAAAAAGGGAAACATAAAGAAGATAGAGAGAATATAAATATGCAAAAGAGAGGGAAATAGGAAAGCAAAAAAGATTATAAGAATGAAAGAGGTCAAAAAGATTATATAAGAATATAGAAATGAACACACAAATAAGAGAGTGATAATGAGTGAGAGAAAAGATAAAAAGAAAATATGTTATGCATTAAGATAAAAAGAAATATGTGACAAAAATAATTTAAAAAAACTTGGCCACCAAAAATAAAAGAGTACCTATAATGAACGACAACAGTTCAATGGTAACTAAACCTAGATGGGTTCGACACATAATTAATTCCAAACATTTCATTTCTTTTATCGACAAACTGAAAATAACTCAACAAATCAATAACAAAATATAAAAAAACCACCAAAAATTCACAAGTTGTCATTGTGAATCACAAATTAGCAATTCAAAAAACCAAATAAATGAAGCCTGAATCTCAAATCAGCAATTCAAAAAAACCAAATAATTAAAGTCCCCACACATAAAGCTTTGGATCCTCAAATCTACAATAATTAAAAAATCAAAAAATTACCAAAATGCTGAAGCCCGCCCGAAGACAGTATTGGACACTTGACTTCGACAACAATAACTCCTGCGTGCCTGTCGAAAGACAAGGCTAACTGAATCCGAAACCAAGTAAGAATAGCTTCTTAAGTTCACAGGTGAAGGACAGTGGTAGCAGAAATACCTATAAAATGAATACTTCAAAGTCGTTAACAATGTCCGATAACAGTAGCGAACCATTAAACAACATGAGTTATAGAATTGTGGGATTAATTTGCACCATCCGATACGGACTTTTTGCAATTCAACAATCACCTCCATTTTTTATCATTTAAACTTCTAATTTTATCCACCGTTTGATCGTGCAATGTCGCAATCGAACAATCCGTATTTCCTCCACTCGAAAGTTAAATCTTGTAGTCTAATCGTGATTCTTATATAACGGACTAGTTTAATTTGATATTTATTAAAGCGCAGATTGGATGGCATTCGTTCGCTCCCACAGTTTTCGCAATCGAACGGTCTGAGAGCGTTCCTATTGAAGGGCTACTGTGCAACGAATATTTTAGCTATTATTTTAAGCCATTGGAGAGTTTTTAATTTTTTTAATTTACAAATTATAATATTTATATAATGCCGAAAATATAATGAAAAAATGGTGAGTTTGGTAACTGCTTTAATCTGTTAAAAATTAAACAATTAAGAGATTTTTCTACAAAAATTAGAAAACAATTTTATGTGATCAAAAAAAATAATTGAAGATGTTAGTAGCAAGTTTCCATAATAGTTTTCATATGCTATTATGCAATTCACTCCTCAAACTCTTCAAATTCTTTTCCTTACAAATTAGCTTTGTTATTAAAGTTCTTGATCTTTAATTCATTTAATTCAGATACATGTGCTTCTTTAACGATTTTATCAAGCATATCATTTTTGTTGTATTGATTTTGATTTTAGTTCATTGAATGTTTTTCTCTTTTTACCATTTTTATTTTGTTGTGAGGTTATAGTACCATGTTTTGTTTATTTCACTGTAAGGCCATTGTAGTCTATCTCTTTGTTGTGATGGTATAACATACCTGCATTTTCACTAAAGGCTTATATTGTATTGTATTTGCCTTGCTTATTCTTGAAGTGGATTTATACTTGTTTTATAAGTCGAACAACATAAAAATTGATGTTAAACATTTTTAATTATTTTTTTTCAAATACATGATTTTATAAAACAAAATATAATTTTTTAAAAAATTAAATTTGTATAACGTCACTTTTATATATTTTTTAAGCATTATTAAAAATTATTATAAATATGTTATTGAAATATTTGGTAATAAATTAATATTTTATTCATTGGAATTGATCCTTCTCTTTTTAAGCCTCACCTCAAACATCTTATTAAAATTAATTTTGTTTTCATAAGAAAATAGAGTGTTATGAACATACATGTGAAATACGAGGAGTACTCAAGAGTTGACCAAACCCAATAATACTCTAACCCAAACAAGCTTAACTTTGGAGTTTTTATAAGATTTAGTGCTACTATTGTGATCGCAAATGCGTGAAAAAAGTCATAACTGTGTGATCGTTCTGTTAAAAATAATTAACCAATTAAAAAAGATTATAAATTAACAAGTAAATGCACTTTAAAAAAGTTTGTTATGCTTGTTATATTTATAACATTATATTATAACATAAATATATTATTTTAATTAAAATAATAATAAAATAAACTATTATTTTTATAACGTTGATATTAATACATGAGTTAATTTAATTTAATAATCATTCTTATAAATAGATAAATTAAGCTATTTAATAAGTATAAATCATAAAATATATATTTATAATAAATATTATATATTAAATTATGCAACATAATACTCACTTAAATATTTATTACTAAATGACTCAAGAAGAGATATTGAAGATGTTGACAACTATCTTATAATAGAGAGACAAAGTCATGGATTGATAAAAACAAACTAGAAATATAATAATATAAAGAGATTAGAGATGATTTAACAAATAGTATAGGAAAATTGAGAACATAAAAATGATAAAAGAAATACATAAAAAAATAAAAGTTAGAGAAATAAAAAAGTAGAAAAGGATAGTGAAGAGATATAGAGACAAAGAATAATATATCGAGACAGATAATAAAGAGACAAAGAAGGGAATGATAATAGAAGGGAGAAAAAAATTATTGAATAGTAGAGACATTAAAATAAAGAGGAAAAAATGTTAAAAATAATTAAGTAAAACTTAAAATCTAAATAATTGAACTTATAATATGTTAATTTTATATAATATTTAATAGTAATAAAATAAAAAATAAATTTTGAATTATTATTATATTAGAGTATTATGAGAATTTAAATTTTTTTAATATTAATAAAATATTATCTTAATTTCTAAAATTCTATAATATAATATTTCTATATTGAAAAATTTAACACAACATCTATATAAAATTATAAAAATAACTTAATTTTAATTTATAATATATTTGTTATTTTTCTTAATATTGAAATAAATGAAAGTTAATAATTCATTATATTATATAATGCGACATAATTATTATTATATAAAATAAATTATAATAATTTAAAGTTATTTTTAGAAATTAAGAACCAAAAATATTTATTATAAATTATCTTTTATAATAATTTTTATTTTAAATTATAATTTTATAAATACTAATCACCAAAATGATAATTATAATTTTTTTATAATTTTACTTTTTTTAATATTAACATGTTATTAAAATTAATTTTAACTCAGTAAAAATAAAGACACTTTGAAAAAACATGTGCAACTCGAGGACTTCCCTTGATGTCACCTGTCTTAATTGTACTCTTGCTTAAGAATGCCTAACTTTGAAATTCTAATGAGATCCAATGCAATAATACTGATGTGATCATACGTGAGTGCAAAAGATAATTTATTGTTGTTGTGTAATTATTATCATTATGATAATGAATCATTTGTAAAATAATCTAAATTATGAATGATATTTACTTTTTTTAAAAAATATATACTTGTCATAGTCATATTAATATATTATATTATCAATGTCTTATTAACATAAAATTAAGAAAAATCATTACATAAATGATTATTTTTGACAATATTGACATTAATTCAAGAGATTTTCTTTCAATATTTTATCATTTTTATGAATAAAAAATTAAGTTTAACAAAAAAATAGATAATAAAAAATATAATTATAATTAATATTATAGGTCAAACTACGTAATATGTGATGTTTTATAAATATTGTTAAATGTTGGATGAAAAAAAGACGATGGCAAAGAAAGAAATAACAATTCTGTAAGAGAGAGAGAGAGAAAGTTATGGACTGATAAGAGTACACTAAAGCCAAACATAATAATAAAGATAAATGACTGATTATTTAATAAAGGAGACAAGAAATAAGAGAAAATAGATTAGACAGAGAGAAAAACTAAAAAAAGTGAAAAAGAGAGAAATAACAAATTAAAAAAGGATAGAGAAGAGAGAGAGATGCGAAGAAAAATTTTAAGAGATAGAAACTAAAGAGACAAAAAAAGATATTAATAATATGGTAGATAAATAAGTGATGGAATATGATTGACATTGAGATAAAAAGAAAAAAAATAAAATAATTAAATAAAAGTTAAACCTTCATAGCTGAACTTATAATGTTTATAAAATATAATAGTTTAATCATATACAATGTTTTATAATAATAATATAAATAATCTTTTGGTTGATTATTATTTTAGAATATCATAAATATTTCAAAACTTTTTTGACTTATAATTTTATATTATTTTTTGCCTCTAATATTTTCTAATATAATATTTAGATATTTAAGAAATTTAATACACAAAATATATATACTGTTATAAATATAAATTACTTCAAATTTATTATAATTGAGACAAGTTATTTGATTAAGTATTTAACTAAATTAAAGTTATTATTTTCTTATATTATATGATTTGTCATATTTATAATTATATAAAATTGAAACTAATATTATGAAGTTATTTTTAAAAATTAATTACCAAAATGGTAATTACGAACTATTATTTATAATAATTGTTTTTACATTATATTATTATGAAAATGTCATTTATTAGAAAAAGGAATGCTATTAAAACATATGTGAAACACTCGATGTTTAGAGTGATAACAAATCCCAATATTACTCCCACAAAAGTATGCTTAACTTTGGAGTTCTAACGAGATCTAATGGTAAAATGCTGGTTTGGTTGAGCATATTTATAAGAAAATAAAGTGTAATAATCGTGCGAATATTTTTCAGATGTTAATGAAGAATTTCAAAAATTCCATAAATTAACAAGTATATACATGTTTAATAAAAAAATTACATAAACTATTAACTTTAAAATAGTAAACATTGGTGAATGAAATTTTCTTCCATTATGTGACTTTTCTTATAAATTAAAAAATAATTTATGCAAAAAGAATTAATAATATTAAACTATACAAGACATGAGATCTTTTAAATATTTTTAAATGATGGGTTGAAAAAGAGATAAAAGTGACAGCGATAATTATCCTATAAAAGAGAGGAAAACATTAATTGATAAGAGCAAAATGGAGAGGTAAAAAAATAAAAAGAGATGAGAGATGATTTAATGAATAGTAAAATAAAAAAGAGAACATAAAGAAGATAGAGAGAATAAATAAATGAGTAAAAGAGAGAGAAATATGAAAGTAAAAAAGAATATAAGAATGAAAGAGGTCAAAAAGATTATATAAAAATATAGGCAATGAAAACACAAAAAAGAGAGTGATAATAAGTAAGGGAAAACATAAAAGAAAATATGTTCTATATTATGATAAAGAGAAATAAGTGACAAAAATAATTTAAAAAACTTAACCACAAAAAAAAAACGAGTTGCCATAATGAACCACAATGGTTTAATCGTAATGAGATTTAGACAGGTTTGGCACATAATTAATTCAAAAAATTTAATTTTTCGATCAAGAAACTGAAAACACTAAAAACGACTCAACAAATCAATAACCAAATTAATAAAACTCACAAAAATTTCAAAGGTTATCATTGTGAATCGCAAAACAGTAATTCAAAAAACCAAATAAATGAAGCCTGAATCGCAAATCGGCAATTCAAAAAAATAATTAAAGTCCGCTTGCAGACAGCTTCAGATCCTTGAATCTACAGTAATTCAAAAAACGAAAAATTACCAAAATGCTGAAGGCCGCCTGAAGCGAACATTGGATACCCGAGTCTGACAATAATAACTGCAGCGTGCCTGCCGAAAGATCATGCTAATCGACTCCAAAACCAAGTAAGAACAGCTTCAAAAGTTCACAAATGAAGGACAAAGGTGCAAAAATAGCTATAAAATGAATGCTTCAAAGCTGTTCACAATGTGGGATAAAAGTAGCGAACCATTCGACATCATAAATTCCCAAATTGCGGGATTAGTTTGCACCATCCAATATCGACTTTTCACAATCAAACAATCACCTCCATTGTTTATCATTTAAACTTCTAATTTTATCAAACATCCGATCGCGCTAAGTTGTGATCGTATAGTTCGTATTTCCTCCACTTAACAGTTAAACCATGCCATCAGATCGCTATTCTTATTTAACGGACCAGATTAATTTCATATTTATTCAAGGGCAGATTGGATGGCATCCGTCCGCTGCAATAGTTTTCACAATCGAACTGTTCGAGAGCATTCCCATCAAACGGCTACTGTGCGACGACTATTTTAGCTGTTATTTCGGGCCGTTGGAGATTTTTTAATTTTTTATTTTACTATTTATAACATTTATGTCGCGCCAAAAAATACAATTACAAAAAGGGTGTTTAATAACTTCTTTTAGCCGTCAAAATTGAAAATAATTAAGAGGTTTTTGTAGAAAAAAAAGAAAACATTTTTATGTGATCCAAAAAATTAATTAAAGACGTGAGTAGCTCGTTTCCATAGTCGATTTAATATGTCGCTACATAGTTCAGTTGTCAAACTCTTCAAATTCTTTTCTTTTCAAATAAATTTTCTTGATCTTTAATTCATTTAACTCAGATACTAGTGCCTCTTTAATGATTTTATCAAGCATATCATTTTGGTTATGTTGATTTTGATTTTAGTTCGTTGAATGTTTTTCTCTTTTTGCCATTTTCATGTAATAGCGAAGTTATAGCAGCATTTCTATTTATTTTATTATAAGACCATAGTAGTCTGTCTCATTTGCCTCTTTGTTTTGAGGGTTTATAATACATGCCTTTTGACGAAAGACTTATATTCTATTGTGCTTGTCTTGTTTATTCTTGGAGTTGATGTATGCTTATTTTATAAGTCAAACATCATAAAAATTGATCATGTACATTTTTAATGATTTTATTATTTTTCAATTACAAGACTTTTATAAAACTTGATGTATTTTTTTAAAAAAAATTAAATTTGTAAAACATCACTTTAATATATTTGTTAAACATTATTAAAAATCATTATAAATATCAAATTGAAAAATTTAGTAATAAATTAATATTTTATTCATTGGAATTGACCCCCTCTTTGAGAGCTTCACTTCAAAGATCTTATTAAAATTAATTTGTTTTCATAAGAAAAAAGAGTGTTATGAAAATATATATGAACATGAGGACTACTCAAGAGTTCACTAATCCCATTAATATTCTAGCTTAAACAAGCTTAACTTTGGAGTTTTAATGGGATCTAATGTATAATGCTGGTGTGATTGCAAATACGTGCCAAAACAAATCGTAGTTGCATGATTATTCTTTAGAATAAACTATTACTTTTTATATTATAGATATTAATACATAAGAATTACTTCAAATTTGTTATCATTCTTATAAATAGATAAATTAAATTATTTAACAAATATAAATAAAAATAAGTATTTATCAAATATGTTACACATTAAATTTTGCAACACAATACACTCTTAAATATTTGTAATTAAATAGCTTAAAAAAAGATAATGAAGATGGACATAACTATTCTATAAGAGAGAGAAACTCATGGATTGATAAAAGCAAACTAGAAAAACTAATAATATAAAGAGATGAGGGATGATTTAAAAAAGATTATAAGAAAAGCAAGAACATAGAAATGATAAAGAAATAAATAAAAAAAATAAAAGTTAGAGAAATAAAAAAGCAAAAAAGGTTAATGGAGAGAGATAGAGACCAAAAAAAGTGTATGGAGAAAAACAGTAAAGAGGCAAAATGAGAATGATAATAAGAGAGAGAAGAAAATGAGAGAATATTAAAGGCATTGAGATGAAGAGAAAAAATGATAAAAATAACTAATTAAACTTAAATCTAAAAAATTAAACTTATAATATATTAATTATATATAATATATGATATAATAAAATATAAATTTTTTTAGAATTATTATTATTTTAGAATATTATAAGTATTTAAATTTTTTTGATAATTAATGAAATATTATTTTAATCTCTAATATTCTATAATATAATGTCTCTATATTGAAATATTTAACAAGCAACATCTATATTAAATTATAAAAATAACTTAATTCTAGTTTATACTAATACAAGTTATTTTCCTTAGTATTAAAATAAATTAAATTTAATATTTTATTATATCATATAATGTATCATATTTATTATTATATAAAATTAATAATAACAATTTAAAATTATTTTGAAAAATTAATCATGAAAATCTTTCTCATAAATTATCTTTTATAATATTTTTCTTTAAAATTAAAATTTTATAAAAACTAAATGTCAATAATTAGAAAAAAAAATATTATGAAAAAATGAGCAACAAGAGAAGTTCAAAAGAGGTCATCTATTCTAATACTATGCTTTTCTAAGCATGCTTTACTTTGGAGTTCTAATTATATCATGTACTATGATACTAATGCAGCTAGACATTCATACAAATGACAAAAAATGAAATTTGTGCAATTTTTTTTTGTAGGTAATGAACTATTTCTAAAATTTCCTAAATTATCAAGAATATACACTTTTAGATAAACTTTATCCTTTACATAAGTCATAAAATATTATAAAATAAATATTTTATTTATATTAAATAAATGAATAATTACATAAACTAATATTTTTGTTAATATTAACATTATTACATATGAATTTAATTCAATATCATATCTTTTTTAAATAAAATATTTAATTACATAATAAATACAAATAAAAAAAAAATAAATTTATAAAAAATATAATTTATATTAGACCATACGAAAAAAGAGTTTTACTGAATATTATTAATTGATGTGTTCAAAATAAGATAATTGAGATAGAGATAACTATTTATACAAGAGAGAAAGTCACATATTAATAAGACAAAAATAGATTGGAAAATAATAATAGAGAGAGATGAGAGGTCATTTAAAAAAGAAGAAAAAAAATAACATAGAAGAGATTGTGATAATAAGTCAAAAAATAAAAGAAAAAAATGAGAAAAAGAAGATTGATAGTAATGAGAGAGCAGCCAAAAATAGAAAGAGATAAAGAATCAACATAGAAAAAAATAATAATGATTAGAGAGAAGAAAGTTAAAAAATTTGAAAGGCATTGAGATAAAGTAAAAATTGAGAGAAACATTTAAATAAATTTTAAACCTTAATAATTAAATATATAATATTTATTAATTATTACAAATAATCATATATAATATTTAATAATAAAAAAATATAAAAACTATTGTAAGTTAAATCTTATTTTTGAAATATTACAAATATTTAAAGAATATTTTGATTATGAATTTAAGATTATTTTATTCACACTTGAAATCAAAAAATGAATTAAACAATAAATATTATAATTATTCTAATATATTACTTTTATTTTATGTAATATAAATATTAAAAAAAATAATAATTAAGACTACTAATTTTATTTTTTATTTCTAGTTTTCAATGATTTAATACTATTTTATTTTAAAAAAGTTTGTACATTATATATATAAATATAAATATATATCATTGTAAACATAAATTAATTCTATTTAAGTATATTTTTTATAAGTACTTTTATCAATATAAAACTATATTAAATTTTTTTAAATTATACCATATTTTGTATCATATTTATGATTACATAAAATTGGCTAAAATATAAAAATATTTTTATTAATAATTAAATTAAAAATAGAATTTGGTGTTATAATACTTGTGTGAGAAAAATAATCTTAGTTGTGTGATTATTGCCTTAAAAATAATAACTTGTAATATATTCAAGTAATAATATTTTATTTATGTAAAAAATATAAAAAATTACATAAATTATTTTTATAACAAAAATATTAATACATAAATTTTTTTCTTCTGTTATGTTATCATTCTTATAAATATAAAATCTAATTATATAAAAAAATATTAATATGAGAAAGAGATAATATAAATAGAGATAGCTTTTTGAAAAGGAAGAAAATCATAGATTTATAATTGTAAGATAAAGAGAGAAATAATAATAGAGAAAGAGATGAAACATGACTTATTAAAGGGAAAAAAAAGAAAACATAAAGGAGATAGAGACAATAATAAAAAAAAAGAGAGAGAAATGGGCAAGTAAAAAGAATAAAAGAGAGATAAAAAAGTCAAGAAGAATAAAGAGACAAATAAGAGAATAATAAGAGGAGAGAGAAGTGAGAGAATATATTAGGCATTAAGATAAAGAGAAAAGAGAGAAAAATAATTTAATAAAAATTAAATTTTAATAATTAAAATTATAATTTTTATTTAACAAGAAAAATTAATCATATATAATAGTAATTAATTTTAACAAAAACTATTGGGGTTTATTTTTATCTTAGAATATTAAAGATATTTAAAGAATATTTTTAACTATTAATTTAATATTATTTTATTCATACTTGAAAATATTAATTAAATGATATACAATATAATTATTATAACATATTATCTTTATTTGGCATAATACAGACAAAAATAAAAATAATATTTAACTTTAGTGGAAAAATTTTAGATTTTTATTTTTAAGAACATAATATTATTTTATTTTAAGAAATTATACATACCATATATATACTATTATAAACTAAAATTAAATCTAATTTATTATAATTGAAATAATTTATTTTTTACAATATTAAAAAAATTTGATTTTTATTATATTATATAGTGTGTCATATTTAATGTTATATGAAATTGATAATAATGTTATATGATTTTTGTTAAATCCTAATAGCAAGATTGATAATTATAATTTTTTTAATAATTTACTTTTTTGCATATGAACATGTTATTAAAATTAATTGTCACTATTTAAAAATATGAAAACTTTGAAAAAATATGTCCAACTCGAGGACTTCTTATGAGGTCACCTATCCCAATAGTTCTCTATGATAATAAATCATTTGTAAAATAATCTAAATTATGAAACTTATTTGCTTATTTTAAAAAATATATGCTTATCATAAATATAAAAATATATTATATTATCAATATCTTATTTACATAAAATTATGGAAAACATAAATGATTTTTTTTAGAATATTGCCATTAATACATGATATTTTCTTTCAATATTTTATTTTTTTTATAAATAAAAAGTGAAATTAAATAAACAAAATAAATAATTAAAAATATAATTATAATTAATATTATATATTGAACTGCATAATACGAAATGTTTCATAAATATTATTAAATGATGGACAAGAAAAAGAAAATAATGAAGAAAGAAATAACGATTTTGTCAATGAGAGAGAGAGAGAGAAAGTTATGGATTGATAAGTGTAAACTAAAGCAAAATATAATAACAAAGATATATATGATAGATTATTTAATGAAGGAGACAACAAAAAAGTGGACATAGGTTAGATAGGGAGAAATAATAAAAAAGTGAGAGAGAGAGAGAGAGAGAAATAAGAATTTAAAAAAGGATAGAGGAGAGAGAGAAGCGAAGAAAATTTTAGGACATAGATAACGAAAAGAAAAAAAGAAATTAATCATATAGTGGAGAAATAAATGAGAGAATATGATAGACATTGAGATAAAGAGAAAAAAATGAAATAACTAAATGAAAGTTAAACTTTAATAGTCAAACTTATAATATTTATTAAATATAATAATTTATTCTTATAAAATATTTTTATAATAATAATGTAAAAAATATGTTTTTGTTTATTATTATTTTAGAATATTACAAATATTTAAAGCCATTTTTAATAATAATTTTATATTATATTTGGTCTCTAATATTTTCTAATATAATATTTATTTATTTAAATTTTTTTAATACACAACATATACATGCTATTATAAATATAAATTTCTCAAAATTTATTGTTATTGATATAAGTTATTTTGCTTAATATTTGCATAAATTAAAGTTATTATTTTATTATATTATATGATATGCTATATTTATATTTATATAAAATTTATAATAATATTATGAAGTTATTTTTAAAAATTAATTACTATACTGGTAATTATCAACTATTATTTATAATAATCGTTTTTACATCATAATATTATGAAAATGTAATTTTTTAGAAAAAAGGAATGCTACAAAATCATATGTGCAAGACTCGACGTTTAGAGGTGTAACCAATCCCGATACTATTCCCAATGAAGCAAGCTTAACTTTGGAGTTCTAAAGAGATTCAATGGTAAAATGCTGGTTTGATCAAACATGTTTATAAAAAAACTAAGTATAATAATCATGTGATAATTATTCACATGATATTGAACCATTTCAAAAATTTCATAAATTATCAAGCGTATATATTTTTAATTAAAATTTATGCTTACTATATATGTCATAATATATTATAATATAATTATTTTAGTTTTTAAAAATTACATAAACTACTTTTTTTTAAAAAAGTAAACGTTAGAGAATGAAATTTTCTTCTATTATGTTACTTTTCTTGTAAATTAAAAAACAAATAATTCAATAAAAATTAATAATAATAAACTATACAACATGTGAGATTGTTTAAATATTATTAAATAATGGATGAAAAAAGAGATAAAAGGGACAAGATAATTCTTCTGTTAAAAAAAGAATATCATGAATTGATAAGAACAAAATAGAGAAGTAAATAACATTAAAGAGAGATGAGAGATGATTTAACAAATTGAAAAATAAAAAAGAGGACTTGAAGAAGATAAATAGAATAAATAAATAAGTGAAAGAGAGCAAAATAAGAAAGTAAAAAAGAATATAAGAATTAAATGAAGCTCAAATCGCAAATCAGTAATTCAAAAAACCAAGTCATGGAAGTCCACCCTAAGACAGCTTCGGAACCTCGAGTCCACAGCAATTAAAAAAAAGAAAAATTCCCAAATTGCTGAAGCCTGCCCGAAGACACAGCATTTCTTACTCGAGTCCGACAACAATAACTACAGCGCGCCTGCAGAAAGATCTGGCTAATCGACTCCAAAACCATGTAAGAATAGCTACCAAATTCATAGCCCAAAGACTGCGGTTGCAAAAATACCTATAAATCGAACATTCCAAAGCCAGTGTACAATGCAGGACAAAAGGAGCAAACTATTCGACACCGTGAATTCCAGAATTGCGGGATTAGCTTGCACCGTCCAATACGGACTTTTCACAATAAAAAAATCACCGCCGTTGTTTACCATTTAAACTTCTAATTTTGCCAACCGTCCGATCGAGCCATTTCGTGATCGCTCAGTCCGTATTTCCACCGCTCGACAGTTAAATCTTGCCGTCAGATTAATTTCATATTTATTAAAGCGCAGATGGGATGGCATCCGTCCGATCGCACAGTTTTAGAAATCGAACGGTCCTGGAGCTTTCTCATCGAACGACTACTACGCAACCGTTATTCTAGCTATTATTTCGAGCCGTTGGAGAGTTTTTAAATTTTTTATTTACTAATTAAAATATTTATATAGCTCCGAAAAATATAACGGCCAAATCGGGTTTTTGGTAACTGCTTTTAGCCATTAAAAATAAAGATAATTAAGACGTTTTGGTAGAAAAATATGAAAACATTTTTATATGATGCAAAAAAATAATTCAAGACGGTAGTAGCTCATTTTCAAAGTCGTTTTTATATGCTGCAAACAATTTACTCGTCAAACTCTTCAAATTCATTATTTTCAAAATAAGATAAGTGATTAATTTTCTTTATCTTTAATTCATTTAATTCAGATCATTGTCCCTTTTTAATGATTTTATCAAACATATCATTTTGGTTGTGTTGATTTAAATTTTAGTTCGTTGAATGTTTTTCTTTTATTACCATTTTTATTTCATTGTGAGGCTATAGCAACATGTTATGTTTATTTTATTATAACACCATAGTAGTTTGTCTCATTTGTCTTTTTGTGGTGAGGGATTAGCCTAAATCTTTTAATAAAAGACTTATATTATATTGTGTTTACCTTTTTTATTCTTGGAGTGCATGTATGCTTATTATATAATTTGAACAACATAAAAATAGATTGTGTACATTTTTAATTATTTTTTATTTTTGAATTACATAACATTCATAAAACTTAACATATTTAAAAAAAATAAATTGGTATAACATCACTTTTATATATTTGATAAACATTATTAAAAATTACTATGAATGCTATATTGAAATATTTTGTAATAAATTAATATTTAATTCATAGGAATTGCCTCCATCTTTGTGAGCCTCACTTCAAACATCTTATTATAATTAATTTGTTTTTATAAAAAAAGAGTATTATGAACATATATGTGCAACACAATAACTACTCAAGAGTTGACCAATCCCATTAATATTCGAGCAAAACAAGCTTAACTTTAGAGTTTTAATAGGATCTAGTGCTATAATGCTAATATTGTCACAATTGCATGCAAAAAAAATATCGTTGTTGCCTGATCGTTCTTTTAAAAATAATGAACCATTTAAAAAGGTTTCTATATTAAATAGTAAATGCACTTTGAAAAATTTTCTTATGCTAATTACTTCTATCTCATTTTATTATAATATAAAAATTTATTTATATTAAAAAACTAATTAAATAAACTATTATTTTTTATAACTTTGATATTAATACATACAAATTACTTCAATTTAACTATCATTCTCATGAATAGATAAATTAAATTATTTAATAAATATAAATAAATATATATATATTTATATGAATATTATATATTATACTATGCAACACAGTATAAATATTTATAATTAAAAAGTTGAAAAAGAGATAATAAAGGTGGAGATCACTATCCTATAATAGAAAGAGAAAGTCATGGATTGATAAAAGCAAATAAGAAAAAATAATAACATAGAGAGATATGCGATGGTTTAATGAAGAGCATAAGAAAAACGAGAACATAAAAATGATAAAAAAAATAAAAAATAAAAGTTTGAGAAATAAAAAAGTAGAAAAGTATAGTGGAGAGAAATAAAGGCTAAGAAAATATACAGAGATAGACAATAAGAGAGAGAAGAAAATGAGAGAATATTAGAGATATTAAGATAAAAAGAAAAAAAAATAATTAAGTAAAAAATAAATCTAAATAATTAAACTTATAATATATTAATTTTATATAATATTTAATAATAATAAAATATTAAAAATATTTTAGAATTATTATTATATTTGAGTATGATAAGTATATAAAATATTTTGTTAATTAATAAAATATTATTTTAATTTCAAATATTCTATAATTTAATATTTCTATACTAAACAATTTAACATAGCATTTATATAAAATTATAAAAATAACTTAATTCTAATCTATACCAATATAAGTTATTTTTATTAATATTAAAATAAATTAAAGTTAATATTTTATTATATCATATAATGTATCATATTTATTATTCCATTAAATTAACATTAATATATTAATGTTATTTTTAAAAATTAATGACGAAAATGTTTATTATAAATTATCTTTTATGATAATTCTTATTTAAAATGAGAATTTTATAAAAACTGAATGTCAATAATTAATAAAATAAATGTTATGAATAATTGTGTAACAAGGGGCATTTGAAAGAGGTCAACTGTATAAATATTGTGCTTTTTTAAGCATGCTTAAGTTTGGATTAGTAATGATATCAACTACTATAATGTTGATATAGTTAGACATTCATGAAAATGACAAAAAAGCAAATTTGTGTGATTCTTTTAAAGGTAATGAACCTTTTAAAAAATTTCATAAATTACCAAGAATATACATGTTTAAATAAACTTTATTCTTTTATAAAAGCCATTAAATATTACGATATTAATATTTTATTTATATAAAATAAATAAATAATTACGTAGACTAATATTTTTGATAATATTAACATATTTACATATGAATTTATTTCATCGTCATATCATTCTTTGAATAAAATATTAAATTACATAATAAATATAAATAACAAAATATAAATTTATTAAAAAATACTTTATATTAGACTATATCAAAAAATAATTTTATTAAATATTATTAACTGATTAGTTCAAAATGAGATAATTGAGATAGAGATAACTTTTTGTATAAGTGAAAAAATCAAATTTTAATAAAATAAAATAGATAGAAAAATAATAACAGGGAGAGATGAGAGATGATTTAACAAAAAGGAAAGAAAAAAATATCATAAAAGAGAAAGAGATAAGAAATAAAAAAATAAAATTGAAGAAATGAGAAAAAGTAGATAGATAGTGAAAAGAGGCTAAAAATACAAATAGATAAAAAATAAAGAGATAAAAAAAATAAAGATGATAACAGTGAGAAGAAAGTGAAAACATTTGTGAGACATTGAGATAAATGAAAAAGTTAAGAGAAATAATTAAAAAATTCAAAACCTTAAAAATTAAATGTGTAATATTTATTAATTATTACAAGTTTATCATATATAATATTTAATAATAAAAAAATATAAAACTATTTTTTTGTTAATTAACATTTTAAAATATTACAAAAATTTAAAGAATATTTTTATTATTAATTTAAGTTTATCGTTTCACACTTGAAATTAAAAAATTAATTAAACAACAAATAAATAACATAGGTATTATCAATAAATAATATTTAACACTAATGATATTATTTTAGATTTCTAATATTTAATAATTTAATATTGTTATATTTTAAAAAGTTTTGTTCATAAAATATAAATATAAATATAAATATATTTATTTAAATATATTTTACTTTAAACTTAAATTAATTCTCATTATGTATGTTTTTGTAAGTATTTTTATCAATATTAAACTATATTAAAATTTATTTTTTATTATGTCATATTTTGTGTCATATTTATTATTACATCAAATTTACAAAAATATTAGAAAGTTTTTTTTAATAATTAAATTAAAAATAGAATTCTTAAACAATATAATTATTTAATTTTTTAAAATATAAAATATTATTAAAATAAATTATCATTCATTCGAGAAAATAACGACATGAACAAATACACGTAACAATACTTTCAAGTGGTCAGTAATCTCAAAATTATTTTCAACCAAGCAAGCTTAACTTTGTGAGACAAATATGATGTGGTACAGTAATGCTAGTATGGTCATATATCAATAAAAAGAAGAAATAATTATAGTTGTGTGATGACTTTCTTATAAATAATAAATTATAATATATTCAAGTAATAATATTTTATTTTATAAAATATGCAAAAAAATTCATAATTTTTTTATAACATAGATATTAATACATAAAATTTTTTTAATTTTATCAATCTAATAAATAAAAAATCTAATTATATAAGAAATAAAAATATGAAGCAGAGATAATATAAATAGAGTTAATTATTTTAAAACAGAGAAAATAATCATAAATTGATAATTGTAAGAGAAAAAGGAAAATAGTAATAGAGAAAGATGAAAAATGATTTATTAAAGACGTAAAAAAGAGAATATAAAGGAGATAGGTAGAATAAATAAAGCACTAAAACAGAGTGGGAAATTAGGAAGTAGAAAAAATAAAAAAGAGATAGAGAAGTCGAGTCGAATACAAGGAAATAAAGAATAAAAAGACAAACAAGAGAATTATAAGAAAAGAGAAGTAAGTGAGAGAATATGTTAGGCATTAAGATAAAGAAAAAATAGTGAAAAAAATATATTTTATAAAGGATTATCTTTGATAATTAAACTTAAAATATTTATTAAATATGAGAAATTAATCATATATAATATTCATTAATTTTGAAATATAAAAATTAATTAGATATATTATTCTTTTAGAATATTAGAAATATTTAAAAATTATATTTGACTATTAATTTAATATTTTTTATTCATGCTTAAAAATATTAATTAAATAATATATAATATAATTATTACAATATATTATCATCATTTGACATAATATTGATAACAAATATAAATAATATTTTACATTAATAGAAAAATTCTAGATTTTTATTTTTAAGAAAATAATATTATTTTATTTAAAAAAGCTATGCACGCTACATATATACTATTGTAAACTTAAAATGAATCTAATTTATTATAATTGAAATAAGTTATTTTGCCTAATATTAAAAAATTAAATTTATTATTTTATTTTTTTTATATAATGTGTTACATTTATTATTATATGAAATTAATAATAATGTTATATTATTTTTATTAAATATTAATTGAAAATTTGATAATTATAATTTTTTAAATAATTTACTTCTTTGCAAATTAACATGTTAAAATTAATTGTCTGTCATTAAAAATATGAATACTTTGAAAAACTGTGTAACTAGATAACTTCTCAAGAGGTCAGCTATCCCAAAGTATTCTTACCTAAAAATGCCTAACTTTGAAATTTCAATGAGATCTGATGCTATAATACTAATGAAGTCACACAAACATGCAAAATATAATTTATCATTTTATTGTATTTATCGTCATTACGATAATGAATCATTTGTAAAATAATCTAAACTATGAAGTATATTTACTTTCCTTAAAAAATATATGCTTATCATAGATATATTAATATATTATTATATCAATATCTTATTTACATAAAATTAAGAAAAAAATATTACATAAATGATTATTTTCAAAAATTTCCACAATAAAGCACGAGTTTTTCTTTTAATACTTTATAGTTTTTATAAATTAAAAAATTAAATTAAGTAAAAAACATAAATATTAATAAATACGATTATAATTAATACTATATATTTAACTACATAATACAAGAGGTTTCATAAATATTATTAAATGATGAACAAAAAAGTAGATAATGAAGAAAGAAATAACAATTCTATAAAAGGAAGAGAGAGAGAGAGAGAAAGTTATGGATTAATAATAGTAAACTAAAACCAAATATAATAATAAAGATAGAAGAGATATTATTTAATGAAGGGGACAAAAAAAAAGAGAACATAGATTACATAGAGAGAAAAATAAAAAAGTGACAGAGAGAAATAAGAAATTAAAAAAGGATAGAGGAGAGAGTGAAGCAAGAAAAAATTTTTGGAGACAAAGAATGAATAGACAAAAAAGATATTAATAATAGGGTACAAAAATAAATGAGGAATATGATTGACATTTAGATAAAAAGGAAAAATAAAATACTTAAATAAAAGTTAAACTTAATAGTCAAACTTATAATATTTATAAAATTTAATAATTTAATTATATATAATATTTTATAATAATAATGTAAAAAATATTTTTTGTTTTATAATTATTTTAAAATATTATAAATATTTAAAATATTTTTTTACTAAAAATTTCATTTTATTTTTTTGTCTCTAATATTTTCTATTATAATGTTTACATTTTCAAAAAAATTTAATACTCAACATATAAATACTATTATAAATATAAATTACTTCAAATTTGTTATAATTGATATAAGTTATTTTGTTAAATATTGAACTAAATTAAAGTTATTATTTTCTTATATTATGTGGTGTGTCATATTTATAATTACATAAAATTTATAAAACTATTGTGAAGTTTATTTTAAAAATTTATTATTATGACGGTAATTATGAAATATCATTTATAATAGTGGTTTTTGCATTATAATATTATGAAAATGTCTTTTATTAGAAAAAGAAATGCTATGAAACTTATGGGCAACACTCGACGTTTAAAGAGGTAACCAATCCCAATACTACTCTCATGGAAGCATGCGTAACTTCGGCATTCTGAAGAGATGAAATGGTAAAATGCTGATGTGGTTGAACATTTTTATAAAAAATAAAGTATAATAATCATGTGGTTATTTTTCACATGGTAATAAACCATTTCAAAAAATTCCATAAATTATCAAGCATATATATTTTTAATTAAAATTTATGCCTCCTATATATGTTGTAATATATTATAATATAATTATTTTTGCTTTAAAAAATTATATAAACAATTATTTTTTTAAAAAGTAAACTTTAGTGAAAGCAATTTTCTTCCACTATGTTACTTTTCTCATAAATTAAAAAATAAATTTTGCAACAAAAATTAATATTATTAAACAATACCACACATGATATTTTTTAAATATTATTAAATTATGGGATGAAAGAGAAATAAAAGAGACAGTGATAATTATTCTTTAAAAAAAGAAAATCATTAATTGATTAGAGCAAAATGAAGAGATAAATAATAATAAAAAGAGATAAAAGACGATTTAACGAATAGGAAAATAAAAAAGGAAACATGAAGAAGATAAAGAGAATAAATAAATAAGTGAAAAAGAGAGAAATAAAAAGGTAGAAAAGAATATAAGAATGAAAGAGGCTAAAAAGAATTTATAAGAATATAAATATTGAAAACACAAATAAAAGAATGATAATAACTGAGTTAATAGATAAAGGATATGTCACAGAAATAATTTAAAAAAACTTAACCGTCAAAAACAAGGAGTCGTCGTATGGAACAACAACGGTTCAATAGTAACTACATCGGGACGGGTTTGACACAATTAATTCCAAATATTTTATTTTTTGATCGAGAAACCAAAAACACTCAGAAAATCAATAAGAAAATAAATGAAAAACACTAAAAATTCACGAGTTGTCATTGTGAATCACGAATCAGCAATTCAAAAAATCAAATAAATGAAGCTTGAATCGCAAATCAGCAATTCAAAAAAAAAAATTGAAGTCCGCCTGCACACAGCTTCGGATCATTGAGTCCACAGCTATTAAAAAAACGAAAAATTTCCAATATGCTGAAGCCCGCCTGAGGACAACATTGGATACTCGAGTAAGAACGCACAGCAAAGTTCACAGCAGAAAGAGGGCCCTTGCAAAAATGTTTATAAACCTCATAACCAAAAGCTGTTGTATTATGTGGAATGAAAGAAGCGAACTATTCAACAGTGTGAACACCATAATTGCGGGAAAAATTTTAACCGTCCGATATCGACTCTTCACAATCAAACAATTACCGCCATTGTTTATTATTTAAACTTCTAATTTTTTCAACCGTTCGATCGCACTATGTCACGATCGAACAGTCCGTATTTCCTCTACTCGATAGTTAAATCTTGCCGTCAGATCGCGATTTTTATTTAACGGACGTGATTAATATCCATTTTATTAAAGCGCAGTTTGGAGGGCATCCGTCCGATCGCACAGTTCCCACAATCGAACAGTTTGGTAGCATTCCCATCGAATGGGGACTGCGAAACGGCTATTTTCGCCATTATTTTGAACCATTGTAGAGTTTTTAATCTTTTTATTTACTAATTATAATATTTATATAGCGTTGATAAATATAATGGCTAAACGGGGTGTTTGGTAACTGCTTTTAGCAGTTAAAAATGAAAATAATGGAGAAATGTTTGTAGAAAAAGAAGAAAGCATTTTTATGTTATGTAAAAAAATAATAAAATATGTTATTAGCTCGTTTCGATAGTCTTTTTCATATGCTGCTTTGCAATTCACTTGTCAAACTTTTCAAATTCTTTTTTTTTCAAATTACCTAAATTATTAATTTTCTACATCTTTAATTCATTTAATTCAGATACCTCTGCCTCTTTAATGATTTTATCAAGCGTATTATTTTTGTTATATTGATTTCGATTTTAGTTTATTGAATGTTTTTCTCTTTTTGCTACTTTTATTTTGTTGTGAGATTATAGCAGCATGTTCTATTTATTTTATTGTAAAACCATAGTTGTATGTCTAATTTGTCTCTTTGTTATGAAGGTTTAGCCTGCCTGTCTTTTGACGAAAGGCGCATATTGTATTGTGTTTGCCTTGTTTATTCTTAGAGTGGATGTATGCATGTTTTATTATTTGAACAACATTAGAATTGATTGTGTACATTTTTAATTTTTTTATTCAATTACATGACTTTTCTTGAACTTAATATATTTTTTAAAAAAATTAAATTTGTAAATGACCTTTTTATATTTGTTAAACATTATTAAAAATTACTATAAATACTATATTGAAATATTTTGTAATATGTTAATTGTTTTTTCATGGGAATTAACCTGCCTTTTTGTAAGCCTCACTTCAAACAACTTATTAAAATTAATTTATTTTCATAAGAAATAAGAGTGTTATGAAAATATAAATGCAAAACGAGGATTACTCAAGAGTTGACCAATCCCATTAATACTCTAGCCCAATCAAGCTTAACTTTGCAGTTTTAATGGGATCTAGCTCTATAAAGCTACTGTGGTCGCAAATGCATGGGAAAAAATCATAGTTGAGTGATCGTTCTTTTAAAAATAATGAACCATCTAAAAAAGTTTTAAATTAACAAGGAAATGCACTTCAAAAAATTTCCATATGCTTATTATATCTATCACATTATATTGTAATATAAATAATTTATTTATATTAAAAAAATGAACAATTAAATAACTATTATTTTAATGACATAGATAATAATACATAAGAATTACTTCAATTTTATTATCATTTTTATAATATATTAATTTTATATAAAATTTAATAATAAAAAAATATTAAAATTATTTAAGAATTATTATTATATTAGGGTATTACAAGTATTTAAAATATATTGATAATTAATAAAATATTATTTTAATCTCTAATATTCTATAATATAATATTTCTATATTAAAAAAATTTTACCAATAGCATCAATATAAAAATATAAAAGTAACTCAATTCTAATTTATAGTAATACAATTTATTTTGCTTAATATTAATATAAATTATAGTTAATATTTTATTATACCATATAATGTTTCATATTTATTATTATATAAAATTAATATTAATAATTTAAAGTTATTGTTAATAATTAATCACAAAACTATTTATTATAAATAATCTTTTATAATAATTCTTATTTAAAATAAGAAATTTATAAAAACTAAATGTTAATAATTAGAGAAACAAATGTTCTAAAAAATGTTTAATAAATAGAGTTCAAAAGAGGTCATCTGTGCTAAAAATATTCTTTTCTAAGCAAGCTTAAGTTTAGAGTTCTAATGAAATCAAGTACTATAATGCTTATGTAGTTAGATATTGATACAAACGACCAAAAATCGAATTTGTGCTATTTTTTTGAAGCTAATGAACCATTTCTAAAATTTCCTAAGTTGTCAAGAATATATACTCTTAAAAAAACTTTATTATTTTATAAAAATCATAAAATTAATATTTTATTTATATAAAATAAATAAATAATTACATAGACTAATATTTTTGATAATATTAACAATATTACATATGAATTTATATCGTTATCATACCATTCTTTAAATAAAATATTAAATTACATAATAAATATAAATAACAAAATATAAATTTATTAAAAATATATTTTATATTAGAGTATATCAAAAAAGAGCTTTATTAAATGTTATTAATTGATGAGTTCAAAATGAGATAAATGAGTTTGTGATAACTTTTTGTATAAGAGAGAAAGTCAAATATTAATAAGATAAAAAAGATAAGAAAATAATAATAGAGAGAGATGAGAGATGATTTAACAAAAAAAAAAGAAAAAATATTATAAAAGAGATAAAGATAATAAATAAAAAAAATAAAATTGAAGAAATGAGAAAAAAAGATAGGTAGTTAAGATAAAGAGGCAAAAAATATAAAGAGATAAAGAATGAAGAAACAAAAAAATAATGATGATAAGAGAGAGAAGAAAGTGAAAAAATTTATAAGTCATTGATATAAATGAAAAAAATTGAAAAAATTAATTAAACAAATTTAAAACCTTAGTAGTTAATTATATAATATTTATTAATTATTGCAAGTTAATCATATGTAATATTTAATAATAAAAAAAATATAAAAACTATTTTAGAATAATTCACATTTTGAAATATTATAAATAATTAAAAAATATTTTTATTTTCAATTTAAGCTTCCTTTTTTCAAACTTGAAATTAAAAAATTAATTAAACAACAAATATTTTAATTATTCTTATAAATTACCCTCATTTTATGTAATAAAGGTATTAAAAATAAATAATATTTATCACTAATGTTATTATTTTAGATTTCTAATATTTAAAAATTTAATATTATTATATTTAAAAAAGTTTGTGCATAACATATATATATATATATATTATTGTCAACATAAATTAATTCTAATTAAGTATGTTCTTTGTAGGTATTTTTATCAATACTAAACTATATTAAAATTTATTTTTTATTATGTCATATTTTGTGTCATATTTATCATTACATGAAATTGAAAAAAATATTAGAATGTTGTAATTAATAATAAAATTTAAAAATAGAATTCTTAAACTATAATTTATAATCATTTAAGTTTTTAAATATAGAATGTTATTAAAATAAATTATCATTCATTCGGGAAAATAATGCCATCAACAAATATGTGCAACAACACTTTCAAGTGGGCACTAAGCCCAAAATTATTTTCAATCGAGGAAGCATAACATTGTAAAACAAATATGATATGGTGTAATAATACTAATGTGGTCATACATGAATAAAAAAGATAAATAATTGTAGTCATATGATTATTGTCTTAAAAATAATAAATTATAATATATTCAAGTAATAATATTTTATTTATTAAAATATTTTAAAAATTACGTAAATTGTTTTTTATAACATAGATATTAATTCATACAATTTTTTTAATATTATCATTCTTATAAATAAAAATCTCATTATATAAAAATATAAATATGAAATAGAGATAGTATGAATAGAGATAATTATTTTAAAAGAGGGAAAAAAATCATAGATTGATAATTATGAGAAACAAAGGAAAATAGTAATAGAGAGAGATGAAAGATGATTTATTAAAGAGGAAAAAAAGAGAACATAAAAGAGATAAGAAGAATAAATAAAAAACAAAAGAGAGAGAATGATGGGAATGTTGAAAAGAATAAAAAATAGACGGAGAAGTCGAGAAGAATACACGGACATAAAGAATAAAGAGACAAACAAGAGAAGGATAAGAAGAGACAAGTGAGAGAATCTGTTAGGCATTAAGATAAAGAGAAAAGAGTGAGAAAAATACTTTTATAAAAGTTTAATTTTAATTATTAAACTTATAATATTTATTAAATATAAAAAATTAATCATTTATAATATTCATTAATTTTGAAATATAAAAACTAATGAGTTATATTATTCTTTTAGGATCATAAAAGTTTTTAAAAGAATATATTTAGCTATGATTTTAATATTATTTTATACATACTTAAAAATATTAAATAAATAATGTATAATATAATTATTATGATATATTATCTTTATTTTACATAATATAAATAATAAATATTAATAATATTTTATATTAATTGAAAAATTTTATATTTTTATTTTTAAGTAAATAATATTATTTTATTTAAAAAAACTATACACACCATATATATACTATTATAATTTTAAATTAAATCAAAGTTACTATAATTGAAATAAGTTATTTTGCCTAATATTAAAAAGATCAAATTTATTATTTTATTATGTTATTTAGTGTGTCACATTTATTATTATATGAAATTGATAATATTGTCACATTATTTTTATAAATACTATTTGAAAATTTGATAATATAATTTTTTTTAATATTTTATTTTTTGTATATTAACATGTTAAAATTAATTCTCTATCATTAAAAAAAAGAACACTTTGAAAAACTATGTTTAACTCGAGGACTTCTTATGAGATCACCTATCTCAAAATACTCTTACCTAAGAATGCCTTACTTTGAAATTCTAATGAGATCCAATACTATAATACTGATGTGGTCAACATACATGTAATATATAATTTATCATAGTTTTGTAACTATTATTTTTATGATAATGAATCACTTGTAAAATAATGTAAATTATGAAGTATATTTACTTTTTTTAAAAATATATGTTTTTCATAGTTATGTTAATGTGTTATTTTATCAATATATTATCTACATAAAATTAAGAAAAAAACATTACATAAATTATTATTTTTAAAAGTATTGATTTAATACAAAAGATTTTCTTTTAATATTTTATCATTTTATTTAATAAAAAATTAAATTAAGCGAACATCATAAATAATAATAAATATGATTATAACTAATATTATACATTGAACTACGTAATACGAGAGGTTTCATAAATATTATTAAACGATGGACAAAAAACGTAGATAGGAAAGAAAGAAATAACAATTCTGTAGAGAGAGAGAGAGTGAGAGAAAGTTATGGATTGATAAGAGTAAACTAAAACCAAATATAATAATAAAGATAGAAGAGATATTATTTAATGATGGAGAAAAGAGAAAAAGAGAACATATATTAGATAGAAAGAAAAATAAACAAGTGAAAGAGAGAGAATTGAGAAATTAAAAAGGATAGAAGAGAGAGAGTAGCAAGGAAGAATTTTAGGAGATAGAAAATGAAGAGACAAAAAAGAGCTTAATAATATGGTAGAGAAATAAGTGAGGGAATATGATTGACTTTTAGATATAGAGAAAAAAAAATAATTAAATAAAAGTTAAGCTTAATAGTCAAATTTATAATATTTATAAAATATCATAATTTAATCATATATAATATTTTATAATAATAATTTAAAAAATATTTTTTGATTTATTATTACTTTAGAATATTATAAATATTTAAAATCTTTTTTGACTAATAATTTCTTATTATTTTTTGTCCCTAATATTTTCTAATATAAATTGATATATTAAAAAAAATTAATACGCAATATATATACTATTATAAATATAAATCAATTCAAATTTATTATAATTTATATATTTTATTTTGGTAAATATTTTACTAAATTAAACTTGTTATTTTCTTATATTATTTGATATATCATATTAATAATTATATAAAATTTATAATAATATTGTGAATTTATTTTTAAAAATTCATTATTATAATTATAATTATGAACTATCATTTATAATAATTTTTTTATGTTATAAATTATGAAAATGTTATTTATTAGAAAAAGGATTGCTATGAAAAAGTATGTGCAATACTCGACGTTTAGCGGGGCAGGCAACCATTCCAAATAATACTCCGACGAAAGCATGCTTAACTTTGGAGTTCAAAAGAGATCCAACGGTAAAACATGCTGGTGTGGACTAACATGTTTATAAAAAACAATGTAAAATAATCGTGTGAATATTTTTCACATGGTAATGATCCATTTAAAAAATTTCATAAATTATTAATCATATATATTTTTAATTAAAATTTATGCTTACTATATATGTCATTATATATTATAATATAATTATTTTAGTTTTAAAAAATTATATAAATATTTATTTTTTAAAAAGTAAGCAATAGTAAATGAAATTTTCTTTCATTATGTTACATTTCTTATAGATTAAAACATAAATTACGCAATAAAAATTAATAATGTTAAACTATACAAGACATGAGATTTTTTAAATATTATTAAATGTTGGGCTGAAAAAGAGATAAAAGAGACAGCGATAATTACTCTATAAAAAATCATGAATTGATAAGAGCAAAATGGAGAGGAAAATAATAATAATAAAGAGTGACGAGAAATGATTTAATGAATACGAAAAAAAAAATAGGAACAAGAAGAAGATAGAGAGAATAAATAAATAACTAAAATAGAGAGATAAGAAGGTAGAAAATAATATAAGAGGCCAAAAAGAATATATAAGAATATAGATAATGAAAACACAAATAAAGGATTGATAATAAGTGAGAAAAAATTGAAGAAAATATGTTAGACATTATGATAAAGAAAAATATGTAACAGAAATATTTTAAAAAACTTAACTACCGAAAATAAAAAAGTTGTCATAGTGAAACACAACAGATCAAAGGTAACAAGATCTAGACAGAGTCGACAAATAATTAATTCCAAATATTTCATTTTTTCGTAGAGAAAAAAAACTACTCAGCAAATCAATAACCAAATAAATGAAACCCGCAAAAATTCATCGATTATCATTGTGCAGAACAAATTAACAATTCGAAAAACCAGATAAATGAGACTCGAATCACAAATCAGCTATTCAAAAAACAAAATAATTGAAGTCCGTCAGGAGAAAGCTTCGGATCCTCGAGTCCTCAGCAATTAAAAAAAATTACCAAAATACTGAAGCCCGCTCGAAGACAACATTGGATACTCGAGTCTGATAATGATAATTGCAGTGCTCCTGAGGAAAGATCAGGCTAATCGACTCCAAAACCAAGTAAAATAGCTAACAAAATTCACAACGAAAAACAGCACAGCGATAGGTTCTCTTACAAGCTCTCTAGCAAGCTCTCTAGCGTCTCCCTCTGACGACGAACTTTAGTGATGGCGACGACAGCGACGGAGTCAAGAATTCCTTCGATGAGTTTGATTTGGGTGTTGGCAAATCGAAAAGCCACGTAAGTGGTGTGCATCGTTATGCTTGAGCAGACCTCGGACTACTGAATGATGGGAAAATGTTCATGTAGCTCAATGTAAACTTTATCGGCTCGGCTTAGTGTATTCTGTGCCTTTATTTAAGCAGCATGCTGAGGTGTGCAAAAAACTGTCATTTTGTTTTCAAATTTAAAATTTGGAACCCTATTCTATTTTTCGGCTACTATGTGCGAGAGTGGTGGAACACTTTTAAAGGCTTCAGCTGCACCAAGGAACATGTAACTTCTACCATGCAAATTTAGTAGCGTTTGGATGTGTATGTGGAGCACGCGTTGCTCCTGGCGGGAGAATTGCGATCTGAGTTTTCCTAGCGCAGTTTGTTTTCTATGTACCTTAACCTTACTGAAAGTGTTAGCAGGGTGTGATATTCCTGCTATGCGAACTGCGGATTGCTGCTTTTTGTATGCATGCTTAAGCCCTTTGTGCAGGTAGCCTTCTGTGTCAGGGATAGCAACTGACCTCTCCATCCATTGTTTCTGGTGCTTGTTCTTCTTGTGAAAATTGTATTCATTTATGGTGGGTTCTAGAGGGAGGAAAAGTAATAAGAAAACTAGGAACAGCGGAAGTGCCTCTCCTGAAAGGGAATGTCCGAAGATTGCTGCGGGAAGAACTGCTGATGATAATAAGAAAAAAGGAATGATAATTGGTATGTCAGTTATATATAGGAAAGATGTGTAATTATTGCACGAGCTAGAGATATCGAATATCTATGTTAATTCCACGAGTGCTAATGTGTTAAGTCTACATGATGGTGCGATATCTGCTAGTCCACTGCTGCCTATGAAGCAGCATTACTGCGAGCAGGGAGGGATGCATGGAGAAACCTTGGGTGGCACTGAGAATTATAGGGACAATATGGACCGTTTAGTCGGTGGCGGTGCGGGCATGGCACTAGACAATTGCGTGTAGAATGAGTTGCTACATCACTTTGATACCTTCGGGGGAAGTAAGGCTCAGACAAGCGAAACGAGCAAGATAAATTGGATCAAAGATGCAGACGGCATACTGGAGCATGACGAGGTTACCTTGTTGGATAATATTGTTCTACCGACTGCTACCTGCATGGCAGTGCAAGGAAACAGAATCAGTTTCAAGGAGGCGCTAACTTCCAAGAACATTATGTCTAATGGAGCTGCGACGTCCTACGTTAAGCCGGTAGTGATAGATGTAAAGGGCAAGGCAGCAAGTATGGCTGACTATGTTGATAACGATGAGATCATCATGTCGAATGAAGCATGTCAACAGCACATAGAGTTTCTCAAATATGATATGGTTGGCCGACTATGTGGAAATTCTCTCCCCTTTTTTGTTTTTGCTCAGGTGCTATAGAGGTGTTAGTGGCACTACAAAAACATTAGAATTTTGAACATTGTTCAGGCCGTTTTTGCCTCCACTTTGAATCTGTAGAGGATAGGAATACTGTCTGGCTGGGCAACCCTTGGCAAGTTGCTGGCCAAGCCATGAGCTTGGACATGTGATCTCCTGACTTCCGACCAAATTCAATTACGGTGATATGTTCCCCTGTATGGGTTCGGTTTTCGGCAGTTCCTCTAATTTACTAGGATGTTAAGAACGTTTTGTTCACAAAATTACACAATTCGACGTCTTTAGTAACTTCTACAATTTAGAGATATGCTACGCAAAAACAAAGCTTTTTCTTTGCCCAACATTATAGAGGAAAACAACGAAATTCAATTTTTAAAGCTTCAATTTATCGTGTATGAAAACCATTTGGCATTGGCTACCCCTTAGAAAGCTTCGAAAGTCTTGATCCACACTAAAATTCAAGAATTATCATTTTTTTGGATGCAGTACCAACAACCATATTCTAAACAAATGAATCCAAGTTTGAAATCAACTGGTTAGCCTAATAACTTCATCAAATTATTCAATAGTTATTTACCCTTCCTAAAAAGTTTTTATTAGAAAACTTTTTAAAAGAATAGGCAAGTTTAACAAATTTTTTATTAAATAATTTAAGCAATAATACTTTAACATACTTTTTGAAAGAGTTTAAATAATATTTTTTAATATATAATTTAGCTAAAATGATTACCAAGAAAAGATCGATAAAAAATATTTGAAACCTAAATTTTATTCTATGATGATTAAATTTCATTTAATTTTTGTACCACATATAAAATATTTCGACAATACTTAACATTTTAGTGAATGTAAAATTGACTTAAAAGTATATCTTTTTGTGGTTTGTGATTACTACCACGATGATCTTCATCGGATATCACCTTTGCTCCTCTTGTTTAAGTTCTCCCATTAATATAACCATTGGCTATGTAAAATATACAAAAAATACCTAAAAATATTTGTTGGAAATATTTAAGATTTGTTATCACAAAAAATACTATTGTTAGAGGTCAACAACATAGCATAAATAATAATAAATTTTTAATTTTATATTAACTAAATTTCTTTTCAATTTAAAAATAAGTTATTTTGAAGCATTATAATATAATGAAATCAAAGTGATGCAAATGCCACATGAGAGGTGATTTAGAGTTACATAGTATTATAACGAAATCATTGTAAAACTTCTATTAAAATGAGATAAATTAAGTGGTTATCCTACATCCCAAGAAACTGAATAGGTCGAAGGTGACATGCTCTATAGTCAAACTAGATATGAATTAAAATATCTCATAAAATTAGCTACGACCATATAAATTTAAATATTAAACAATATGAAAATAAATATTTCATTTTATAAAGTATGTCTAGATAAATCCAACTATATTTGTTCTCTCAATTTGACATCCTTTAGATTTAATATAATTTGCCAAAATAAATAAGCATACATAATAATATAGTATTATTTTGATTTATGTAAATATATAACAAAGCTTAAATGAGAAAAATTTATTGAAAAAGTTGTGTTCCATGATCATTAAATTAAGTAGAAATCAAAGTCACTCATAAGGCATTCCAAGTCATAAAAACTACTTTCGATGAGTTTTTACAAAAATTAAATTTTAAAAACCTTGTTTTATTTGACCTAAGTGTAAAAATCTTAAGTAATTTATAATTCCAATAGGTTATAATAGAATCAAGTCAGAGGCAGTGTTTTGAACCTATATGTTATGGTGTTAACTCAGGGAATCACTCCTAAACTTGTTATGCACTTACTAATAAGTAAGGTTGTTGCCCAGATGAACTAGGAGGTAACCATCCCCATAGTTTGATTATTGTATGAAAATATGGCAAACTTTATATCCATCAATCTCTCACAAAATGATAGTGCGGGATCAAAATTCTCAAGCAATTTTTTACACATCACATCCAAATTATAGAGGTCAATTTGTGTCGTTAGATCGAATAGTCCAAAATTTGTCAAATTTTTTATATCTTGCAAGTTCAAATGAAGTCATTCGATCATGCATTTTCATGATGAAATAGTTAAATTTCATCTATCTTTCTAAATCATAAAAGTTAAAAAGTAATCATCTGATCAACAAAAAGTTTTGATACAATGGGCAAAAACTACCTCCATCTTTCTAAATGAAACATTTTCATATATAATCTAGAGATCACATAATTTTTGTTATTACGGTCCAAATTAAACTTTCACTCCAAAATCATACACATGACTCTTATTTACAATCATCAAACCTAGAAAGGAATAGTCTTAATGACCTTCATGGATTGTATTGGCTATTGTTTATGCACCTTTTAGCAAACCAACTCGTTATTTTTCGTAGCAACTATTTTGAAATAGGCGTTGTTGAAATCGATCTATGCAACCTATATTTGATAATTTTCACATTTAGTAACTATTATTAACTTATCATAATGTGTTAACAAATAGTAGTTTTTTTAATTGGATACTTGATTATAGTTTCTATAATAGTTCATGCTATTAAATTTAAGCTTTAGCGGTTAGTGCTTGCTATTATTTCCATTCGCTACACAACTCATTCTTCAAGCTCCAACTCTCACTTCAAGTACAATGGCCTTAGCTTTTACAATTTTGTTTCCAAATTAATTCAAATAAACCATGATACAATTGTTCTTTAGTAAATATTGTATCATGCATAGTATTGTTTTACATATCAAACTCAAATTGTGTTAGTATAGTTCTTCTTTTTAGCTAGTTTCTATTAATTTTAAGACACCTGTAGCCTATTTATTTCATCATTATTATGGGGTGAAAGGAATATATTTGTTAGTTTTAGTTTTTTCGTATATTTTTTAAGGATGGTGGGTTTGTTTTAGGCATGAATTTGACTAGAATCATAAAAAATCATTCGTGTATGTTATGATTATTTCAAATTTTTTATTTCATCGAGTTTATTTTAAATTTTAAAGAAACTTACTTTGTTTTAAAATAAATTTTAAATTTACTCAATATCACATGTAGTGATTTACTAGTGCTAATTAGATAACCTAAAATAATTACTCTTAAAGACTTTTCAAAATATGTTTTTTTGAAGTACAAACTTTATTCCATGTAATTTACTCCTCTTTTGCTTAACCATTCTTCAATTTGTATCAAAGCTATGTCTCTTTTTTTTGAGTAGAAATTAGCTTGCAAGACCTATGCCTTTATTAATGCTTCAATGAATTCATGTGATGGCACACCTTCTAACAACCTAGAAATCTTTTTTAGTGAATGCTATCTATATTAGAAAACTATGATGTAATTCACTTGAAGTTAGTTGGCAAGTAAATATGGGAGATCATGCAAACTCCTATCAACTTTCTTAAAAAGAAAATATCCAATGATGTAGCTATGCATAAAGAAATTATTGGAAATGATGAGAAGAAAAACTGTAGTGTAAAATTAAATCAAAAGGATATAAATATTTGACCTTATGTTATTAAGGCTACTGAGTTTAATAGAATAATAAAGTTTCAAATATTTTTTAAAGTGTAGCACAAATAGTGGCAAGTTCTGAAGGTGCATCTTTATTTAATGAAAAGAATAAATATTGTGACACTCGATTATGATTTGTTCAAAATGCTTTCCAAAGAATTTATTGAAAGTATGTTCACTAGATTTACAAACATTACAAATGGACTACCTATTTTTGTAAGACCTATATCTATGAATGAGTAGGCAAAGAAGATCCCTAGAATTCCCTTGAAGTAGTGTTATCCTTTGACCACTTCCTTTAAGATTGCTGTTAGCATTTCTACCCAACAAATAGATGACTTGATGAGTAAACTCACAACAATTGAGCAAGAGATGGGGAGTAAAAATGAAGAAGAAAGCTTGATAGAGAAGAACAATGTAAAGAAGAGAAAGCAATATTAGTAGTAAAGATTGAGGTAGACACTTAAATAATGTAGTTTATAGAAGAAGGATGGTATAACTATAATGTCAAAGGCTATAGTTAAAGTTTTTATTATAAAAGAAATATATTAGAATAAAAGTTCCACAAAGAGTGCAAAAAGGAACAAGACGATAATTTGCCATGAAAGTGGAAAGAAGGACAAATGAAAACCATGTCTTATGGTGCAGGAAAGAATTGGAATAAAGAAGAAAAAATTGAAGAAGAGCAAGAAGTCTAAGATGAAATCTTTGAAAGCACCATGAAGTAATTGGGTGGAGAGCAGCACTGGTGCAGAGAAAGAGAATGACAAATGGCTATCATTTGTGATGGCTAAAGAGGAACAAGTAGAACAAAGAACATCATCATGTGATGAAAACTTTAGTTAATTTAATGAACAATTAGCTCAACAATTGTGTTATGTTTGCAATAAGTGTCAAATCTATGTAAAAGATAAAAGGAACTAAGAAAAAAATCTAGTGAATACTTTTTGTCTCTATGGCCATATTATAGACAGGCCAAACATATATTTTAATGAAAATATATTGGATAATAATGATATTACAAAAGAATTAATGAGCATGCATCTTTAGTTTTTCCTAATGAAATGAAAAATATACTATAGAGATATCACAGTTGGGAATGCTAAAATATTTCATGTGTATCACATAACAATAATGGCAACATTTTATTTGGTTACAATAAAAAATTTAAATGACATTTTTGCAATTAACTTGTCCATACAATACAAGCTTGATGGATTAAAGTCAATATTATTCTAAATGTCCTACATTTTCTTAGGTTGTTAATGAAAATAGTTATTTATCTACTATTAGATCTATGAGACCAAAAATGATTTGAGTTGCTGTGTCAAACAATTAATTTTAGTTTGTATGCATGTCCTTCACTTATAGTTGAGAAAAATAGGTCATTCTTGGATAATGGGTTTATGAGACATGATACTAAAAAAATTATTGTATTAATGTGACTAAGGGCCAACAATGTAAGAAGATTACAATTTTGTGACAAATAAAAGAAATCTATCAAAAGAATAAGTACCATCTGAAACTTTATATTTTTCATCACTAAAACTTTATTATGATAACAGTTAAAGTATAATTTATTTAGTATAAATCAACTATGTGATAACATTTTTTATAGTTTTATTTTATTCCAACTCATCGAAAATTATCATGAATAAAACTGAAATAGCTTTTGCTACTACATGAAGTAATATTTTTTACATGATTTGAAAATAGATAGTACTTCTTAAATAGAATATTTTCCTTCATATGGTAATGACTATAATTTTGTTGCATAAAAAAGATTACCTTGCAAACACACATACTTTAACAAAAATAGCTAAACATAGCTTTGTTAGAGGCTTAACCTGGCTGAATTTTTGATAATCATCATGGATTTGGTTGATGTAGTCTAGATAAACCAATAAAATATATTTTTAAAACAATATGGAAGTAACATGCAAAATAACTTTAGAACTTTCACACATAGATTTGGACAAATAGACCACATGAGCTTAAATGGTAAGAAACGTGTCTTGGTTGTTGGAGATGAACTTTTTAGGTATTCATGACAAACACTATTAAGGAAGAGGAGTTAAAGATGTAGCTAGTTTCATTCCTTGATCACTCAATTACAAAAAAGAGTTATTTCATAACTTAGTTTTCATTAGAAGTAATAGTAAAGGAGAATTTAGAAATACAAAATTTCTTGAATATTATGATATTAATGGAATTTTACATATATTATTTGCTCTTAAGTCCACAAAGTGCATAACAGAAAGGAAATATATAACTTTTTTGGAATTAGCTAGAAATATATTGAATGAATAAAAAATATTTAATTTGTTTTTAGTAGAATTTTTCTTATAGTTTGCTATCTTTCAAATAAAATATTTTCTAAGAATAACTTAATCAGATCTCCTTATCAACTAGTACTACACAACATGAAATGAAAAATTGCTCATTTGCAATATTCATACTATAAATAACATAACCTAAATAATAAGATGGGAGAATTATGAAAATTCAAAGTGAAATGAAGAAATTTTAATAGGAAATTTTTTTAGTGATAGTACTTATATTGTTTGTATTAAAACCACTAATGAGCTAGATGAACCTATCCAAATATACTTTGGTTAATGAATTTCAACTAATCAAGATAGTATGAACATAAACGGCAAATTTATAGGATTTGAGGAATTAAGTTTACAAAATTCAAATCAAATTTATAAGGAGAAGGAAGTATTTAAAGAAAATGTATTACTTGAAATATGAAGAAGTTTATGTTGAACAACCTAAATGATTTGGGATTTATGATAAATTAGATCAGGTAAACAAACTAAATGAAGTTTATATGGACTTAATCAAGTATCTATGGTATAGCATGATAGATTATATGAGTTTTTTTCTTCCATGTGACTATATAAAAATAGCAGATAACATATTTTTAATTAAAAATAAAGATGTAGATTGACTTAAATGCTAAATATATATAGATCACATAATATTTGGAGAAAATTAGATAGGCATAAGTAAATATTTTTTTAATAAAAAAATAATTTCATAGAATTTTCATGGGTGACTTAACTATCTTCTTAGGTATTCACAAAGTTATAAATAAATAATTATTGTCTTACCATATGTTTACTTGATATAATACATTATTTGTGTATGTGCTGGGTTCCAAGCTTGTGCCAAAGAATCTCATTTACAAACGAGAAAAATATATATTTAAATGTAACTTGGAATATGTGAACAATGACTATGGTAACAAAAAGATGTTTAAAATTTTCAATTGAAAGCATTCTCCATTAATCTATAAGTAAAACATATAGAAAAATCATAAATGGAACATACTGGTTTTTAAGATATTCACTAATTTGATGTAGTAAAGGAAAAAATTATTTTGCACAATCCACTAAATTTTTTTAATATATAACTACATGTTCTTTTGTAGACAAGTCTTCCAGATAAAAAATAATTGGGACATTATGGTGTTACACTAGAACAAATTCTTATTTAGTTTGATAACCTAAGAATAATAAACTTAAGTGAAAATAAAACTAGTCATTCACAAGGAAAACATATAGATTTTATATATCATTTAATAAAAGAGCATATTGAACTTGACATTACATAATGAGAATTTTCACCTATTAATGCTCTATACCCTTTCATTTTCACAAAGTTCAAAGTTTGTACAATTACAAAACATAGTTTAAGTTTAGGAGCATTACATCCACACGAACGATAACAAAAGTGGCAGTTTATCTCTAATTTAATTGCATATATGTATAGGGAGTCAATATCTAATTATATTGCATACTTTTTGATAAATAATTTTTATCTTTAATAAATTCTTTATGGGCATTGTTGTTATAAAAAGAAAAAGATTATTGTGATGTTGAAACCTAGTCATGACAATGATAACAAACTTTAAATATTTTTACAAAATTAGTCTATCAAATTTTAGATAGTTGATATCTATATTAACTGGAGAACTTAAAGAATAATTGTTAATTGTAGATACTATGAAGATCATCTAAGATGGATTGGTTGAACACTAATTGATTTATTTTAAATTTTTTTTTGTTTTACCTTTATTTTGATTAGAATGTTAAGTTTGATGGGAATCATTTTTTATAATTCAAAAAATTAAATTTCTTCATCCCAAAAATCATTATTTCAATTAATCATCTCAAGAAAAACACAAGACACAAAAAATTTTATCATCATAAAATTCATCCTACCTTCGTCAATTCTTTGGGAACTTTTGTCGAATGACTACTTATTAAAAATAAAGTTTAAATAATAGCCTAGTTTTAGTATACGTTTGTATAAACTTTTATAAATAATTCAAATTCTAATAGATTATGCTAGTATCAAGTTAGGGCTTGACTTCTAAATCCATATTATATAGTATTGGGTCAAGGAGTGACTCCTGAACTGGTTATATAGTTGCTAAAAAGCAGGGTCATGATGTCTCGAGAGAACTAGTAGGCAACCAACAAAAAATATTGTATTGATTGTTTGCACGTTGGGAAAACAGTAAAATCTTGTGTTTATATCAAATTACAAAACATTCTTACTTTTTTCTAAACCACTATAATTCAAATACTGTCATTGCTTTGTGAGACTATATTTATTGAATAGTCAACAATTTTATTTCCTTTTTAAATCACATATATTCAATTTCAATCAATTGATGAAGCAATTTTTATGATCAAATGTTCATAAATTCGTTAGCATTACGAAATTGATCAAATTAAAGTATAGCCATTGATCATCCAATTTTTGTAATCTAGCGATCTAGATAAAATTTTAACTCCTTAATCAATTGTGTGACCCTTGTTTCCCTTGAGAAAATTTGATACAAAAATCATATAGGTGTCAATGAGCTTAAGAGGTAGTTTTCTAAGCACCATTAAGCTTGCTAACCTATTATTTTTCTTAATGTCTTTTTTTGAATTGTTGTTTTCCAAATCATGTCATTCACCAAATAACAACAAATTGGTATGTGTGGTAATTCCTTTTAGTAATTATGAAATTCCTATAAATAATAAATTTTTTAAAATAAAATATTGATCATAAAATGAAGAAACATTCGAAGGCTAAAAAATTAAGCCTTAGCAATGGAACTTACTATTATTTCCATTTATTGTGCCATTCATTCCTTGAGTTCCAACTCTCCTTTCTAATTCAATCAAATAAGAATTTATTATTTTATTTTTTTTACTTGGCTTAGGTAGGATGAAGGGACAGTTGTGTCTTGTTAGATAATTTTATCAAGCATAAGATTGTTGAAAGCATCTAATTTAGATTTTTGTCACAAGTTTTCTTTTTCTACTTATTTTATTTTATTATGAGGTTGTTGTAGCCTGTTTTTTTTATTTTTTTCTTATGAGTGTTTAACCTGCCTATCTTTTTGGTAAAGGTCTTATATTTGTTAGTAAGGTTTCTAGCTAGCATTTATTAGAGGTGGATGAACGTTTTAAATTAAGCTAAACAACTGAACAACATCAATGTGCTTTGATATTGTTTGTAAATTTTTCATTCAATAAATATTATTTTAAGTTCCAAACAATTTAATGTGTTATAAAGCAAAATTTAAGTTTTGCACAAAAACATTTTTATGTAAATACTCAATCTTTTTAGATATAAAAAAATAATTATTCTAAAATACCTTTTGAATAAGTTTTTTAGAAGTCAAAATTTTAATTCTTATTAACTCACTCCTTACTAGAACACAAATCATGTGTACTATCATAGAACACATTTCTACAAACCTAAAAACTACTCTACAATGTTATGATAACAACAACATTATTAATGTGATAAAATACTTGGCAAAGCAATCATGTAAGGATGAACCTGAAATTTGGCATGTTTGATTGTCTCTCCTAGACTTTTAACTAGTAGATATTCCAATATATTGATGATACTATTATGAAAATCAATTTAATACTTTTGTTATTCATATTAAACTTCTTCTCTTATGTGGTTTTGTTGAATTGTACTTGTTATGTGCCAACACTATTCAAATTTTATGGTTGGTTACTAAAATGAACAAATAATGTGAGGATGTCTGACTAGTACCTTGAGCTATTCTTATAATGATTAAGTCTTTAAGATTTTGACATCAAAACCCATACTACAAAAATATTTTGTTCTTGTCTACTAAGAGGTATTAAACAAAAATGAAAAACACTATTTTTTTATCACAACACTTATGAACCTATAATTCAAGCTTTCATGAGTGATTTGAAAGCTACATATATTTCATATTGCATGCCACTATCGAACAAAATGTTGTAAACCATGATTATGTTCTAACATGATATTACCTATGAGTGTCAAAGGCAGTCATCCATGCTTTACTATTCCTTAACAAATAGCTATGGTAATAATGGTGCCTTTATCTTTTCATTACAGATCACTTTCTTATCTAATTCTATACACAAGTACACAACACACATATATACACACACAATCTTACAAATTCAAATTTGCCCTTTTTCACCTTAAATAATAAGGGCAACTACTATTTTTCATAGTATATTTTAAATTTTCATACGTTAGCTATTAGTGGATCTCAAAACCCAATGTTTGACACTACTTGTCCTTATTTTTTATACATGCCTACACATGTTCTTATGTAATAAACTAAGTAGCAAAAAACATCTTTGGCTCATAATGTTGACCCTTTGACCATTTGTTGAAGTTTTTATATAACAAAGCAATATGCTATTTTTACTAAAAGTTTGCATAAGTTTTTCTTTTAGGAAATAAAAATGATTAATTGCTTTGCAAGATTTGAAGCCATGATTTTCTAATAAGGGATAGTATGAGAACATCAACATTCTGTGCCAACACATGGCGAAATTTACTCTTAATGGCTTAGCAAACAACAAGATTAATCTTCATGAATTTCTAGTATGTTAGATTTTTAAAACATATTCAAATCTTTTTATGTGGCCCATATGATTCGAACCATTTCATCTCATGGCTTCATTCATATTGACCACCCTCTGAAGATGTAACATGAGAACAACTATGAAGTAAAGTCATGATCTTAAGTTCTAAACATTTAAAGCATCCTTAGTAATAAAAGTTTTGTATGAGTACACAAAAACAATTGTCACACATCCATTTGGCTAACCAATGCATGCTATTTATTTGATTAATTAAAGCATGAAACTTTTGATTAATTAACTTTTTTCGTACTCGTTATGACTTGGATGAGGAATTTGTAGTACATAGGTTGTATGTCATATGGTATGATGTGAGGAAGAAATTGCATGGTCACTCAACTACGGATATTTTATAGTATGATATTGGAAGATCATATGTGATAATTGAATAACAAGCACAAATAGGATATATGTGCAAAAAGTATGTTTTGATCATATTTAAATGAAGCAACAATCAAGACAATAAAGAAAGCGAAATATTTTTATTTTTAAAATGCCGAAAGAGCTAAACATTGTATATAATAAGAGGTTTTACAACTTAAAAATATTGTTAGTAAAGCTTTGATGGCTACAATGTTCATAAAATATCATGCAAGTTTGGATAACAAATCGAACAAGACAATCTAAGGACATTAATTGTTGACGATAATGACTTTAGATAATTATATTGTTTGATTACCCTAGCATGCAAAAAGGATATGTATACATTTAACAAACTTTTTTTATAGTTAACCACTCTCCATTCTAGTCATTGAAATTAAGATGCTTTTAATGTAAAAGTTGATAAGAATGAAAACTCTACCCATGGAGGAAAACCAAAAGAAGCAAAGGAAAAAGGTGGTTCACCTATAAGAAAAATGGTCTCTAGACATGACAAAAGAAGTCCTTGCTATTGGAGATGTCCTATAGTAAGGTTATAAAATAGAATAACCTTTCATATTACACATTAAAGTTAGCTTAGACTTAAGGAAAGATTAAAAAGATTATCTTGTTAAATTGCTTGTGAAATCCTTGGTGAATTAAATGTGATGATAGATATCTAATCCTCTTCCAAAAAATATCTATGCAAAAATATACCTTAATGTTTAATCTGTGAATACAGATTAAATTATATGAATATAATCTCTTTTGCAAAGTATCATTTATATGTATTTGTGAAAGTTTCACTAAAGAGAATTTTTTTGGGATATATCATGTACTGCATTTGTTTATATCCTTGCATTACTTTGAAACAATTCGGATCTTTACTCTTACTGTAGTCCTATTCACAAATGTAAAAGGTCATTTCAAAATTAAATGCTTGTTTAGGCAACTTTACATTATTAATGTATAGGCGGATTCAATTGTTGAACTTAGAACATTGGTATTTAGTCCAAATTCTCTATTAAGTAACACATAAGTTGTCACTAAAAGCATAATATATTGTAACACCTTGCTTATTATGTCAACATTTATGCAAAATAACTTTATTGTTGGCATGCAAAATGCTGTAAGGTCTTGAAACCATGAAAGTACTTATTTGTCAATAACACAAACATCTTAACTAAGATAGAGCAAGAGGAATACAACAAAGTGGTCATTAGTTTAACTGATCTATTAGTTGAATAAGTATTTTTGGTTTAGCATGATCATTGTTATGAAAATTAAATGAATGCAAGAGTAAAGCTATTAAGTGTATTCCACATGGCTGTGACATGATGGCCGTGTTCTTTCATTATAACTTGTTGGAAATTAAGATCTTTAATGTTTTTTTTTTCCTTCTATAAAAATTTCAACCACTATACATAGATTAATTAAAATGTTCACTTTGTTAGTGCGGTGCAAAATTAACTAAGAATTTTATTGCATGGCCAAACATCAAAGTGTAAAACTAAGTTGATGCTAATAGTTTTCTATATATCCTAGTTTTATGATTATCCTAGTTTTATGATAGGCATATGTGTCCAAACAGCTTTGTTAAGCTTGTTAGTGCCTACGGATTGATTGAGCAGTGTGACATGTTAAAGATGTGTGTTGTCATTACAAAACCATGAGTAGTAGTCTGCAAAATTCATTGTGGACAAATTAAGCTTCAGTTGAGCAAATAAATCATGAAGTCACACTTCAAAATTTATGCAAAGCCATAGGAAAGCTTGTAACCAAGCATCCTTTTCTCATGCATATACTTGGGAAGCATTAAACCATGTTTAGATTAGATTGTGGCACTCTAATTTGTAACACTTAAGAGAAACTAGTTGGCTTCAAAGGCGTTTATGGCGCTCAATTTCTAGTTGGGAGACATAGCAGGGGTATTTTGGCATTGATTTATATTGAACTATTTATTTAGAATTTGTTCTTGTTATTACTCTTTCTATGATACTTTAGTAGATATTCATGGAAATGCATTGGATTTGCTTAATTCAAGTGGTTTATTGACTCATGGAACCTTAGCATGATAAAAGTTTACATGAAACTATAATTTAAGTTATACATACATTTGACATTCATATATTCAATTTGTTATACTTATAGTTTTGAAAACATAATACAAGTGACACACGTCCACACCAACCTCAGGAAATGTGCCATTTTTATTGAATGCAAACTTTCTAGGTTTCTCAATCCTTAGAGATCGCTTATAAAAAATCTCAACAAGATTAGGAGTATAATTTATTAGGGGACACCTTTATTCGATAATGATGTTAAGTGATTTCTTGCCTCAGTGAACTTCTATAGGACACTTCTTAAGGGCTTTAGTACCACCACAACCCCATAATTGATTGTATCACAAAAGAGAATATTTAGTATACTCCTATAATTGAGAAAGCTTTTGAAAAACTTAAGACATTTATTACCCAAGCATTTACAATCTAACTTCTAGACTTCTTTATTTTCTTTTGAAGTGTTTTGTCATGCCTCAAAGATATAAAAAATGAGCCCTTAGCTAAGAAAGATGAGTAAAAATATATTTTATTCAAAATTAAAAGAGTCATGCAAGAAATAATTAGTGTTTGTCAAAGACTTTTTTATGATAGTGTAAACCTCAAGTAGTTGGAGGCGATACCAAGAATTCCTAATTTAATCTGACCAATGTGGTTGAAGATATCTCAACTCTTAGAGGATGATAAAGCCACAATATACTAAGTTGGATGAATTCCTTCTTAGCTAAACTTTTATCCTCAAACATATGCCTCGTGTTCAGAAAGGGTAGCTAAACTTTTATCTGCCTCTATTTTCAACATTGAAACTTTCCTTCATGTGTACCCCAATTGCACTATATTAGAGCCTATATAAAGGGAATAAGTTTACAATCCAATTAAGAGCTCATTTGATTACATGATTAAAGAGGGTTACCATTCTTGTGGTAAGAAATTCTCAAACTGCCAACATCTGTTAAGGATTTCTTAGTTTAAGAGATACATGCAAAAGAGGGATAGCAAGTTATTTTGGATGTGAAAAAACTATTGTGGATACTGATGTCAGGCTTTATTTCTTATGTTTAAAATTTCACATTACTCAAATGGTTATGGAGTGTAAGACTAATGTAATCGCTAATCATGATGACAAAAACCTAATGTTTTAAACCTCATTGCTTGTACCATCATGACCATGATAGCACCTTAGTATTGTTTTTGTCCATCAAAAGCCCAAAACAATTAGAAGGCTTGGCACCATCTTCTTGGATAGTAGATCAATTGATAGAAATGGTGATATTCATGCTATTCTTCAAGATGTCTAATGCTTAGCCCATTGCTCGATGGTTCTTTGACAAAATTGTAAAGCTTCATGTGTTGATTAAGACCATAGTGACAAATGAAGACATTCATTTCACTAAAAAAATATGTGAATAAAAATTATTCATGCGACAAAAAATGCATTATTATAACAAAGTAAAAGGTGTAATAAGCAATATGAGGAAATAAAAATTACAATAGTAAATTTTTAGCTGGCTATGAACATCTAAAATTTTCTTTACAATTGTTAGAGTCTCATATTTTTAATTTCTATACTTTTTTTGTTGTATCAAGTAGTATCTTTTTTTAATCACATTATTATTTCTTTAAACATATATACAATTTATTTTGCTATAACCTTACATTGATATATAAACATATCGCTTTGAATATTTAAGGCTTTTTCTTTATGAAATTTCTAACTTTAAAGTTTTTAATATAAATTTATTAAGCAACATTTTTGCATTACTTATTGAAATATTTATTAACAACTATAAAAATATTTTCATAGATTTTGAATGTTTTAATATCATGATTAGAATATAGTTTTCTCACAACATATTTTTTTTGTTTTCGATTTGTTATTTATACTAAATAAATTAAATACTTTCAAAAGTTTTATTATTTTTTGATACTTTGTTAAACAAGTTAATTCCCTTCAATTTTTTTATTAAGGGTTCAAACAATCTTACCTTACCAAGAAGGACATCAAATTACATGTAGTGTTGTAGATGTTAAATTACGTAAATTTTAAAAGAACATTTTTTTTCTCCTTTTGGTATTTTCCAACGAAAGAATTTTAATGAAATTTGTATTATAAATATCTTTATTAGGCATTTTTTTTGTAAATTATTAACCATTATTTAGTATTTTACTATGTATTTATTTAGTTATGATTATACATTTTTATTTGATATGGATAACTTTTATGCTTGTATTTTTTAAATAAAATAATATTATTTTTTCACTCATGTTTTATGAATGCCTTAAATGTTAAGCTTATCCCTTTCTTCTTAAACTAATAAATTTTTAATAATAATTGATTTTTCAATTGTATAATTTGATAATTACATTTCATTCAAAATTTACATTACATATTTTTTTAATACTCTGTGTACCGTTTGTTAATCCCTTTATATTTAGAGCACTATTTTGGCATGAAAAAAACATTATGTTATTTTACTGATGGTTTTCCTTAAATGAGTGTAGGTCTTACTTCTCAAAGACAAATAGGTGTATCATGTGGAAAGATCACGTTCACTTCACCAATGTGGAATTTGAGGTTCAGGAACTTCTGATGAAGGACATTGTTGACCCATCTATATTAGTATTAACATGTAAAGCCTCTAACAATTTAACTAAGACACTAGGTTTTAAAAATGTTATGTCAGATATTTAAATGTTTAAAAAAACACCTTTCCATCAATATTGCTCTTTGCTTAAGTAATGCACTTATCTAAGGGTATTTACACATAAATATGACTAAGATAAATTTTGTAAAGTGCATTTGTTTGTAAACACTAGTGAACATGGAATTGGAAATGTGATAAGTTAGACAAAAAATGCAATAATTATTTTAATCATACTTGTATGATTAACTCATCATACAATATTAGTAGTTTCCCTTGGTGTTGGATAGAGTGTTAGACAAGGGTGGTTCTTGGTTAAGTTTATTGAACATGTTGTTCACATATGCATGACACCCATATTGGATAGGCACTACATCTATTTTTCCCAAGTATCAAACAAGTTTTTTAGATAAGTAAATTTAATATGTTCTATTGTTATTGTTAATGTACAGGTATGATCTTCTATACTAATATGGTAACATTTTCCATTAAGGTGATGGCTAGACCTTTGGCATTAAGTGACATAATTTCAATTATACATGCATAATTCAACTATTTGATGTATCTAATACTTTATTTATTACAAGAATAATGGATGAGAAAGGCTTAGTACTTGTAAAAAAATTTTCATCTTATGACACAATCTAGTGAAAACCAAAAGACGAAAAACTAAATTTAGAGAGTTTTGCTGCTCATACATATACCAAATATTCATTGTAAAATTATGCTTCTTTTTTAATAGAGAAATACATTTTTATAAATTATATTATAGGTTAGACAATATGCATATAGTACAAAGATACTTATTTACTTAGATCAAATAGTATAACTGTTCTTGACCTATTATTAGTGATTAATCTGACAAAAATGTGAAAAAAATTTTAATTTGCATATGATGAATTGTTTGGTTCCATTACAAAGAATTATATTTTTTTATATAAATTGGTCCAAATATGAAAAGAAAGGATATCATTCAATTTGCATATTATTGAACAACAATTTCATTAGAAGATAAGCAATCATTAACAAAAGAATTAGAAGAAGAATAAGGATGTTTTCATCACTATCCTTCAATATGCAATCATCATTTCATTCAACATTGAGCTCGTTTGCACATTATTACATAGTTACTTCCATTGACCTAAACTATTTAACTCCTTCACATTTCTTTAATTGTAGTTTGGTATGCCCCGTTCTTAAATTGATTTGGGTTATAAGATGTTTTCAATAAGCTTTGTACATGTTTCCTTGGTCGCATTATTTGGATAATGTATCGCTCTTTGTATTTGTCTTTTACTATAAGGGTTTTTCATAAATATTTGTAAATACTTATGACATGTGTTGCAAGTTTTTTTATGGTCTGTAAGGCCCTTTTTCCTTATAATTATAGGATCTTTTGGGTCGGATTCACAATCTTTTTTCTTAGTGGTTCGTATCAATCTATTAGATTTTACAAAAGCTTTTTAGTATTTTTTCCTAGCATTTTGGTTAGGAGGGAATGTAAGTCAATGTGGATTAAACAAATTGATATTTATTTGCCACTGTTTCATTATTGTACCTCCACACAATGGGTTTCAAAGTTAACACATTCTTCTAAAATAAACTTTTCTAAAAGACAACAAAAAAGAGAAAAACGTTCCATTATAGCATATTTGATAATGTGCTAAGTTTATAATTTTCATAATTCATCCCTTTTATTTAGCACAATCCTTTAATAAAACACAAGACTATCATATTGAAAAAGCATTTATTGATAATGATATGCCCATGTTTATTATGCATATTATTATTTGTTAATGTTACTAATATTTTACAATCTTTTATTAGTAGATTATCTTTTTGCTAACATAATATGTATAAGGATAAATATTAAAAATGGCTTAACTTTTGTCATACTATGTTTCTATACCCTTGAATATTTTTTTAACTATGTTAGATGCTTGGAATTTATATGCCATACATATGAATATAAATAAGTCATTTAGTGGTTATGTGATAGGGTAGGTAGCGAAGAGTTCAAATTTTGCAATGAAAAAAATTAGTAGCCTCTTGTTCTTACATTATACTTGTAAGCTCTAGATCATCTCTTTGTTTTCATTGTAGTATATTAGTGTGCACAACCTATAGTGTATGATTGTGATCACTATTGAACATACTATGTGGAAGGCAAACGATTCAACTCTAGTTAGAATAAAACTTACAAAAAGTTTTAATGGATTGAAGTCGTATTTATTGAGGATGAAATTCTTAAAATTGTATCCCTATCCAACATACTCTAATTGGGAAATTTTCACATTGAATACTATATTTGAAATAATTTATGTAGCTTTTAGTACGATTGTTTGGTTAAGGATTTCATAATTTGATATCTTGATAGCAAACACATCCTAATCACATTTTCATTGGAGTTGAGCTAATTACGTTGCTTTTTTACTTTAGGTGTGGAATAGTATTGCTTTTTAAATGAAAGCCTTCAAGTGGAATTTGGACTCTCATTTTATCAAGGAACACTTTCTATCTTTAGTATCAACTTCTTTTAAGTTCCTGCTACTTCACCTTAGCAAACAATTTGCAATCTATTAAACTACTTCTTCCATAGTAACTTGATTAAAGGTCCAAGCAAACATGTCAAACTTGATGTGGTTGAGTGTTGGTCAGCTTGGAATTAAGGTGGATTAATTTAATTATTTTTACACTGGAATAAGTATCATACAAAATTATGGAGTTTCAAATTTCATCATTCAAAAGGTGAAATATGATAACATGCTTAAATACTGTCAAGGCTGCTATAAGAGGACATAACTTTATAATGCAATCACGACACTAGTGTTACTAATTAGTATAGTTAATAGGTAGAATTAGAATCTCTTCATGATAGAATTACATGAGAAGAAAGGATTACAAAAAAAATGTTCATAATGATGCAGTACAAATTCAAATGTAAGGATAAATAAGCAAAGGAGATATAGGAAAGATTTTGAGATCAAATTTAAGGAAATTTCAAAAACATGCCCAAGAAAAAGCTGCATTGTTTTTAAACAAATCTAATAGTAAATAATCAATTGTCATTTAATCAAATAAATGCATCAAGATACTTTTAGCATCTTAGCCTTCATATTTTATGTGTTCCATTAAACTAATTTTTTTTTCTTCAACCATATTGTTTGTTTAATTATCCCAAAGCTTTTGAAATTGTACTATGCTTAACAATCAACTTCTCATAAGATCGAAGCCTCAATTTCCCCCAAATTGTTCTTCATCATTTTGAAGCTTATGGATTACCTGTGTTGGCTAGGAATCTCTCTCCTACAGCCAATTTAGAACTATTAACCCTCTTGGCCCCTATTCTTTAGATGCTCTAAAAGTCATACCATTCTTCTTGTACAACCTTTGTTCTGATACTTCAAAGGTTCTCTTGATTCTTCAATCTTTCTCAATTAGTTAGTTGGGTGTTGCTCGATCATTAAAAAGATTTGGTAATGAGGTCCATGAGAGGAGAAAAGTTCCTTTACTTGTTCACTCACAATAGGAGGAATTTCTTCCATTCTATGAAAGCTTATTAAGTGGAATTTATAGAAAGTTAAAGACAAGTCTAAGATCTCAAATGCATCCCATAAAAACTCTCATTACATCCAAATTCTTATTTAATTAAGGAAGAATGAATAACAGTCTACTAAAGAATATCAAAAAAGTAAAAAAAAAGCATAGTTTGCTATGTTGTACATTGTTTTTATGTAAAGAATTTAGATTTAATTATGTATTGCTCCTATGTCATAAAGTAATATAATGGTTTGAGTTGATAAGGAGGTAACAATTTTATCGCTATGCTTGCAACCATTATAAGAAATTAATACTTATTTTCAGTTGTTTGGTCAATGAAAATTATTTTAGTTGCATCCTTTAAAGTTACTGAGTCAGAAAATATGGAGTTAATGAAACAGATTATAATTGATTTGACAAAAGAGATTGTGTTTTAAATGAACCAACATAACAATCTAATATGGATTATTTTAATAGGCAATGTTTCGTTACATGTCCGGACATCAATGCTATGGATGCAATACTTGAAATGGAGTTTTTCTCATGAGGCCTACACATCCTTAATGGAATCATAATTGAAAATTTACCATTGAATCCAAAAGTATAGGAATCTAAAATCCTTTAATGATTATAAGATAATTTCTATTTGTAATTTCATAAAAAGGTATTTATTGAACTACTCACTTACACCCTTTTGAACTTTCTTAGTAAGAACATTTCACTGGAAAAGTAGGTTTTATAAAAAGGAGGAGGGATTATTAATAATATTGGCTTATATCAATACTTAATTAGGCCATTGAACATGAAATTAAGAGAGAAGAATTGCATGCTTAAGAACATTTAATTAGTTCATATCATGCTATTACTTCGGTTTTCATAGCTAACATTCTCACAAAATTAAATTTTGCTAAAAATTTATCAATTTGGTTTTCACTATTCTTGGCATCTTATAGATCATTATCATCACGGCCTAATGTTTTTTTGAATGCATTATGTGCGCTTAAATAATGGAACCCAATTTCTCTATTGCTATTGATATTAGCAAAAGAAGTTTTTTATAATGACCAAAATAATTTTCAAAATCATGGAAAACGTCTCACACAATGCTCAACAAGGGGATTGCAAAATAATTGCACATGTAAGAAAAAGGCAATATTCTGCTGAAAGGAACAAAGGAATGATACCTAGGATTTAGGTTCTATGGAAACAGTATAAAGAAACACCTAGACATCAAATAAATTAATAAAAAGGAAAGTTATTTGCTTCCAAAAATGTGTAAGATTGTTTTAGAAGAAATTTAGTCAAAAGTTTTGCTTTTAAAGAGTTAATATTCCAATTAAATATCTACGTTGTCCTCTTTATAATGGTATAAAGAAAATATCTACTTCCAAAATAATTAATAAACTATAGTAGAAGATGTCAAAGTGGAAGAATAAGCAATTCTTAATTAGGGGTAGACTTATTTTTATGAAGCATGGCCTGGAATTAATCCCCACATACTTTTAGTGACACGTAGATTGCCAACTGATAGCTTATATTGTAAAATAAATAGATCATATGAAGCTTATTAGTACATAGAGGTTGTACTTTTTGACAAATCATCAATCCAAAAATTCCATTTTAAATTCATAAATTTATCATGCAATTACCGTATGAAAGAACATGTTATAAGATGTGCAACTTTAACATATTTTTCTAATTTTTTAATTATCTCTTAGATTGCACATGTATGATACAGTTATATTACTAACTTTACACATCTAAGCCTAACAAAAAAATTCCTATAAGAAGATAAATAACAACATATTTTTGTTACAACATTATAACATTTTTATCCTAAGCCTTTTCACTTTTTAGTAAAGAGGATTAAATCATACAAGTATGATATACTACTTTCTTTTGTATGATATACTACTTTCTTTCATTAAAACACTTTGTTAAGTTTCTATTATTGTATTCTTTACATAAGTGCTAGAGGATTCCTACTATACATGACAACCTATGATAATCTATTGGGAGCTACTTCAAATGCTGCATCACAAACTATTTGAGGTCAACTTGAGTTACTTCTTAAACAATAACTTTTAATCTCTGATGCTCATAAGGTTTTCTAAAAACCTAAACTATTTTTGTTTTCCAAACCTTTTAGATTTTACACAAATAACTAACTTCTAAGCCTTCTCTATATTTGAATCATCACTAAGGCCTTCTTATCTAACCATTGAATCAAAAAGTAATAGGAATCTAAAATCCTTTAACGATTATAAGACATTTTTTATTTGTAATTTCATAAAAAGGTATTTATTAAACTACTCACTTACACCCTTTTGAACATTCTTATTAGGAACATTTCACTTGAATAAGTAGGTTTTATAAAAAGGAGGGATTATTAATAATATTTGCTTATATCAATACTTAATTAGGCCATTGAACATGAAATTAAGAGAGAAGTATTGCATGCTAAAGCACATTTAATTAGTTCATATCATGCTATTACTTTGGGTTACTTTACTAAGCTTCTCACAAAATTAAATTTTGCTAAAAATTTATCAATTTGGTTCTTACTATTCTTGGCATCTTATAGATCTTAATCATCATGGCCTAATGTATTTTTGAATGCATTAAGTGTTCTTAAATAATGGAACCCAATTTCTCTATTTCTATTGATATTAGCAAAAAAAGTTTTTTATAATGACCTAAATAATCCTCAAAATCATGGAAAGCATCTCACACAATGCTCAACAAGGGGATTGCAAAATAATTACACATGTAAGAAAAAGGCAATATTCTGTTGAAAGGAACAAAGGAATGATATCAAGGATTTAGGTTATATGGAGAGAGTGTAAAGCAACACCTAGACATCAAATAAATTAATAAAAAGGGAAGTTATTTGCTTCCAAATATGTGTAAGATGGCTTTAGAAGAAATTTAGTCAAAAGTTTTGCTTTTGAGGAGTTAATATTCAAATTAAATATCTAGGTTGTCCTCTTTAAAATGGTATAAAGAAAATACCTACTTCCAAAATTATTAAAAAAACTAAAGTAGATGATGTCAAAGTGGAAGAATAAGCAATTCTTAATTAGGGTAGACTTATTTTTATGAAGCGTGGTCTGGAATTAATCCCCACATACTTTTAGTGACAAGTAAATTGCCAACAGATAGCTTATAACGTAAAATAACTAGATCATATGAAGCTTATTAGTACATAGAGGTTGTACTTTTTGACAAATCATCAATCCAAAAATTTCATTTTAAATTCATAAATTTATCATGCAATTACTATATAAAAAACATGTTATAAGATGTGCAACTTTAACATATTTTTCTTATTTTTTAATTATCACTTAGATTGTACATGTATGATACAGTAATATTAATAACTTTGCACATCTATTGAATACAAAAAAATTCCTACAATAAGATAAATAACAACATATTTTTGTTACAACATTATACCATTTTTATCCTAAATCTTTTCACTTTTTAGTAAAGAGGATTAAATCATACAAGTATGATAGACTACTTTCTTTTGTATGATATATTACTTTCTTTTATTAAAACACTTTGTTAAGTTTCTATTATTGTATTGTTTACATATGTGCTAGAGGATTACTACTATAAATGACTACCTATGTTAATCTATTGGAAACTACTTGAAATGCTCCATCACAAACTATTTGAGGTCAACTTGAGTTACTACTTAAACCATAACTTTTAATCTCTAATGATCATAAGGCTTTCTCAAAACCTAAACTATTTCGGTTTTCCAAACCTCTTAGATTTTACACAAATAACTTACTTTTCAGCCTTCTCTATATTTGAATCATCACTAAGGCTTTTATCTTATCTAACCGTTGTGTCCAAAAGTAATAGGAATCTAAAATCCTTTAATGATTATAAGACAATTTGTATTTGTAATTTCATAAAAAGGTATTTATTAAACTACTCATTTACACCCTTTTGAACTTTCTTTGTAGGAACATTTCACTTGAATAAGTAGATTTTATAAAAAGGAGGAGGGATTATTAATAATATTGGCTTATATCAATACTTAATTAAGCCATTGAACATGAAATTAAGTGTAACAGTCCTAATTTTCTCTTATTTGTATTTTTATATTTTTTATAGAAAGAGCTCTTTGAGACGAGTCCAACGGTTGTAAGTTTGTAATTTTTGGAATTTTGGATAATTAATTATGAATTTTTAAAATTTTGGATATATTTGTAATTTCAGGATTTCAGATCCGGGATATATCTGCAATTTAGGATTTCCGACTTAGTTTAAAATCGGATGGTGGAAGGTAAATTTGTAAATATGGAATTGTCGGCCAGGCCAGGGTAGATTTGTAATTTGGAAAAGTTCAGGGGGTGTTCTGCAAAAAATCACGAACGTGTCGGTACAAGGCAAAATTAACACATACGTGTCCACCCGGGCGAGGATATCAGCCCGGGTGAGTTAATTCTCTTAAGCACAGAAGCTGTTTGGAAAAATTTTGAGCGATTGCGAAAAGTTGCCGGAAATTTAACGGAAGCTGGGAAGCTCGCCGGAGAAACTGCGGCAAGGTAAGATGGTTCGTTTTATTTTGCTGTATTGGGGTTCTGTTGAGTGGGGGGAGAGTAAGACAGGCCGGTCGAATGTTTATTTTCGGCCGGAGACGTATTGGGTTGCCGAAGGAGTGGCCGGAGTTGTCGGCCGCGAGATGCGGAATGTTTTTCCGGCAAACTGGTCGTCGTGGAGTGCGAAAGAAGTCGAGAGGAGCTTGGTATTTCCCGGAGAGGGATTCGGGGAAACGAGAAAATTTACCATGGAAGCGGCTAGAAGCCGCCGGACGCGAGCGACGGCGAGGAGAGAGGGAAGCAGCGTCGGGTGAGAAACAGGGATGATCCTGTTTGAACCGGTTCGGGTTAACCGAACCGGAAGGTGCCCGGTTCGGGCTGAGGCGGAGGAGAGAGAGACCGGGTTCGGGCTGAGGCGGAGGAGAGAGAGAGGGAGAGAGGGGCGCGGTTCAGTCGGCTGAACCGCGGAGCTGAACCGCAGGCCGGTTCAGCGGACGCGCGGTCCAGGCGCGGCGAGAAATAAGGAGAAGAATTGGGATTTTTGGGGATTTCGGGGAGTATTTGGCAGGGCTTTTAGAAAGCTGTTTTTGTGACTTAAAACCTTTTTATTTATTTTAATTATTTTGCACATGTGACCTTGTAGGGACTCCAGAAATTGGGAATAGAGGTCCTGTAATAATAGATCCAGGTAGATAAATTCGTAACCTGTGATAAAGCACAATAGTATTTATTTATATTTCGATACATGGTTTCTTACGGGCTGCATTATAGTTTTTCTTTACATGACTTTTATCTCATGGCTTGATATATGTTTTATGGTGTTATCTTCTGATTGAACTGAAAGCATAAAAGATGACAAAAAGGAAATGGAAACAAAAAGCATAATATGAGATAAAATATAATTGGTTGGACATATTGATATGGTTTTGGCATATTTATCACATGTGTGACATGGTTGGAAAATAAAAATTGAA